>WBMY01014428.1:639801-652016 GCA_013397315.1 Donacobius atricapilla
GGCCGCGCTCCGCCCCGCCCGGCCCGGCGCCATCTTGGCGCTCCCGCGAGGGCCCCGAGCCCGTTGCAGCTCGGGCTGTGCCGCTGGGAAAGGGGCTCGGGGCGTCAGGAGAGGCGGCGGGAGCTGCCTGTGCTTAGCCGAGGGAGGAGAAGGCTGAGGGGGCATCTCGGTTATACAAGTCCTGTCAGGAGCGGCTGAGGGGCGTCTCAGCCTGGTGGAAAGGAGGTTCGGGGGGACCTTACGGCTCTCCTCAGCTCCCTCACAGCAGGGTGGAGCCGGTGTGAGTCGGGCTCTTATCCCACCGAACCAGCCACAGAGCCACAGGACATTGCCTTAGGCTGCGCCAGGACGGCTTTAGGTTGGAGATCAGGAAAAATCCCTTCGCAGAAAGGGTGGCTGGACATGGGACCAGGCTGCCCAGGGAGGTGCTGGAGTCACCGCTCCTCTCGGTCGTTAAAGAAAAACTGGATGTGGCACTCAGTGCCATGGTCTGGTTGATGTGGTGTTTGGTCAGTTTGAACTTGATGATCTTTGAGGTCTTTTCTAAACCAGTTGACTCTGTGATTCTGTAATGCAGAATAAATAACTCAGATGGAATATTAAGTATCTCAAAGGCAGGTACCAAGAGGATGGTGCCAGACTCCTTTCAGTGGCGCCCAGTGACAGGATGAGCGGCAATGGCAGTACAACAAATTTCACCTCAATATGGGAAGAAATTCTTTTCCTTGAGGGTAACAGAGCCCTGGAACAGCTGCTCAGGGAGTCACCCTCTCTGAAGACATTGCAAACCCACCTGGAGGTGTTCCTGTGTCACCTGGTCCTGCCTTGGACAGGGTGATCACCACAGGTCCCTTCCAACCCTGGCAATTCCATGATTCTGAGGCAGCTGCCAGAGGAAGGGGCCCCTCCTGCACCCGGGGCTGTGAGGACTGAGGGCCACAGCCGTCCCTGCAGCACGTGTGACTGGGGGGAAAAGTGATGGAGGAAATGACAGAAATCCATGTTAAATAGAACAAAAATTGAGTGGTGTGCAGCGACCCTCCGCGAGGTGCAGGAGGTGTAGCCAGGCCATCCTGCATGCTCCCAGGCTGTGTGAGGGACGGGCACAGTGCAGCCAGCAAGGCAGAGGGACTCCTTAGCAGACATCGCACAGCAATGAGGACAGGGCAGTTGATGTCATGCTAACATTTTGGACAGAACACTGCACTTGAGCTTTTCTAAAACATCATTAGGGCTGTGACTGTGTGTACGGGGTAACTTGCTGAGGCAGGCTCTCAAACATTGAAAGGCCAGAAGACACACAGTCTCAGTCTGGAAAGCTTTCACTGTTGTACCTTGCGTAACTGCATAATAACAGCTAAAAAACCCTACAAACTTACAGTGAAAAGGAAGCAAAGCAGTGCTGACAACAGTGTACAAAATCTGTTTTACCTCTTCCAAGATGCAGTGTGTGGAAATCATGTCCCACTAATCCTGCTCCCTGGGTAAGCTTTGCATGTGTGTCCTGCCTCTGCAAGTTTCTTAAAGAAATACCATCAGAACGTAGTTCTGAGATGGATTTTTATTAAAATGTCTATTTTTGTCTTTCTTTATGCTATAAAACATATTTAAGGGCAATACCAAAGGTTGGATGATGTCAAATTATAAATTTGTTTTTGGAGATGAACAGAGACATCTCTGCCACACAACTGCATGTAGAGGAGGAGGTTAGGTAAGGTGTACCTTGAATTCTCTAATAAATTTGGATGTGTTGCACTAATTCTCTTGGCATTTCCAGCAACTGTAGTTTGCATTTACTGCATCTGATTTGGAACCCTAAATTGGAAGCCAAGTTTCACATGAAGGGTAAGTGAAATGTTGAACACTATGTTTTAAAAATTGTTCTGCAAATATGGTTTTCAAACTCTTCGATACCACTTGAAATAAGGAAGGAAAAGAAGGGCTTCCTATTGACTGGACGTGTAATTTTTGTGAAGGTGTACAATGTCTTAGATCCTCAGGAACTCTTTATGTTACATTCTCAAATAATCACAATTTTAGAAGTGGAATTCTCCAGCTGTAGGGTCACTGACTTGCTGCTGCTGGATGTGCCTTTGCTGTTCATCTGAGAGCCTTTAGCAGGGGTGTGTCTGGAAACAACAGAGGCCTGCAGTTTGTAGGCCTAGAAAAAGAGAGGATAACTTAACTAGTAAGTAGAAAGTTTTATTGAGAAATATGAAAAACTAGTTTGACAGCTGGAGCATTACCTGGGATTCAGTTCTTTGAAGGGGAGTGTCTTGTGTGTTTTCAGTTATTGGCATGGGAAACAGTGCAAGGCAGTAATTCACATTCTAAGAGAATAATTTTTTCTCCCAAAACCCAGGACACATCCATCTAGATCAAAATAGAAAGCATCCTTATTAGGGAATTCCTTTTTTAAATTGCACTGTTGCTTCACTCTAAATCAACAGTTAATTAACGAATCCAAGTTAGCAGTTTAAGCCAGTAAAACGTCAACAAATTTGAGCGACTGTGAAGTCAAGGTCTGGTGTATTTCCCAGATTGTATAAATCAGTGTGGTACACTATCAGAGCACACTTAATCATGATGTTTCTTACTAACTACACTGGAAAACCAAAGAAGGGCAAAGTTAATTAACCGTACAACTAGGGCTAAAGTTAGGATATTAGAAAAAAGCAGAATGCCAATATCTCTCTCTCAAGTTCAAACTGAGGCCACTGTAATTCAAGTATGATGTGCAATGTTGCTTGTAAATATCCTTTTTAAACTGTCAAGGAAGATGAAGTGTAACAGATCCCGTGGTGTTGAAGTCAGTCCATGCCCCAGGCGGGTGGAGCGTGCTTCCAGCTCTGCTCACCCGTGTCTGGGACATTCCACTGCTGCCAGCACCGTGCAGCGGCCTCAGGCCCCAGCGAATTCAGATTCCCACTTGGCTGGGACACAGGAGCAAAATTAAGACTAAACACTGTTAAGCATCATCCACAGGGACACAGTTTATTTTTATAACTTATTCCAGTTTTAAAAGCACACAACTGCCAGCGACACAGGGGTTGTCCTCCACAGCTCTTTTGTTTACAGCACCAGGCTCATCTGACATTCTGGTTTTTCTCTCCAAGTGCATGCATCCCATAGAATGACTCCGTGCACGAGCTTTACCTGTGAGACTGGAAAATGAAAAATAGCAGCAAACACTGAAGGGTTTGTGTTCTGGATCAAGTTTTAATGCTTAATCGTGTCTTCAGCAAGATCCACTTTCAACCCGACAAATTCTGACAAACATCAGGAAACATCAAGTGGTTGCAGCAGGATAGAAAATAAACCTTGCAGCGAGGGCTGCTGAACGCAGTCAGGGCCAAACTCTGGCCCCACGAGGACACAAGGCAGCCACTGATGTCCAAGGAGGCTCCTACACCTTGTGGTAAGAACATAATTGCACACGTTTTCAAGTAATCCAAGAGGCAGCTTAATTTATACTGAAGGTTTCGGATGTGAATGGTGACTTTGGTCTTAGGTTCCAGAATAAGATAACTTACAGGGACTTAATTTTCAGAATGTGCTGGAAATCAGGCCCTTTTAAGGGTTCTGATCTACACTCAAGAAATGCAGTTTCCAAAATGAAGTCATATTAACATTGTGGACTTGAATTTTATACTTACTGACATAATAGCCAAAATACTCAAAATGTTTTAAATGTGAATAGGAGTAGGACATTGACAAGAGGCAGTGCATCAACCTTCATGAAAACCAAGCTGTAGAAACATTGAAGGGATTGAAATAATTCCTTTCAGAGATAGAAATATATAAAAATTACAGCTACAGTAATCTTCCATGACCTGTAACTTAAAAGTGTTTTTGTCAGTTTTCTGCAAAGCTTCATCCAAACATTCTTTGCTTCAGGGTTAAATATAGGAACTTGAAGCCTGCACCAGTTTTATGTGGAAAAAATATATCACAGAGCTAAACAGTATTTATAGAAAAAAAGTTGTAATTCTAACTCCCTTTCAGGCATCCAAGCTAGTACAAGATGAACTGAAAACAACAAACAAGCCAAGTGTGAAGTTTGAAGGCACAAATGAGTGTCATAGGATGAGAATGTAACTATTCACTCCACCTTGAGAGGGAAGTGGCTTGCAAAAAGATAGGAAATAGATAAAAAGGTCACTCTGTGAAAGGCATGTTGTGCACGCAAGTACCTCCTTGGATTCAGTGAGCTGCAGTTGTGGTGCTTGGATAAACCCCACCTGCACACAGCTGCCTGTACCGGAGCTTGCAAACCTCGTGTCCTGCGAAAGGCTTTGGGTGGCTGCAGGTGGAGTCTGTACACAACACAGGCTGGCTTTCTTGGGACACTCTGCTCCTTTTCATGTCATTTTCCTCAGCGTATGTGAGTGAAAACAAAATATTTCACATTAGAACAGGCCACTTTTACTCAGGGAGTGTCAGGGGAGATGCTTGTTCCCAACCAACTGTGCCCTACCAGAACACGCCGGTCAGAGCCTGGCAGGCACCCGCGGGCTCTGAGGATGCTGTAGGTGCTGGAATGATCCACCCAGTTCCAGCATCAGGCCCACGTGTCTTGGGAGTCCTCTGAGTATGGGGCTTAAATTTAGTTTCTAAAGTTTTAATTCTCTTTTTGACTGTAATATCAGAAATTATATTAAGTGTTCACAGTTCAAGAAGGAATTTTACAATACGTGTTAATTAAAAATTAAAATCAAAAAGTAGCTTTTGGTGGACTCGGTAATGGCTGCATTTCTGCTCAGCTTTTCTGCTTTTTATTCCAGTGCTTTTCCTTAGTTCTAAAACTTAAGACATGCTCTCAGTAAAACAAAAACATATTATATTGCTGCAATGGAAGTCCCCTCTTAATTCCTTTTGCCACTATTTGCTTTCAAAATAGCTTTAATGGTAAATGAGAGGAAGCTGAAATACACCGGAGTACTAAAAGATTTGCTGAGAACATAAGAATGCATTTTACATGCATCTATTTCATGCATAAAGTGCTGTTAGTTACTTTCCAGACTCTGATCCAAATCCGTGGAACAAATGCAGTGCCAGGGGTTTGGCACACAGTGCCTGGGCTTCCGTGCTTTAAGGAACCAGAGGGCTCTAAAGGCTGGGAAGGTACAAACTGTCTCGGTTAGATGAGTTTGCATCCTGTTCGCTTACCAGAGAACATATGAACCAGCACAAACCCAGGAATGAACACAGCTGTGAAGTGCAAACACTTTAATGTTTTGCCCACTGCAGACAGCAGAAGCCTGGGACAGTGCCCAAGTCCTGTGAATTGCACCTGTGTGGCTCGTATCGGCACATCCAGACTGAAAAATTAACACAACTGGCCCTGTTTAACACGGAATAAAACATACTCAGAAAGGATGGCAGACGTGTAGTAACTGAACGGTTTCTAGATTAAAATACAACTGGCTTATTATGTTTCAGTTTTTTCTTCTAGTGCAGCTTGCATTCAAGTTAACAACTTCCTTGATAAAAATTAAATATTTGCTGAAAAAATAAATAATTTCTGTGCCTTGTTCTTAACTTGTGTATCTCTCCCTTCCTGTTGTTTGGGCAGCATTCTCCATGCTTACCTCACATTACCTTTTCTTCTCTGTTTATTATGAGGGCAGTTCATGAAATGCAGCAAACGTCCTTTGGAAAGGGTTTGATTTGATGCAAGATTTAGTGCTGGGGTCATTCAGAACAGATGGAAGCTCTCAGCTGCTGCTGCCCCTTCTCTACATCTCGGCAGACTCTTGTAGGGGAATGAGTTAATGGTGTGCCCAGTGCCTTGCTGGGCTCAGACACCAGTCCTACAGCCCTTGAATCCCTCATCTTTCACAGGATTAAACCCTAACCCTAAATCAGCATGGCAATCACAAGGGGCAGTGACAGACTGCAGGCAGTTGTCATCTCTGAGCTGTTCAGGAGGGGTAATGGATAAACTGGGGCTTTTACCAGCTCTGGGCTTGGGTGCAGGAAACTGCAGCAGTCCAGCCCAAGGAGCAGCAAAAAATACATCCTCAGTCAAGCACAGCTTGAATGCCAGGTACCATCCTTTTAGAAAAGCTGGCTGGAATGAGTAGATTTGTCTTTTATCTGGGGACTTGAAGCTGAACATCCCTTTGTTTTAGGGCAGCATCTAGGTTTACCTTTAGTAAATACTTGTTGCCACAGCATTTCACAGAATCAAGTCCCATAAAACCAATTTATTTGGCTACATTATTCTCAGACAGGCGAGTTTTCTAAGTTTTCTTCCAAGTACCTCATCGCTGTTTGGGTGTTCAGGGATAGAATAATTTGTATAAACAATGAAAATTAATGCTAGTTTAGGCACCTTACTTCTTCACCTTTACCCCCTGTAAAATGTTTTTAAACACAAAGTTTACCTTGAGTTTCCTCTTTCAGAAGTCACAAATGCACAGAATGATGGCCTTATGAAGTGACCAAGTAGCTGCTTGTCTACTCAGCAAATCAGTTCCTGAGCTAAAAATAAATAATCAGGAGCAATCCCTTACAGCATCTGATTAATTTCTCATTTTTACTTACACAGGGAAACATTTAAATATTATGAAGGGCTGGATAACATAAATGCCAGAGGAGGAACAGCAGGTGGTTTTTTTAACAGGTTCTAATATTTGTGGGTTTAAGTTCTTTTCTCACATTTGAAGGGATCCCAGCCATTAACGAGTTCATCCAGGTTTCAGAAGACTCCTAGAAGCTTAAACAAGTGCACTGAAAAAGTCTGTTTGTAAACATTTATTCTTTTGAACTGAAAAAGGCTTGCATCAGCACACATTGTACAGACTTGCAAATTACACAAGTTGAAAAAGTTTTGTTTCATTTATGTGCAATGAATCTTTAATGTCCAGTGAGCATCTGCAAATGATGAAAACTTAAACCATTAAAAAGGTTTCCAGCACTTATCAAACACAATTATCTTAGCGTGAAAAGGAAGAGAAAGAGACCCATACTGGTGGGAACACAATTAAAGTGCAAATATTTTGACACTTGTATGAAGATACATAAAGTTTCTTCACATTTCTGTTAAAAAGAAATATTAAAATGTGATTCAGTGAACATTCTTTGTAACCTATTCATAATCCTCTTCTAGTAATTATTAAACTTGCTGGATCAGGAGCAAGTTCTTCAAGGGTACAAACTTGTAATTTCTTTTGACATTGTTTGAATGTATTCCAAAACACAAGGACCACCTACGGAGTTGGTTATTAAAATGATATTCTTTTTTTTGTAGAAAAAAAGAGGAAAAAAGAAAGACGACAGAAAGAAAAATGAAAAAAAACACACAAGGGACAAAGAACAGGTTAACTTGAAGACATCGGGCAGTTTGCTAGAAAATGAATGTAATTCCTTAGAATGGTTCTCTTTTCCCCTCCACCAATCCTCAGGTTCCTGCCTTGGAATGGACAGCTGTGTGCTGGCTGTGAAAAGGGATTATAAAATACAAATCTGCATATGGATTTTTATGAACATCTGCTGTACAATAGAACTTTGGATCTGATACAAGATTTCAAAAATATAAAACAAAACTACTATAAAAGTAGGGGGCATTTCATCAGCATTCCTCACGGAAAGCTGCCTGTCGCAAAGATGATTCCTTGCTGTTGTCTGGGATTAACTCCGTAAATTCTTTTCTTCATCTTGCTGGATTCACCGGGTTATTTATTCTTCAGTGGCAAACGTCACGTGCCAGAACATCCCAGGAGTCTTTCAGAAGAGAGCAGAACGCCCGTGACACNCCGTGGCAGTCGTGGTGCCGGGCGCTGCTCCGCAGGCGGAACTTGCAGCCCGCGGCGCCGCTCTGCCTGCGCAGCGCGCTCTGTGCCGCCGCCGGGCTGGGGAAGGCGGCCAGCACCGTGTAGCTGCAGGCCAGGTCCCCGCAGCCGCGCCGCTGTGCCGGCAGGCACCGCGAGTCCCGCAGCCACCGGATCTTGGCGCCCACTTTCAACAGTTCACCAAAGAGCTTCTCCGCTTCCATCCGAGTGATGCCTTCGGGCAGCTCTGTGATTTCTAGAACTTTCCCCACAGCTGAAAGAAGAAAACAATGAATCTGAATTGGTCATTGCACTTAATGATACAACATCCTAAATGAAAAATTGTCACAGTAGAACATGAAATAGATTGACTCCATAGAGCTGTCAGAAGAGAAAGGCGGCTTTCTTTACAATCCCAACTGTTTCTTTTAGGACACGCTGTGTACAAAGGTCTATTATTGGTCCATGGCACTGACACTGCTCTCCGTTGGCTCAGGAATAGGAAACAACCCCTGGGGACAGTTGTTATGGCAAAGGGAACACTGTTTGCTGAGCCTGTGCTGAGAAACACAGAGAGATGTTTTGAAAAGAGAAACTGTTGGCAGCTTTCCCTTGGGAAAGGAGCTAGCAATGGTTAGCAAGCTAAAATTCAGGCTCAGAAATATCGAGCCCACAAAAAAAAAAAAAAGACTTATTTCCTACTTGTATCTCCAGCTGGCTGATACCAAATCCACAGGCTTTGCTTTCCTGATACTCCAGAGAGCCTTCGGTCTCACACTTAGCTCTGCTTTCAAATACAATTTGCTCACTTGTACAAATGTGCAAATAAAAACTGGGAATACAAGGAGGGTCCTCAGAAAAAAGAGTGGAAAATAACAAAATCATCAACGACTCATTTTGAAGCAGGTTTCAGAACTCACTACAGCATCTCACTGGTCTTGCCTGGTAATGCTTCACACATCACTATGCCAAAAAAACTCGTCTGTCTTGTCTCAAAAAAATGCTTTCCACTAAATGGTTAGAAAAACCGGATTTATCTGTCACGTTCTGTGAAGAGTTGACAGTAGGTAGCATAAACTCTTTCCAGTAAAGGCATTAAGATAGATGCCATCAGAATTTATTTGGATGACATCTTTAGCAATTCCAATGAGCTAATCTGTAGATCTCCTAGTATATCTCCCAAATCCACGTATTTATATATATTAGAATGGGAAAAACTAAAAAAAAAACCAAACCAAAAAGCACAAACTAAATTGTAGTTTATGTCTGATTTCACTTGTTATGCCACTAAAAGGGAGGAGAAGTGTGTATAATTAATATTTAATGTAAGAATATCATACAACTTAGGTCCAGTAAACTGACGTACTTGCTTCTTCCTTTAGCACTCTCCAGTCCTGACCTTCTCTGGTCTTCTCTTCAGCCTTCAAAACTACGCTTTTCCCATTTAACTTCCCTCTTCCCCTCTGTCCACGTCTTCTTCTCCATCCTCACGTTTCCAATGTTTGCCATGTCCATTTCTGTCCAATTACTCTTTACTCTGGCCCCTCTCACCCGTGCTCTTCTTGTTCATTCCCAGCCCATCACCATAATTCATTTTTCTGGAGCACCGTGTCAGTCAGCAATTCTTTACCTGGTTCTCCCGCACCAAGATCTGCTGAAGCAGCCTTCTTTGCTGGTTTCTTTCCCCTGTTTCCATGTCTGTTCCCAGGCTGACACTGGCAAGATTGACATAAAGGGTGTACTTTAGTGACAGTCCATCAGTATCTTAAAAATTCCAGTCAGCTCAGTGAAAAGCAGGGCAGAGGAATGTCTGGAAAACAGCCTGCACTACACCGTGGGACAGAGAGGATTTTCACATCCCATTTTAGTTATTGAGTTTGATAATCCTACAGGCAGGCACATTCAATCCTTCACTACGGAAGAAAGGGAGGCAATCATGGGGGGGAAAAAATCACCTTAAATCATCGTGGAAGATCATTCCCCTGCCCCAGCCATCACATCCTCTAGCTAGCACTGGGTAGAACTGAGAAGGAGTGGCAGGGGGTTTGTGTGTCCCAAAAATTAGAGGGAAAGACTTTTTAGCTTTGCTAACACCAATATTTTGGGTTTGTTTTTCTTACAAGGAAGAAACCCACTCTTTGTTTAGAAACTACTGCATGTATCTTTTTTTTAGAAATGGTTACTTGAATAGAAGAAAATAGTTTTAGCAAAGGGTCCCCTTTAGCTTTTTGAATTAGCTAGTGAATTGCTTAAAATAAAAAAATCCATCATCTACGCTGTGCCTAAAAGGCAAAGTTCAGACAAATGTTTCTCACTTTTTTAATACAACAAACAAGAACAATGGGGAATATTGACACAGAATAAAACTTATTGCAAAGCAAGCACCTTCCACTCAATTACTCTCCAGGTGCAGTAACACATCCCCCTGTTCAAGGTGGTTGTAATGACAGTCCTGAATTGGTTTTTTTCATTGTTGCCATGAGATTGTTCTCCTTTAATACCTGTTGGCTTGTTACTTGTCCACGTAATAGAGATGGATTGTATTGCAGGGGTTGGCCAAGCAATGGATATCTGGCATCTCCTTAAAGAGAAAGGTAATTAGAAGGGTTTTTCTGTGACAGGAACTCTTGCTCAAGTCCCTCTCACACTGAGAATGTTACACAGAAGAGAAAGCAGAGCCGCTGTGCACAAAGCTGAGTGTCTGGCTGGGCTAACAAACTCCGAGCTGCCCTGACTCCATCAGTGTGAGCCACGTCCTGATCCCAAGGTGAAAAGGTACAAACTTTCTGGTATTTCGGGATTACACTCAAAGTTTTTCTTCACTGCAGTCTTAGATAAGTCCTTTCATTTCAAAATGAGCTTAATGAGTCTAAAGCTCCTTTCAGCATGCTAATTTAGTCATTTTCATGGTTACAGCCCTGATTAGAGCCAGGTCCCTCTTCAGATTTCTATTTGTTGCAAGGATGCACAAAGACAATGCACTGGAAGTTTTCAGTAATCACAGCAGATTAAGGGAGCTAACAGATGTGCTTCTGACAGGCCACCTGGAATTCTTACAACATCAGCATACAAAGCAATGATGAAGATTATGCAACAAATAAGACAAAGACAAGAAAATAAGGTTCTCTTTATCAATAAGAGAGACATACAGAATTTTCTGTAGGTTTTGCCTTAAAGTAAATCTTATTGTAAAACAGACCTGTTAATTTTGAGTTTAGGAATTTTACCAGGATACTTTTGCTCACTGACAAAATGGGTTTATATAATTGTATTTTAAACATAATCAACTATCCCATCTCTGTGAAAGCCCCCTATTTTCTGTTTCTCTGTTGACATGGCAGCAAAGGATTGAATTTCTTCTGCAAGGAATTTTTTGTGTCCTTGGGTGGCTCCTATCTGAAATACTAACTGAGGTGCAGTCCTGGCTAGAGGCTCCATCCCACCATACTTGTTCTACAGAGGAAAGAAGAATACATGCTTAGGCAGCGGTGCAATTCAGTGCATTATCAGCTAATGATTTATGGTTAAGACTTGAAGCTTAATTCTAGCAAACATTTTATTAATATTTTCAACGCTGATATGGGAGATTTCACAATACGAGAAAGGCAGTGTGCTAGAGAAACACATTAATGAGGAGATGAAAAGCCTTTGAAGACATGGGGGACAGTGTCAGTGCAGAGTGATAAGGTGAAACTTTAAATGATGTTTGAGTGAATAATTCTGGTGGTTCTGCTTCAACAGCAATACTACTAAAGTGAACAACAACTCATCAGAAAATCCTCATCTAAGTTGCATTTTAAAACATTCAAATAGAAATCACACGGACATTTTAGTTAACTAAAAATATACCTTGTCCGGGGACGAAAGGTCTAGAAAACGGGGACACAATGGAAAGAGGTGTCAGTGTGGGACGGATGTTCTTCACGTTTGACAGCTGGGCTGGTGCAGGGGACTGGGCCGGTGAGGTGACAGGGCTGCCCAGCTGCGGGCTGGGCTGCAGCTGGAATACACAACACGTTAGTGTTTCAGAAAGTCCTGCTCCGACAGGCTGAACAGCACCCACAGCCGGCAAACCTTTAAACGAAGCTAAAACACCTCTATTAAGTATAATCACAGCAAGATCTTTATTCCCCCCCGATGAACTTTAGAATTTATGCATATTTTAAGTCACCCTGGAGAGGCAAACCAGCACGTCCTACCTGAGCAGCGCCGTCTAAAGTGCAGAGTTCCGTGGCCTTGTGCCCGCGGGGGTGCTCACAGTAGTACTTGGCAGCTCTCCTCTGCGGCGGGGACGGGTTCCGCGGCGCGGCGCCGCCGGGCACGCCGAGCTGCAGCATCAGCACCCCCGCGGCGGGCGGCGGCGCGGCGCCGGTGTATAACCTCAGCCTGGCAGTGGACGAAGGGCTGCCGGCCGAGACGCTGGTGGGCGACATACGCGCG
>WBMY01014429.1:1330-29664 GCA_013397315.1 Donacobius atricapilla
GGGGCGGCCATGGGCGAGCGGGGCCGGGAGGAGCCGCGGTCCCGTCTTGGCGCCAAAGGGCGCCCGCTCCGCCCCGGGGAGGTGCTGAGGGAGGAGCGCCGCCATGGCCGCCGCCCTCAGGGGCTCTGAGGGGAGCGCGGCTCCCGCCAGCCCCGCTCCGCCCGCACGGCCAGCACGGCCACGGAGCACAAAGACACTCGGCGCTGGACATTGTGGCCCTGCCCTTCCCAAGGCATCGCCACAGCGGCCCCCAGGACTGCGCTCGGCCACGGCAGCATCGCCCCAGGGCCCGGCCCTGGGAGATGGGGCACTGTACCCGCAGCGTTTAGTCTGGATGCGAGAAAGAAACGAGTGGTTTAGTGCACTTGGGATAGAAAACCGCTCCTGATCGCACGACTGTGATGTGCACTGGTCTTAAAAGGCACAATAAGCACTAAAATAGTATCATTAGAAATGCATGTGGGTCAAAAGTTGTAAACAGGTAGTTAGCAACATCTCTACTAACAAGAGATTTAATAAAAGAAAAGCTACACTATAAAAAAAAATTGCACAGATGTTTCACTTGTTCCTCTTGCCTTTTACAACTTGTAAATTTGTTTCCTCGGCCGGGGTGGGTCAGGCTCTGCTCCCAGGGCACAGAGACAGGACAAGGAGAAAGGGCCTCAAGCTGTGCCTGGGGAGGCTGGGGTTGGGCAGCAGCAGCAATTCCCTCCTGGAAAGGGTGCTCAGGCCTTGGGAAGAGCTGCCCAGGGAGGTCTGCAGTGCCCATCCCCGGAGGTGTCCAAGGGACACCTGGAGGTGGCACTCAGTGCTCTGGGCAGGGGGACGAGGTGGGCATCGGGCACCGCTTGGCCTCCCTGGGCTGGGAGGGCTTTTCCATGCTCAGGGGGATTCAGGGGCTCTGTGAAGGTGATCCCCGAAGAAAGGAAACATGATCCCGCAGAAAGGCCCTGGCACGCAGCAGCACAGGAGCAGCGCCGGGGCTGGAGGTGCCAGCAGCGGGCTCCGGGCACGGCTGCTCAGCCCTGAGCGCTGCACTGCTGCAGGGCTGTGTGTGCGCAGATCTGGGGGCTTTGGCTGCACAGGGATCTGTCAGGACCAGCACAGAGCTGCTGCTGCTGCCTCGGCCGGGGCTGCAGCGGGAGAATCCCTCCCGCCATGCACAAGGCTGCTCAGGGCAGGCAACGCTGCTGAGGAGCACGTCCGGCCCAGCTCCGGGGAATGAACTCTGAAAGGTTTTTCAGAAATAATTCTTCCCTGTGAGGGAATGGAGGCTCTGGCACAAGTTGCCTTGAGAGGCTGTGACTGCCCCTGGATCCCTGGAAGTGTTTGCGGCCAGCTTGGACACTGGGGCCTGGAGCCACCTGCCATAGTGCAAGGTGTCCCTGCCCACGTGCCCCAGTTAAGGAGGAAACGAGTATATTTTGCTTTCAGTATCACTTATATTAAAAGAATCTTTATGTTCTTGGCTTTTTTGACTGTGTTTGCATTTCTTCTTCCCACCCTGCTCTCCGCCCCACTTTTAGATTCTTCTCTGTGTGATTCCCTCAAAGACAGCCCTCTGAGTGAGGGTATTCCCTCAAACATAAAGCCTCTGCAGAGGGATTACAGGATGGGCAGCTTGTTCCTTTCATGAGGCTTTGGTTCCTATTATCCAGAAACTCCAGGCAACCCCCTCATTTCATATTTTGCCTTTGGAAGATCTGTTTTCCAACCGGAAATATATTTACATTCAAAAAGGAAGTTTATCTTATACCAAACACCATTTTATCACTTCTAAACAGCGGCCAGACACCACAAATTTGAAAGCAGAGGAGTATTCCCATCTGTGTGCCTGCTCCAAGGGTGAACTCTTGCTTCTGGAATTTGCTTCCTCCAAGAGTTCAGCAGAACCAGCCTTGGTGGGGCTGGAGGGCACTCTGGTGAGGAGCTGGGCTTTGGCAAGCCCCAGACTCAGCTTAGCACATTGTTACAGGGAGCCATCAAAAATCAGGGAAGAAAGGAGGCTGTCGGGCCAAAGTGGAAGTGTCTGGGTATTATTCCCTGGGATTGCCAGGATGTATTTTTAAATACGGAGAAATGCCCAGAAATGGTCTGTTCTGTGCATCAAAAAGGTCCAACCAAGAATATTCCTGTGTGTTAATAAATACACATTCCTATGTGGATATCCTGTCCCGCTCCCTGCCCGGCTTCTCCAAAAATGATTGAAAGTGAATGGGAAGGAGAAAATGGTTTTGTGTTGTGCCAAATGATCCATGTTAATTGATCCAAATCTCTGGCAACAGGCCTTTTGTACAGAGAATTGTGTTTGGGTTGAAAAGGACCTCAAAGATCACCTGAAGATCCCCAGGGTTGTGGCTCCTTCCTCCCTGGCAATGTTCAAGGCCAGGCTGGATGGGGCTTGGAGCACCCTGGGATAGTGGAAGTGTCCCTTCCCATGGAGGGGGTGGAACTGGGTGATTTTTAAGTCACTCGCAACCCAAACTATTCCATGATTCTATGGAAAGAGCTGGAGCACTTTACAGCACAAATTGATTTGTCCTGACTTCTCCCAGGTTCATTTTCAGGGTTTATGTCCCACTCCAGCTTTTCTTCAATCTCTTTTGCTTGGACAACAGCAGGAGCCAGAACCCTCAGGTGCCAACTGGTGCCATCCCAGCATCTCCAAGATGAGGAATAAATGATGGGATTAGAAAGAAGGAAGCACCCACCCACATTTTCCAGAGGGAACGGAGGCAAAAAGAGAGGAAATTGCTTTCCCGAGGCTGCCTGGGAAGCCTGGCAGGACTTCTTGTGGTGGCTGTGCCCATCCTGCTCGGCTTCCTGTGCCTACCTAAAGCTGTGGCTCCACCCATCCCTTGGCTCCACCACCTTTGGAAAAGCTTCCCATGGGATGTGTTCTTACCCTGCCTTTTGTTATTGCTGCTCCTGCTGCTGAGCTTTGTGTATGAAAAGGATTTTTCCAGACTTATCCTCTGCCCGAGTTCAGTTGCAACCACAAATCCAACAAAGGCGAGAATTTCACAACCAAACTGCACCAGAGGAGAAAAGCCTTATTCAAAAGCAGGGTGTTTGCCCAGGTATTTGCATGGTCACCATGCAAATGACCCCCAGCATTTTGCTTAAGGAAATTCCAAATTTCCACTGTGGATTCAAAGCCACGCCGCAACCAAGGGCGTGAAAAGAAAAGGAAGAATAATGGATAAGTAGGATTGTATTTAATAACTTATTAATCCTTTCAAAAGTGATGTGAGAATTTGCGGGCTGAACCTGCTGATGGGGCAGAGGCTTCCCTGAATCACTTTTGGGGAGGTGAAGGCCACCCTGACTCACATCTGAGCAACATCTTGAGCAGGAGGGAGCTCCTGCTCAGAGGCAGCGACAAGAATCTGGTTTTATCTGCTCTCCATCCCACTAATTGGATGTGCAGAAATCTCTTCCAGCTCCCAGAGGAGCCCTGCAAAGCCCTTTCCCCCCCCGCTCCCTCTGTCCATGGGGAATGCTCAGCCTCTGCAATCCCGTGCATCATTCCTTGGATCACCAGGGGTCTCAGGTTAACTGAGAGTGGAGGTGCTCCAGAAGGATTCAGAGCTTCTCCATAAAGCACACCACTGTCATGGTCAGGTCCCCAGGAGAACTAGGAGGGGGACAAAAATGGGAAGCAGCTGTACAAGATGGGATAAAACTGTGAGGATGAGAGAGGGAATGGAAGGGAAGGCCAAAATCTTTGTGGCTTTCATTTCCACGGGGTTTGTGGTCCGCACAAATTTCCTTTTCCTACACTTCCAGAGTTATCTGACACAACAGGGCTGACTTTTCATTTGGCAGTCTTTTCACACCAGATCTTGCAAACCTCTGTGGCTGGAGGGAATTGAGAGGAGAATTCCCTGTCCAGGCTCCCATTTCTCTTCCTCAGCTGGATTTGGCTGGTGCTGAGAACTCAGGGGCACCTCTGACCACGGAACCAGAGCAGAGAGGACTGGATGTGATCAAAGGGGGCCACTCTGGGTGGGATCACGGAAAACAGAGGATAAAAAAAATCCTGAGATTTGTTTTTGGTGCAATAATAATTTTTTAAAAGGGGTTTTGTGTAATAATAACCGACGAGGGGGATGATGGGAGAGGCACCATAGCTCAGAACATTCCCAACTGGCTGAGGCAGTGATGGATTCTTGTGGTCTGGACATGTTCAGGAGGACTTTGGGCCTGTCTCACCATGAAATGTGCCCCAGCTGGACAAATGAAACCCTCATTTCTCCGTTCTGTGGCTGTTCCTGCTGTGCCCTCCTTCTAACTCCCTCTAATTCCTTTCAAAATGACCACAATCCATGGAATCTTCTCCTCCTTTTCTCAGTTTCATCCTGAGGAACATCAACCTCATGTCCTTCCTCCAGCTCCTTCCAGAGCCAACCCCCAGCTCCTGGAGACACCCGAGGATGCAGCGCTGTGGCTTTTTCATGGGAAAGGAAGTTGTGCCTTGCTGGGATGTTGTAGCAGGAATGCCAGGGAGATGATATTTTAGAATATATTTTAATATATCCTGCCTCGGATCCCAGTTTTTTGGCTGGGCACGGGGATCCACTAATCCCAGCCACGTGGTTTCTAAGCAGAGCTCAGAGCATGAGCAAAACTGTGTCTGGCTGCAAAGGGCATCATCCAAGAGGGGAAAAAACCCCATGGAAATCCCTGCCATGGCTTTACCCAAAACCCACCTGCCCTCGCTGGACATCTGAGTCCCTTGCTGGGTGTTCGGATTGTACCACTGACCTCAAAGCTTGTTGGAGGAGGGGTGAAATCCCCCACTTTTAGGGGGTGCTGAGCACATTTCCAGGTAAAAAGTGAGGATAACAGGAGGCTGGAGAGTGGCAGAGTGATGTCACCTTGTCTTGGGTGACATTCACCCAGGGAGGGACTGGAAAAGGAGCTCAGGCCCTTCCTGCAGCTCCACTGAAGGAATTACAAGGGACACAAAAGATGTGTGAGGACTCTGCAGCTTCCCCACTCTCCCAGCAGCTGGATTGGGATCTTAATCCACCTCTTCCACCTTCCCCCACTCTGACTTTATTCCCAAAGCAGATTTTTAAACCAGGGAAACTGGATTTAAGACCTTCCAGGTACAGCCCAGATAAAAAAAAAAAATCCAGGAGCAGGATGTACCTGAACCTTTCTCAGACTCGGCATTCCAGCAGGGAATTTAAAAATTAAAAATTTTAAAAAATGACAAAGAGTAACAGGCTCAGGAGGATCCCTGGCAGGATGGGATCGGTGTGGGGAGAGATCAGCTCCAAGCTGGGGATGATTTTCCCCTTCCATGGGCCTTAGAAAAACCGGGAAAATAAAGATTTTCAAAGAGGATTTTTTTCCAGGATTTTCAAAGTAAGGTTGTTCCCTGGAGTGGTTGTCTCTGCCCTCATGTGAGGTATATCCCAGGGATTGAATTCCCAGGAGTTGAGGTGTTAATTAAAAATATATTCAGGAATTATATTCTGTTTTTTTTCTCGGCAGCAGCTTTTACATCTCAGGAGGAGAATTCAGCTGCTCAGGAAAATCCTGCAGGAATTTTTGCCTTGATCCCCCTCATGCACCTGCCTCATGAAAATAAGCGTTGAACTCCCTGTTGTCCTCTGGAAGGTTCTCCAGGTCTTTGAGGACTGGGAATTTCGCTGCTGGAAGGAAGTTTCACTCCCTGCTGCCCACATTGGGAAAATGTGGAACCCCCAGCAAACACCAGCACTGCATTTCCATGTGTTCACCATGACGCTGGGACATTCCCAGGGCAATTCCCTGACTGAGAACTCCCTGAGAGCTTTTCCTGCTGTTCACTTCCACAGAAGTTGCAGTAAATAAAAAACAGCCCCAGTTTTATTTCAAACAACTGCAGAAAGAGGATCTGGGCTAATAAATTGCAGGTTGGCAAATGCCAACCTTGGCTGGGGAGTTCCAATAAATAAAACCCACAGTTTAACGCTTAAAAAAAAAAAAATCTGTGCCATCAGGAGATGCCGTAACAAAGCGTGACCCATTTTTTTTAACCATTATTTTTTTTGTTACCGTGGACGTCTTTAACTTCCCCCTGAATCAGTTAAAGCAGGAATTTGCTTTTTCGGACATATGAGCAGGTTTTGTTCAGAATGCATTAAAGCAGAAAGTGCTGCAGGAAAGAGGAGGCTCCATCTTCAGCTTTTCAGCTGCTGGATCTGTCAGATTTATGGAGAAGCTGGATCTCTGAGTTGTCCATCAAACTGGAAGCTGGATCCCTGGAAAGTCTGGAGAAAAGGAGGCTCAGGGAGGACCTTGTGGCTCTGCACAAGTCCCTGCCAGGAGGGGCAGGGAAAGGAGGAGAGGAAACGGCCTCAAATTGCACCAGGGCAGGCTCAGGTTGGAGATTGGGAAAGGAAATTCCCCTGGCAGAGTGGTCAGGCCTTGGGCTGAGCTGCCCAGGGAGGTTTGGAGTCCCTGTCTGTGGGAGTGCTCAGGAGGAGTCTGGAGGTGGCCCTTGGGGACAGGGTTTGGGCTGATGCTGGTGGTTCCTTCCTCCATGAGAAGAAAGCCAGGTCAGGAATAACCACTCCGAGACAGAGAGTAATTAACTGAGTGTCTCAAGGGTGGCCCTGAGTTCCCAGAGCTGTGAGCTGAGCATGAAGAAGCGCAGAAATTCTTCAATTTTTTTCCTGCTCTCCTCCCCAACTACAAGACTGGATCTGCTAATGGACCATCCCATTACATAAGAGAGGAGGAATCCACTCTGGGCACCCTGTGCCAGGGCCTCAACACCCTCACAGGGAACAATTCCTGCCCAAGATCCCAGCCAGCCCTGCCCTCGGGCACTGGAAGCCATTCCCTGGCTCCTGTCCCTCCGTGCCTTGTCCCCAGCCCCTCTGCAGCTCTCCTGGAGCCCCTTCAGGCCCTGCAAGGCCCTGGCTGTTCAAGTCGTTGGGAAAAAATCAAGTAGTGTTGTTGGGGTCACACTGGGTGATCCTGAAGGGCTCTTCCCACCTTGATGATCCTGGAATTCTGTAAAAATAAAATCCTTCCAAGAGGGGCAGCTGCCTGTGACCATCACTGAGCAAGGAACATCACAAACGCGACGTGACGTTCCCTGTGGGAACAGCTACTCCACAGGGGTTGCTCTGCCTTACACTGAGGGGAAGCTTGGAATCTTCAGACGGAGTAAAAGCTTCCCACCAAAGAGAATTTTACTCACAGACAGCCACACCTTTATTCCTCCCCTCCAACAATCTACAGGGAGCTACACTTGGAAAGCCTTTTCAAGGAGCAAAGAAACACACACGGATGGATGCCTTCAATAGTTTCCAGAGCTCCAGCCTAAAGCTAAAAATCACCTGTTCCCTTTTCCTCCGGTGGTTTTCCCTCAAAGCCGAGATTTGCAACTGCTGATATCCTACGGTGAGTGACAGAATGAGGTTATTTAATTCCAGCAGCGAGGAAATCCTGTGTTTTATTACTCACCAGAGGCAGGCTGTGTTCTGCTCTTGGAAGTTCATATTCCTGGGTAAGCGTTACAGGAACGAGGCGCTGAACATTCCTGGCCCACTCGTGGAGTCTGGGCAAACTGGGATTTACTGGTACATCCGGGGGGTGATGACAACTTGCTGTCAGGAAAACCTGGATTACAGGAGCCCTGCAGCAGATGTGGAAAGCTTGAACAACACCAGCACAGTTGTCTGGAAAGGAAGGAATGCTGCAGTAGGATGATGGTTGTTTTTAAGTTCTAAACCATTCCTAAAGCTGGGATTTACGAGAGCGAGGGAGGAATCTTCACCATCACACCAAACAACCCAAGTTTAAGATTGTTCTACAAATTTTCTCTGTTATTTGGGAAAGCTCTGTCTCAGCACAGACACCTCTCATTTCCCAGAATCATGGAATCATCAGGGTTGGAAGAGACCTTCAGAACCCCCTGAGTCTCCTCTCCCTCAGACTAAACCCCAAACATCCCCTCCCAGGATGTGCTCTCCAGCCCTTTCCTCTGGTAACCTAAATTTCAGGTGCCCTTTGCCAACTCCATCTTAAAATGGAGCTTGAAAAGTCTCCCACAGTCGATCTTTGCTCTCTCAGGGTCGGGATTTTTTAATTCTACCTCCACAATTAGGCCAAGTTTAACCTCCATGAGAAGGAAGCCAGGTCAGGGATAACCGCTCCGAGACAGAGAGTAATTAACTGAGTGTCTCAAGGGTGGCCCTGAGTTCCCAGAGCTGTGAACTGAGCATGAGGCAGCTCAGAAATTCTTCAGTTTTTCCTGCTCTCCTCCCCAACTACAAGACTGGATCTGCTAATGGACCATCCCATTACATAAGAGAGGAGGAATCCACTCTGGAGCAGGGCTGGCTGCCAAGGACTTCAAGTTGTTAGGGGAAAAAAAAAATCAAGTGGTGCAGCCCTTCAGGCTGCGAATGTGCCAAAACAACAGCAACAACCCAAATCTGTTCTCATGGCCCAGAATATGAACCAGACACAAAAGAACTTTCATTAAAAAGCCACATTTTCTGCACGGAGTTTTCCCTGGAGAGAGCGACGTTTCTCGCGCTGTCAGTGGGATGGATTTCACACTTCATTAAATGCCTTGATCTTTTCAGCACGTTAGGCTGGGACACGACGGCTTAATCTTGAGTTTGGCTGGATTAATGATTAAAACAAGGCCCTGCACTCGTGGGTGTCTGCAAATGCCCACAAACTCCTTCACCAGTCCTTGAAAAGTGAAATATTCCATGTTCCTGCCACAGGAGTTGGTTTAAAATAGCTGGCTTTGCACTTCTTTAGCTGCAGGGTCACAAGGGAAACTTTAAAAGCCTCAAAAATTCTCCTGTGATGTTCTCCAGGGTGGGAATCAGCACCACAGTGGGATCCTTGGTGCTCCATGAGCTGATGTTGGACTGATGAGGGAAAGGGAGAGCAGAGCCCGAGACATTCCCAGCTGTTCCCAGGAGAACCTGATGGATTCCAACAATTCCCAATGCCAGGGGCTGCTCCCTGGCACTGGCGTGGACCAAACCATCCTTGGAATGTGGTTCCCATCTGGATGTTCCAGGGAAATAAAGATGTAGGGAAAGCTGAAGGCTCTCGGTGCTGGAAGCACTTACAGAACCTCAGGCTCAGGGTTTAGGCAAGGAAAGTTTAATTTCACCCAACTTTGGCTTTGTGAAGCCAGAGCTGTAGGCCCAGCTCATTTCCTTGACTTTCCGGACAGCAAAGAGTAGGAAGGTGATTCCCAATCTCTACTCTGGGGGTCCTCATTCAAGAAAAATGTGGACCTGTTGGAATGAGTCCAAGATGCTCTGAGGGCTGGAGCCCCCCTGGAGCCAGGCTGGGAGAGCTGGGGGTGCTCCCCTAGAGAGGAGAAGCTCCAGGGAGAGCTCAGAGCCCCTGGCAGGGCCTGAAGGGGCTCCAGGAGAGCTGCAGAGGGACTGGGGACAAGGCCTGCAGGGACAGGAGCCAGGGAATGGCTTCCAGTGCCCGAGGGCAGGGCTGGCTGGGATCTTGGGCAGGAATTGTTCCCTGTGAGGGTGTTGAGGCCCTGGCACAGGGTGCCCAGAGCAGCTGTGGCTGCCCCTGGATCCCTGGCAGTGCCCAAGGCCAGGTTGGACACTGGGGCTGGGAGCAGCCTGGGACAGGGGAAGGTGTCCCTGCCATGGCAGGGGTGGCACTGGGTGGGATTTAATGCCCCTTCCAACCCAAACCATTCCAGGATTCCATGATACTGCCCAACTAAATGAAACTGTACCATAAACATGGATATTTAGAAATTTTTGGAAATCTTTTTTTCCAAAAAGGAAAGCCCTCTCTGTTTTTCCCTTCCACAACTGTTGGAGTTTAGGGTATGTGGAAAACTTCTTAAACTGTTTTGAGGGGTCCCAGACCCTGGCTGGGACCCCAGGAAAGCATTGCCTCGGACCTCAGTCCGTGGGAAAAACTTCCAACGCTCAGAGATGAATTGAAAACAACAANGGGTTTTTTTGGCTCTTTCCCAACTCCTCATCCCTTCTCACACATTTCAGGACCGTCATTCCCGTCACTTCGTCCTCCTCGATTTCTTCACTTGGAATTGCTCTGAAAGCCTTTTTGTTCGGGATCATAACCGGGCACTGAGTCAGGATCCCACAAACCCCTGCTGGAGCCAGCCAGGACTGAGCACCTGCTCCGAGGCGTTTCCTGCGTGGGCGGCCGAATTCGGGGATGCTTCAAATCCTGGCGACAGAAAATTCCCAACTTCCAAAGGCGGGGGGATTAAAACTGGATGGCACCACCTCGATTCTCAGCCCTGCTGGTGTCTGGTGTAGAAGCAGCTCAACTTTGTGGAATCTGGGGAAAAAGAGCAGGAATCTGGTCCTAAATCTTTAGTTCAGCCACGTTTCATCATGGTTTTCCTGCTCTCTCCAAGGGTTGTCCGGATCCCAGGCTCATGCTGGAAAAAAAAAGGGAATAATTGTGGTAGTAATTTAGAAATATTTCTCACAGCTCTCTCTTTAATCTTTTATATTCTATTATTATCATCATCATCATCATCATTATTATTGTTATTATTGTTACTATAATTGTGATTATTGTTGTTATTGTTGCTGCTGTTATTATTGTTTTTACTATTATTATTATTATTATTNATTATTATTTTAAGGGCCATTGTATTTGAAATCCATGAATTTTTCTGTTGCCTCCATATCCAAAAACAAACAAACAAACAAACAAACAAACAAACCCCAAAAAAGAGAAGAGAATAAAATACTTTAAATTGCCAGGGATAATTTTTGCACTCCACAAAAAATCCTTCATGGTTGCACCAAAATTCTATATTAAAAAATTCCCAACCTACTCAAAAAAGACATGGAATGAAGGTGTGGAAGAACTGAAGGAATTTAGCCCAGAAGTAGAAAAAATAGGCCAAAATCATTGCTCCCAAATTGTGGGCAGGGTGATGGATGGGAAAAAAAATCAAGGTTTGGAATTTTTCCAAGGAAAATTGCAGAGATTCCTCAACAGGAGGCCAAAGTTCAGCCTGGGAGGAAATTGGAGCTCCTGATGGCTGAGGGAAGTGCAGAAAATGCGTCAAAATAATCAATGGCAAAAGGATTTTGTGGGTTGTCCTTGACTTTGGGATAAATGCAGGATATTCTCTTTAATCCCAAAGACAAATGTGTGGCCAAGTGGTTCCAGAGTTGTTATAACTGAATGGAAGGCAAAGAGAAAGGAACAGGGATGGAATTCCACTTAAAAACTGGGATTTTGGAAGGCAGATATGAGGATTTTGCTGGAAAAAGGAGGAAAACTGAGCAGGAAATTCCCTTCCAAGTAAACCAGTGAGCCTGCCTTGGGAGCCTTCCCTTGATGGGATCAGGCCTGATGCTGAGGTTGTGCTCCAAGATCATGGAATCCTGGAATGGTTTGGGTTGGGAGGGACCTTAATAAAGATCCTCCAGTGCCACCCCTGCCACGGCAGGGACACTTATCCCTAACATTTTTTATTTTTCTAAATCAAAACCTGCTTCCATCTCCACTTTCAGATTCCACATTCAGGGAGCCTTCTGTTAAACCTGCATATCTGTGAAACTTTCCTGTCAAACTTTCATCCTTCCCAGCAGCTTGGAATGACAGGAATTCTCAAAGAGGAATGTGGGGCGGACGTGAGCAAAGCTCCTCCCCTCTGGGATGATGGTGGTGCTGGAATGAGTGGGGACTGGATGATCCTGAAGGTTTCTTCCCACCTTGATGGTGACTCCACCACCTCCCTGGGCAACTCATTCCAATGCCTGACCACTCTTCCAGGCAAAAAAATTTTCCGGACATCCAATCTGAAGCTGCCCTGGTTCAACTTTGCATGAGCTCTGTTTGACCTTGCTCTCACCCTGCTCTTTTCCACAAAAATTCTCCTCTCCTCAAGCTCTGAAAATGAATTGAAATTTAAAAAAAAAAAAAAAAGAAAAAAAAGATTCAAAGTGTTGATAGAGCAAACATGAGTCACATTCCATGATCTCCAAAGAGCTGGGTGAGGCAAACACCCCAGGAGAGGGGATGGGATTTTAAGGAAGGCCGTGGGTTGTGTTTGACCATGATGAGACATTTTTAGCATGTTATAGAAGATTCCCCTGGGAAAAAAAAAAATTGGAAAAAAAAAAAAATTTTACTGGTGAACTGATGAACTTGTGCTCCCACTATGGAATAGGCAGGCTCTGGAATTTGCCTGCTGACCAAACCCATCAGTCTCCTTACTCCATGGAAAATCTGAAGAAGAGAATTTCTCACCTATAAAGCAGCAGTGCCGCCCACCCCAGAGGTGATGTAATCCCACATTCCTCTTTAAAAATTCCTGTCATTCCAAGCCTTTTCTACAGAACCAGGCTGGGAGANAATGGAAAAGAGGTTTGGGCTGCTTGGGAATTCTCATTGGATGTGTCCGTGTTCCTCCAGCTCATTTGTTTTCACCTGGGTTTCTGCACATCCTATTTTTTTTAATGAAGTAGAGCCTTGGGATGGTTTGGGCTGGGAGGGATCTTAAAGGTGACCCCATTCCATCCCTGCCATGGGCANTCCAGTGCCAGAGGGCAGGGCTGGCTGGGATCTTGGGCAGGAATTGTTCCCTGGCAGGGTGTTGAGGCCCTGGCACAGGGTGCCCAGAGCAGCTGTGGCTGCCCCTGGATCCCTGGCAGTGCCCAAGGCCAGGTTGGACACTGGGGCTGGGAGCAGCCTGGCACAGGGGAAGGTGTCCCTGCCATGGCAGGGCTGGGATGGGAGGAGCTTTAGGTCTCTTTGAAGTGCCCCTGCCATCACGATTCACCTCTGAATTTGAATTTTGCAACTAATTTAAAACAAAAAAAAACCCAAAGAACATCCCACCCCTGACTCTTCTAATGGAAAAGAGGTTTGGGCTGCTTGGGAATTCTCATTGGATGTGTCCGTGTTCCTCCAGCTCATTTGTTTTCACCTGGGTTTCTGCACATCCTATTTTTTTTAATGAAGTAGAGCCTTGGGATGGTTTGGGCTGGGAGGGATCTTAAAGGTGACCCCATTCCATCCCTGCCATGGGCAGGGACACCTTCCACCATCCCAGACTGCTCCCAGCTCCATCGAGCCTGGCCTTGGACACTGCCAGGGATCCAGGGGCATCATCAACCTTTCTGGGCAGCCTGTTCCTGGTTATGTGACTCATTTGAGTTCTTTCTTTATAAAAAAGGACTCAAACTCTTGCTCTGCTAAAGAAAAATGAGTCAAATCCAAGGGCCTGGCCAGTCAGAAACCTCCCAGATCTGAGATTAATTCAGCGATTACTTTTAGGTGAGGTAAAAAAACCCAAGAGAGGCATTTTCAGAGCATTAAAAGATTTTATTTCAGCACTTCTGAAGTAAAACTCCTGAGTCTTCATCTCTTGTTATTTAAAAAGCTCTTTTTGTTTTTGTTTTAACGGTTGAGTTTTCCTTTGTTTCCTACTACAAAGTGCAAGGAACCTGAAAGGAAACATCCCAAACATTTCAGTTGGGTTCCAGGGAATCTTTTGAGAGGGATCCAAACTCAAACCCTCTTCTCTTTGATTTGCCAGGAGTGGAGACGTCTCCACATTTCTTTTTTTCAGTCATTTTTGTTCCCACTTTTTTTCAAAACTCCATCTCCCAGCTCCTCATTCCATCCCCGGGCAGGTGGGAATTGCTGCACCGTTGCAGATTTTAGGTGGCTCATGGGAGCTGCGCCCTCCAATGAGCAGGTTTAGAGTGATATAAAACACAATCAAATAAAAAGAAGGGAAAATAAATATGAAAATAAAAATACCAGCCATGGGGTTTGGGTTTTTTCCAAGAGCCAGAGTTCCACAGAACTCTTGTTTTTCTGTCTTTTTGAATCAGGTTTGGGCATGAAGTTGCAAACTCTTTTTTTTTTCTTTTTCCCTTGGTTTCATCTTTATTTTTTTATTTTTATAATAATTGGACCACACAGCCTCCTGTCAGCAGAGCTTTTACTGTCACCCTTCAACATCTTGGCCCCTTCGTGTCCAGTTCACACTTTCAGGCACTTTATAAAATTGGTGCCCGAGAAGATTCATTTAATAAATTGAGATTCCCAGCAGTGGCTTTCCCTTCCAGGAAAAAAAAAAAAAAAAACAAAAAGAAAAAAAAAAGAGGATTAAATCACATTGTGACACCTCCAACTGGGGAAGGAAAATCCATGAATTCCCTATTTTTTGTCTTCTGTGACTTCTATATAAATCCGTATTTACAAACCCCCTGTGAATAACAAAAGACCAAAATCTGACCGCCAATAAATTAAAATTTAATTTAAAGACAACACTGTGCTTTTTTGGCCTGGCACGCCCACCTAATTAACGTAACGAGAGAAAATATTGATGCTAAATAGTGATGCAATTTTGTGTCTGCCCTCACTCCTTCCCAAGGTTCAACCTCCCACCGAGGAGCAGCAGACGATTACCCTGGAAAACCTCTCCAAAAAAAACCAACCCAGCCTGGAAAGCCCAAGAGGCTGAGCAGGGATTGACTTTGGATACAAGTGGGTGGTAGGAACATAAAAGGCATGGCATCAGGTTAGAGCTGGGGCTTTGATCTGGGCTCAAAAGCAATAAAAGAGTCATAAAGGACTTTCACTCTGCATCTCAAAGCTCGAGACAGAGCCTTGCTGAGCCTCCCAGCTGCCCTGGGGCTGATGTTATCGCCTGGGGTTTACCCAGCACTAAACCCAGCCCAGAGGTCTGAGGTGGTTTGGCTGAGGCAGCTCAGCCTGGTGTAGCTCCTCCTCATCCATCTTATCCTCATCTGTCCCATCCTGCTCCAGCCTCATCTTCATCCAGCCTTGTGGGCTCCATATTTCTAAGCCCAGGAGAATTTCAGCTCGCTGACCACTGCTGGCTCCTTTCCCAAGGGAAAGCTGCCAACAGTTTCTCTTTCCAAAACATCTCTCTGCGTTTCTCAGCACAGGCTCAGCAAACAGTGTTCCCTTTGCCAGAACAACTGTCCCAGGGGTTGTTTCCTATTCCTGAACCAACGGAGAGCAGTGTCAGTGCCATGGAGCAATAACAGACCTTTTTACACAGCGTGTTCTAAAAGGAACGGCTGGGATTGTAAATAAAGCCTTCCTTCTTTGCTGACAGCTCTATGGAGCCGATCTATTCTGTGTCCTACCGTGAAACAGCCTCATCTTCATCCAGCCCATCCTCATCCAACATCCACTTTATCCTAACCCTAACTCAAACCCTAATCCTCATCCAGTTTATCTTCATCCAGCCTCACCTTTATCCAGCCCATCCTCAGCCTCATCCATGCCATTCTCATCCATCCCGGCCTCATCCAGCCCAGCTTCATCCTTCCTCACAGGGGCCACCATGGTCATGGATTTCTGGTGCCCCCTCCCATCCCCAGTTTCATGGAATCATAGAATCATGGAATGGTGTGGGTTGGAAGGGAACTTAAAGTTCATCCAGTCTGCCAGGGACCCCTTCCCCTGTCCCAGGCTGCTCCCAGCCCCAGTGTCCAACCTGGCCTTGGGCACTGCCAGGGATCCAGGGGCAGCCACAGCTGCTCTGGGCACCCTGTGCCAGGGCCTCAACACCCTGCCAGGGAACAATTCCTGCCCAAGATCCCAGCCAGGCCTGCTTGCTCTGCTTTGGGCACAGACAGCAGTGTTTGTCACTTCTGTTTGTCGGTGTTTGGAGCACTGGAGTCTCCCCTGGTCTTTCACAGCATCACGGAATCACCAAGGCTGGAAGAGCCCTCAGGATCCCCCAGTGCCACCCCCGCAGCACCAGCATCAGCCCAAACCCTGTCCCCAAGGGCCACCTCCAGACTCCTCCTGAGCACTCCCACAGACAGGGACTCCAAACCTCCCTGGGCAGCTCAGCCCAAGGCCTGACCGCTCTGCCAGGGGAATTTCCTTTCCCAATCTCCAACCTGAGCCTGCCCTGGTGCAATTTGAGGCCATTTCCTCTCCTCCTTTCCCTTGGGACACGGCAGCAGAGCCTGATCCCCCCTCACTGCCCCTCCTGACAGGGATTTGGGGAGACCAAGCATTTCTGTTTCATCAAAGAGCTTCATTTGGTTTCGTTTTTGTGTCCGCGCCATCCTGGGGTTCTTGGCGGGGCTCCGAGGGGCCCAAGTCAGAACTTGTGGATCTGATTCCGTGCGGAGTTGGAGCCACCACATCCCTGAGGAAAGGCACTCAGTGACAGGGACGAGGATGCTGCTCCCCCTCCCTCAGGCTCCCAACTTCTCCATCCCTCCCTGGATATTCCACAGCCTTTCCACACCACCCCAGGTCCCCCTCACGCTTCAGCTCTGGCCATTTCCACCCCATTCTGTTCATCCAAAGGTGAAGAATCCATTGGAATGTGTTATCCTGGACAGCATACATCAGGTGTGAGATGGGATCTGACCAGGCAGACTGGGACAAGCCTCATCCTCCTCCTGCGCTGTTCCCACTTGCTTTTCCCCATGGATTTGGACTCTCTCATCCCTTTTCAAGCCTCCAAAAAAAATCATCTCCCATCTGAAAATCTGGTTCCCTGCTCCAGAATTACCATAAAACTCCTTTTTCCCAGAGAGCTCCGTTGCTTCTTCCCTCCAGGCTTGATCCAGATGGATTTGGAGCTGTCGGGAGTTTGGAAACCCCTGGCAGGAGCCCAGGTGGCTCCACAAAGAAGGAAGGAGGGAAGTTTGGGGGAGTCCATGGCCATGGGATGGGGCCAAGTCCACATTCCAGGGGGGTCAAGGGTCTCCGGTGGATCCTGGGGGTTGGGAAAGGGGCTAAAAGGAGGGAAAAAAATGGTATGGGATGTGAACTGGGACGTGAAGGGCCAGGACAATGGTTTTGTGCCTTAGCACAGGGAAAAGGGGATTAATTCCATTATTTTTAATCATCTCCTGCATTTGATCCCGATGGGAACCAGGAGAGACTTCCATAGGAGCATCTGGCAAACTGTTGTGATTGTAATTTTGTAATAATAAAAAATAATACAGAAATAGTGACATGAAGGGAATAGTAACTTCTCTATGGTCCCTCATTACAATAAGACCTTTTTATCCCAAGGAATCCCCTCCCAGATTCCATACGGTTTGTTTTCTATTCCATGGAAAATGTTCAAGATTTTGGACATTTTATTATTCTGAATCACTTAAAAAAAATAAAATAAAATCCATAGATGCCAGTAAAGAGATGTTAGAATATCAAAGTCTTTTTGAACCAAAAAACCCCAACACAACCCAAACTAAACCAGATTTCATTTAATGACTTTCAACCGTTTTTAAATTTATATTTCAGCTTTTTTACAACATTGCTTATACTTATCACAAAATAGAAAGTGTTTTTTTTTTTAACTCCCACCACTCAGTTTTCATTCGAAAGAACAAAGGGATGCATTTAGACCACTTCTATTCTTTTGTTTTTTTCAAGATTACTTGTCTTTCCTGATAGCAGGTACTGAGAATGTAGAATCATGGAATAATGGAGTAATGGAATCACGGAGTAATGGAATAATGGTATAGTGGAATCGTGGAATGATTTGTGTTTGAAGGGACCTCAGAACCCACCCAGTGCCACCCCAGCCATGGCAGGGACACCTTCCCCTGTCCCAGGCTGCTCCCAGCCCCAGTGTCCAACCTGGCCTTGGGCACTGCCAGGGATCCAGGGGCAGCCACAGCTGCTCTGGGCACCCTGTGCCAGGGCCTCAACACCCTCACAGGGAAGGATTTTTTCCCAACATCCCACCTAAACCTGTAATTTTTCAGTTTGAGGCCATTCCCTGGCTCCTGTCCCTCCGTGCCTTGGCCATTGTCTCTCTCCATCTCTCCTGCAGCTCCTTCAGGCCCTGCAAGGCCACCCTGAGCTCAGCCCAAAGCTTCTCCTGCCCAGGCTGAACAATGCCAGCTGTGCCAGCCTTTCCTGCCAGCAGAGCTGCTCCAGCCCTCTGCTCATCCTGCTGCCTCCTCTGGGCTCTCTCCAGCAGCTCCACGGCCTCCCTGGGCTGGGATCCAGCTCTGCAGGTGGGCTCTCACCTGAGCAGGGCACAGGGACACAATCCCAATCCCTTTCCTGCTTTTGAATCCATGAAAATCCCATGCCAGCAGAAAACACGCAAATGCCTCACTCCCCATCCAGCTGGGATCTCATAAGATGCCTTGGGAAGATCAAAATTCAGATGTCACTTGAGCTGTGCTGGGACATGAACCTGTCTGGCCCCTTACACAAACACACAATGTCCCATTTGCATAAAACCTGATATTCAAATAAAGGAATATTCCTTTTACCTAATTTAACCAAATTATTTTTCTACTCTTGGTGTCTTTTTACCACTGTTCTGCCTCCCCTTAACCCCCTACCACAAAAGAGATCCAACCCATCCTCAAAAGCCTCCTGATTTCCTGTCACCAACCAGGATTTTTTTTTTCTGACAGATTCCCCTGGCGAAAAAAAGCAAAAAACCCCCAAGCTTGACTCTCCCAGCATTCACGGTGCCCTCATTTACCTTTTGCATAACAAAAGCTCAGCTTTTAATTGTGAATAGGTGTTTTGTGTCGAACCAGGTGTCTTGCAGCGCATTAAAAGTCAGCAAAAAGCCAATTTGCTTTGTTTCAAAACTTTTCGTTTCAATCGCTGCCAAGGCCTGGGGCTAAACACAAATTCGGGTTTAAGGCAGACAGGGAGGTTTTAATGTTTTTTTTTTGGTATTCATCTCACCTAATCCTATTGCTCTGGAAGAGATCTGGAGAAGTAAAAGTGTACAATCGTGATTATGGTAAATTGATCCCACAAATAAAGCAAATTCTGTCCAATTAGGTGAAAAGAGCGATCAGAAATAAATGTCTGGATTTAAAGAAGTTGGAATCTCCTCATGGCAGTGGAGATCCTAAACCTTTCACTTGATGGATTTAATCAGAGTTTAATGAGGATTTTTGCAGTTGTCATCTACACGTTCTGAAATCACCACCACAAATCCTTTCCTGCTCTCCCAAAACCACCCCAAATCCTTGGCAGAGGGATTTAAGCATGAGCCTAAACTCCTTCCTAAGCTGGGGGATGCACCAAGAGCATTTTGGAGTCCCCAAACCTGGAAGGATTTTTGTACATTCCAAATTTTGTGCACTTGAGTATTCCCAGGGAATTTAACTGGGGCTGGTCCCACGGGGGAAGCCGCTTGTGGGAAAGAGCCTTTAATGTGTTCAAGAAGGAAAAATAATAGATGCACAAAAAGAGGTGTGACCCGCTGGGAATTCCACCCTGGAGCAGGGTCCTGGCAGGGATCTGAGGCCCTGTGGAGTGAGGAGCCCACCTGGAGCAGGTTTGGTGGGAGGGCTTGGGATTCCTTGGGAGAAGGGACCCGTGCTGGGGCAGTTCCTGAAGGAATAACCCCATGGATAAAAGGATCAGTTCCTGCAGGACTGACCCTGTGGGAAAAAGGAGCAGTTCCTGCAGGACTGACCCCATGGATAAAAGGATCCACACTGGAGTTGTTCCTGTAGGACTGATCCCATGGGAAAAGGGAGAAATTCCTGTAGGACTGACCCCATGGATAAAAGGAATCAGTTCCTGCAGGACTGACCCCATGGGAAAAGGATCCAAACTGGAGCAGTTCCTGAGGGACTGACCCCATGCATAAAAGGATCAGTTCCTGCAGGACTGAGGCCATGGAAAAGGGAGCAGTTCCTGCAGGACTGAGGCCATGGAAAAGGGAGCAGTTCCTGAAGGAATGACCCCATGGAAGTTGGAGCTGTTCCTGAAGGAATGACCCCATGGATAAAAGGATCAGTTCCTGCAGGACTGACCCCATGGAAAAGGGAGCAGTTCCTGAAGGAATGACCCCATGGGAAAAGGGATCAATTCCTGTAGGACTGACCCCATGGAAAAGGAATCAGTTCCTGCAGGACTGACCNCAGGGCGGACCCATGGGTAAAAGTATCCACACTGGAGCAGTTCCTGAGGGACTGACCCCATGGATAAAAGGATCAGTCCCTGCAGGACTGACCCCATGGAAAGGGGGGGTCCATAAACCCCATTCCCATCTCCCTGTGGGGAGAAGAGGTAGATTTGGGAATAAATCTAAGCCCAGCAAGAGGGGAAAGGGATGGGGTGAAGATGTTCTTAAGCTTTTATTGGACTTCTCACCCTGCTCTGCTTTTGACTGGTGATAAATCCAATTAATTTCCCCAAGTCTGTTTTTTCTGCGTGACCTCTCCTTGTCTTTATCCTGATCCATGAATTTTTTCGTTGGATTTTCTCTCCCCTGCCCAGCTGAGGAGGGGCTCTGGGGTCAAACCTCCCCATTTTGCTTTTTTTCTCTGCTGACACTGAAGGAACCACCCCCAGTGAATGACTCAGTTGAGTTTATCTCAACATTTCTCACAGGACAAAACCTCTGAACGCAACCGTGAAGCTTTTTGAGCTGCAGCTGAGTCATCTGTGGCCTGCACCTCATTTAATATCGTGCTCAGGGTGCTACTTTTGTCACCAAACTTGTGACAAAACTCAGGCCTGGTGCTGAATGAACAACTGAAAAAAAAAAACCTCAGGGATTTTCTCCTGAACTGAACACTCATTTCAGTCTGAGTTTGTGACTTGATGGGGTTTTTTTTGTTGTTGTTTCTTTTTTGGTAACGCTTGGAAATTTCAGTTGATGCCTTCAGCTGCAGGCCTGAGCTTTGCAGCTGGGCATGGTCAGTTTGTCACCCACTCACGGAGCTTTATTCCTGTTTCCTGGCTGGATTAACTCGGGAACAAATCAAAACTGCACTCAGAGAGATCCAAACCGTCCCTGTGAGTAGTTTAAGGAATATCCCAGATGTGAGGCTCTGCTTCATTCTATTTTGGATGACTGTCGGTGCCGGCTGTTGAAAAATCAGAATTTTTTTTTTTGAAAAGTGAGGAGGAACTTTCAAACCAGGGAGAAAAAGTCCCCTGAATTTCTCCTGAGATTAATTCCTGTGACATGGAATTAAAAGAATAACAGAGCTCAGAGCCATTCTGGTGAGATACAAGAAGCAAAACCCACCTGCCCCAGCAGCACTGGGATAAACCCTTCACCTCTGCCTGTTGTTCAGCAAATCCTTCCTCACCCCAGCCCTTCCCCTGATTATTCCCATCCACCCCAGAGCCAGTTTTCCACCTTTCTCCCAAGAAACATTCCTTGGAAATACCCAGTGCAGTTGCAGCCTATTAAATACGGGCTTTTTAAAGGGCATTAAAGACGGCCACACCTCCCCTCCCACTGCCTTTATCGACATGAAAATTCAATGTACAGCAGGACTTTTATGACCACATTAATGATGAGATGCACAGGACCTAAAATAAAAGCAGGTATTATTTTTTTTCTGATAACATCTAAAAGATAAGCACTGTAACTTGTTTAATTAAACATAAATTAACTGTAAAATTCAACTGGTGTTGCATTTGGGATAATTACCGTATTTAAGAACTGTCACATTCGACTTCAAGTAAAAAGCAGAGGTGAAAAAAAATTATTAAAGGAATTTGATGGATCACGAAAGAAATTCATTATTTGACTTGATTTTTTCCCCAATTTTTGTCTCAATCGCTGTGAGTTGGAATAAATCCTTTAAAAAAATAAGTGAAAATGAGTGTTGAATATGACAAAATTTCTCTGCAGGTCTTTAGGATTAAATTTATGAGTTTTCCTGATTTCCCTGGGAAAACTCCCTTCCCTCTTTTGCAGAAAGGCAGAAATCCTCTTCCAAAAGAAAATAAAAGTGGAAAATTTGTCCATTTTGGAGGCCACCAGAATCCCACTCCCAGAGTGGAGCATCCTGATGCTTTTATTCCTTAAATCCATTTGTTCTGATGATGTCATAAATGTCTCCCAAAAGGGCTGAGTTATTTAATAAAGGGGTTTTATTTCCTGTTGGATGAGGATGTAGAGGAGTTTTATTGGGATTCTGAGCCTTGTAAAAATCCCAGCTTTTCCCAGATGACTTCTGAGCCATCTGGGGGGCCTCGATGTGATTTTGTAAAAATCTTGGCTTCCCCCAACAAACCTGATACAAGAACTGTGCAATAAACATCATTTAATGACGGTCTATTACATAAAACCGCCGTAATTAATGTGCAATTAACGCACTGTGGAGTTGTTCCATAAATTAATATCCAGATTACCCCCAACCCCGCATGGAATATGAAGAAAAGCTGTTCCTGCTGCACACAAAATGTGTGACGCAAATAGGAAGCACATTTCAAAATTCAAGGCCATGTTTCCTGGAGATCTCCATGTGTCTCCTTAATTCCTCTCACGTTTTCATGATTATTTGCATTTCTTTCCTTTTTGTTTTTTCTTTTTTTTTTTTTTTGTCTCAGAACTGGTCCTGGTTCAGCTCTTGCAGAGCCAGAGACAGAACTGAGCTGTTGAAAAACTTTAATAATACAATTTTCAGGTTTTTTTGTTGGATTCCAGCTGCTCATTTGGGATTTCTCTCCTCTTTGAAGAGAGAGAGATGCCGAAAAAAGAAAATTAAATATGGAAGCGGTTTAGCTGCTTGTGCAGAGATTCACGAAGTAAATTTAGGATTAATCGACAGGATTTAAGTATTTGGAAGTGCAAAAAATCTCCCAAAATCTCCTCTATTTTCAATGCCTCCTGTTTGCTGTGCTCACCAGCACCTGGGATTGCGTCCACCCGGAATTCTTTGGGTGTGGGAAGCTCTAAGGTGCTCTCCAAGGAGAATTCACCCTCTGGTTGAGCATCAGGGGAAATTTCTGGCCCCCAAAAGGAGCGGAATTTCAACAGCAAAACGGAGAAGAACTAAAAACCACTCCCCACCTGTTTATCTTGCAGGTGGAGGAGCTTTAAGGCCCTTTGCACCCCGAACCATCCATAATTTTATGATTATTCTGTGACAGAGATGTTTTTTTCAGTGTCAGGTCTGAGCTACAATAAATTTACTGGGGAATATGAATTTTGGAGGGCTCAGAGCCAGAAGAGAACCAGCAACCAGAATAAAACACAGAACCAGGAAAAGCCAGGGAAGAGAATGTAAAATAAAATAAAAATAAAAAAAATATACACAATTAATGTGTGCACCACATCTTTCCTCCATTCCTTTGTGTTGCCTCCAGCTCAGGCTCACCCAGGAGAGTCTAAATACTGATGAATGCCTCGTTCCTAAAAACAGGATGAGCGGCAGAGAGATTTGCATCCTGCCAGGCCTGGGTCTAGCACAAGGCACAGGAAAACTCACTGGGTTGGGGTGTTCAGCCTGAAATCTGCTCTTAAAACAACAATTTAAATGAGATTATGAAACAACTTGAAACGACACGTTGGGATTCCGTTCCCGGAGCCAGATTTTTCATGCAGAAAAGTGGGAAAGGTGCAAATCCAACCTGGCTGGAAGACTAAAACCTGTGACCTCGCTGGGGTGTTGGAATATTCTTTGAGCTCGGACTCAGCCCCTTCCCGTATTCATTTTCTCCCTTCCACAGGGACAGCCACCACCAAGACAATGGATAATTACAGGATTGGGATAATTACAGGATTTACGAACTGTCACATTCGACTTCGACACAATAAAAAGCCCAGATGAAAAAAAAATCATTAAGAAATTTGGTGAATCATGAAAGAAATTCATTCTTTAGCTTGAAATATTTTTTTTTCCCCAATTTTTGTCTCAATCGCAGTGAGTTGTAACAAATCCTTAAAAAAAAAAACAAAACAGTAAAAAGGAGCTTTGAATTGATAAACTCCCTGCGGGTCTTTAAGAACAAATTTGTGTCGAGTTTTCCTGATTTCAGAGGGAAAACTCCCTCCCTGTTTCTCAGAAAGGCAGAAATCCTCTTCCAAAATGAAACCAGGGTGGAAAACTTGTCAGCTGTATCGTCAAGACGATGCCCCACAAACCATTGGCACTTCAAGGCGCTGGAGAGGGGGAAGAAAAAGTGGGAGGAGAAGGAGGGAGGGAGCAGGGAGAGGATACTTGGTCTGCTCTTAATTAAAAGCGGCTGATGACATCGGCTGATTTGTCTGAGGCGCTTCGGAGCTGTTTACACTTGACAGCTGGACATTCTTTCCTGCCTGCACTGTTTGAACTGCGGCCAGTGGCACAATCGGGAAATCTCTGTGAGAGGGATTTGGAATACAAAACTGACTTTTTCTTTTTTTTTTTTTCTTTTCTCCCAGACGAAAAGCGAGGTAGGGGAGGAAGAACTCTAAGTGACATCGGAGGGGTTGGGGTTTGTTAGGTTGTGCGTCCTGGGTTGCAAAACAGCGCCTCTGGTCATTTCTGGGCTGGCTGTAAGGAGGTTTTGTTTCCTCACATCTGCTGACGGAAAGAAATCGTCATCCCCTGACCTTTTTCCTCCCAGAAGATGTCTGGTTTGGGGAGGGAATAATCCAGAGCATCCCTGTGTTCCCGTCCTGGGAGTGGGATGCAGAGGGGCTCCCTGGGCTGCAGGGGTTGCTCCGAACTGGATTATTGGGAGAATAAAAACCCTGAATTAAGGAAAGGGTTAAATAGGAGATCTCTGAATCCAGCTCTCACCCTGTCATCAACTGAGAAGCTGGAAAATCTTTGTCAAAGCCCAACATGTCCAGAGGTTCTTTCTAAACCCCTTCTTCAGCCTCCAAAATTGACAGCTCGTTACGAATTGAAACACTTCCCTAAAAAGGAGAGAAAAACAAAATCATCTTTGTCTTCTCCCCGAAGTTTGAACTAAACCACAGAGCTGATTTGACCCAGATATCTCCAGCTGGACCAGCCTGCAGGGCTCTGGTTGCCAGCTTTGCTCGGATGATGCTGCTGTTACTCACCAGGGCTGGGGTGCTGATGCTTTTTGTTTTCTAGGCTGGAGCTTGGGCTGAAATCACACACAGAATAAACAGGAAGGATATATTTAGGTCCTGCAACTCGCTTTTAGAGGGAAATCTTTACTTTGAAGTCCTGCAGTCGTCTCAAAAAACTTAAACAGCTCTCAGGGTTACTCTGGAGCTGAGGGAATTGTCCTGCAGTGGTGCCTCCACTCCACTTCTTGTTCTATTTTATGTGGAGATTGGCTTGAGTTACCAGCTTTGATTTGTTAATTTAAATCTAAGAATAAACAACTTACAGGAATAAAAATAGGAAAAAAAAGTTCCTAAATTCTTAGATTTTGTTAGCCGCTTTTAGTAGTACTGATCTGTCCTTCACTGAAGTTAAAATCCAAGACAAATTCCTGCATTGAATATCCGAGTGCCTTCCTCCTCTACCCTTCTTCTGGAAAGACAGACAGCCAAAGATACAGAAAACCACATTGCACAACCCCAAATGTATCCCAGCAATGTCCCAGCAATGCTGGGAAGGCACCGAGGCAGAGCAGAGTCGGATGGGCACAGACCCTCCTGTGGGATTTTCAAAACTGCCCATTATTGGCTTTAAGGAAATTAATCGGAGCTTTTCCCTAATTTACTTTCAGTTTAGACCAAGGAAAAATGTCCAAAAATTTCACTGCCACTTTAAAGTGGCAACTTTTTCTCTTATTCAATCAAGGTGAGATCTTGATGAGGATTAACCCGATTTCTCTGAGGTGAAAGTTTGCCAATTTTCATGGATCTCCTATTTTGGTCTCATTTTCCTCAGAGCCTCAAAAAGCCTCCAGGGAAGATCCCCTGATGGAACATCTGGGAGGCTCCACATTTGCTGTGAAGGATGATTTACATGGAGCACAAGGACTGGGATCTTTCCCAAGCTGGATGGATCCTGGTGCCATCCATGAATTTCTGTTTTACTCCTGTCAGAGTTGTCCTGATCCATCTGTAAATTTCCCACCCAAGAGATTTGGATTTATTTATCTCTCTCTCCTTTTTCTCTCTTTCTCTTCAAGTCTTTCCTTGGACACCTCCAGGGATGGGGACTCCAAACCTCTCTGGGCAGCTCCTCCCAATGCCTGACCACCCTTTCCATGGGGAAATTCTCCTTGTCCTTTTTAATCCCTTCCAGTTTGTCTTCAGCTTCACCAACTGATTCCTCCTCGGGAGGAAAATCAGGAATATTTCAGAACTAAACCACGATGAATTAGCACTAATTCAGAACTGCTCCCAGGCAGCGTCACAAAAAACAAATCCAAGGTCAAGGAACAAGCTCGATTCCATGCCACCAGCAGGCACCATGTGCCATTCCAGCTGGGAATCTCATCCATGTAAGGGAGTGTGGATTTCCACCGCAGTTATGCCCTGAGCAGGTGGGCCCGATGAGCAGCAGGATGAGTCAATCCACGTGGGGCTCAAGGGGATTCCCTGGATAGCACTGAATCATCCGTCACCAATCCCAGGAAATCGTCCCCACTGCTGGGAACAAACAGTTGAGGCAGCAAAGGGAGGATTTGGGGTCAGCACTCATCTCCTCGGCCACTGCTGAGTCACAGCCCGGACTGGAGGGATGTCACAGCTGGGTGTGCTCAGCCAGGCAAGGAATAAAAGCCAGGATCGGTTCCCAGCTCGGGATATGGATTTGGAGTTGCTGCTTTGATACAATCCTGCGTGAGGCCAGCCTGGAATGACCCTCAGGAAGGTGTATCAGGTTCTGAGGGCGTCCAGCACTTCTCAGGGTGGCTTAGGACATTTGTGAGACGTCTGATCAGGTGTGCTTTGAAAACCAAAAGGTTTTAACAAATGAGAAAACAACAAATGATGCAAAACCAAAACTGAAGCCATACTTAGGTGCAGGGGAACCTTTACACCTGGCTAGGGCACCCCAAAAATCCCTGAGCACCTCTGTGCTCTTCTTTATCTACACAACGATAAAAGGGGGATAATTTTGGCTGTCTTGCTCAATAGAAACAGCTACAGGCTTTGAGAAACATTTCCAAAACCCAACAGGTGCCCCCTGAGCCAACCACAGTGAGAAACACAGAAGTTGCTGGTGCTTTTCCTTCAAAGTCAGGAGTAAAACTGAAACCCCTTTTCCTTATTTGGAAATATTTGTTTGGGTGTGGAGATGCACCTCAACACCGATTGTGGTTGTGTTGTCCTCTGTGAAGAGCTCACTCAATCAGAGGGTCTGGCGTGGCTCATATAATATTAAAAAAAAAAAAACACCTTTATTTTTTACATTAAAACACATCTTTTGCTTTAAAAATTTTTAGTAAGAAGAAAAAAAAAGTAAAAATAAACAAATTAATTACATTTATTATAAACAGTTTATAAAATATTTTTAAGTAAATAAAATTAAGTTAAGCATTTTTTAAATTAAAACGAGCAAGTACTGCGTCAGCACTTCTGGTGGGACGCACGGACAGGGCCTGGTTGGCAGGGAAATGAGGGCCTGGGAGGAGCCCTGGGGAGGTCGTGGTTAATCAGGGAATCATGGAATGGGTTNCCCCCTGAGCCAACCACAGTGAGAAACACAGAAGTTTCTGGTGCTTTTCCTTCAAAGTCAGGAGTAAAACTGAAACCCCTTTTCCTTATTTGGAAATATTTGTTTGGGTGTGGAGATGCACCTCAACACCGATTGTGGTTGTGTTGTCCTCTGTGAAGAGCTCACTCAATCAGAGGGTCTGGCGTGGCTCATATAATATTAAAAAAAAAAAAACACCTTTATTTTTTACATTAAAACACATCTTTTGCTTTAAAAATTTTTAGTAAGAAGAAAAAAAAAGTAAAAATAAACAAATTAATTACATTTATTATAAACAGTTTATAAAATATTTTTAAGTAAATAAAATTAAGTTAAGCATTTTTTAAATTAAAACGAGCAAGTACTGCGTCAGCACTTCTGGTGGGACGCACGGACAGGGCCTGGTTGGCAGGGAAATGAGGGCCTGGGAGGAGCCCTGGGGAGGTCGTGGTTAATCAGGGAATCATGGAATGGGTTGGGATGGAAAGGATCTAAAAGACCATCTGATTCCATGGGCAGGGACACCTTCNCAATTCCTGCCCAAGATCCCAGCCAGCCCAGCCCTCTGGCAGTTTAAAACGAATCCCCCTTATCCTATCACTGTTTATCCCTATTAAAAAATCCCTCTCCTTCCTTTTCTAACCCTTCTAAGGCCCTGAAAGGAGCTCTGTGTTCTCCCCAGAGCCATCTCCTCTCCAGGTGAACAGTCCCAGCTCTCCCAGTCCATAAATTTATATCCCAAACCAGTTAAACCAACTCAGCTTGGTTTGTTCCCTGCGTTTTCCCAGCAAGGAGAGTGAAAACAAGGAGGGAACCACAGGGAAGAATTTTATGACTCCCGGCATCCCACACAGGGAAAGATGTGACCTGGGCCAGTGCGGGGATACTTTTGGTGGTCAAATTCCCACCTCAGCTCCATGGGGATTGCTCAGGATGGGCTTCAAATCCATGGGATGTGCTGGGCTCCCACTATTAGGGTTTAGTGAAATTTTCCTGGGAATCATTAATTGATTCCCCAGGATC
>WBMY01014429.1:40408-77004 GCA_013397315.1 Donacobius atricapilla
AAAAAAAAAAAAGGGAAAAGAAAAAGAACCCAGCTGGCTTTGACAGAAATGCAGCCATTACCTCAGTGAGCTGCACAGGAGGGCTTTGAAAGCAGACAAATTCCCTGTGTTCTGTCCCAGATTCCCAGATTTGGATTTCCTTTCCGTGAAGACAGGGAGAGACATGGAGTTAGACAAAACAAAAGTGGTTTCAGTAGCTGAACATGAGCAGCAGGAACAGGGCTGGGCTCCCCAGGAGCTGAGCTTCACCTCTTTTGCCTCGTCATGGCCAGAAATCCCAGCGCTGCTTTTTATCCAGAGTCCAGGGTTTGAGGCTCTGGGTGGGAATTCCGGCATTCCCACCCGGATGTTCCTGATGGAGGGAAGGGGGAGGGAGGATCCTTGAAGCCACATCCCTGGAAGGATTTAGTGCCAGGCTCTGGGTGACCTGGGATAGTGCAAGGCGTCCCTTGGGAGGGTTTTGGAATGGGATGAGCTTTAAAATCCGTTCTAACCCAAAGCATTCCATGATTCCATGAACTCTGAGCCCATGGGCACGAGGATACAGCAGGGACCATTCCTAGGGAGTAACACGAGGTGTGGAGATCTTCCCCAGGAGAACCATGGAACAATGACACCAGGCGAATGCAAAGGAAGTTTTTCTCATCCTGGAGCATGGCAGCAAAAAGTCTTTGGGAAAAAACTTGCATTCCTCCCTTAGGAGTGGCCTTAGGGTGAAGGAGGGCAGGGCTGGATGGGATATTGGGAAGAAATTCCTTACTGGGAGGGCTTGAGGCCCTGGCACAGGGTGCCCAGAGAAGCTGTGGGTTCCCCATCCTTGTAAATCTCCAAGGCTGGATGAGGCTCTGAGAAACTGGACAGAGTGGAAAGTTTCTAAACCTAAAGACCCTGAAATGTGCTGGGACACAAACCAAGATCTTTCCAGGCAACTTCCCAAGTGTTGTGCCTGCTTCCTTGGAGCTTTTTGGCAGGAAAATGAGAGGGAATGGTGTCTTGGTTTGGAAAGACAGGTGTCTGTCAGGGAAAGCCGTGGAATGGAGAATGTAAATCCCCTCCCTCTGAATTATTATCATTTTGAAATTAAGGGGCTCTCAGGCAAAGATATGGGAATAGGGATAACGGTTCTTTACTAGGAAAATTAAAAATAAAAATGCAGTAGTACAAAAAAAGCAAATGAACAAAAAGAAAACCCTGACAGAGCCAGAGCACAGCCTGACGCCCTGTTGCTCAGGGTGTTGGCAGCAGCCCAGTCAAGCCCTCCTGCAGTGCCAGAAGTGGCTCTGTTGGAGCAATGATCCTGTAGGAGGGTGAAGTTTCCCTCTGAAGGCCCAGCGCTGCTGAGGTGGGTCCGGTTTTCCTCTGGCAATCCAGTGCAGACAGGCTGTGCTGGGGTTCTGGAGCTCAGGTTTTATCCAGGTGGGAATGCTGGGCTCCTCCCCCTGGGCGGAGCCTCTCCCCATGGATGATGGAATGTTCTCAGGCGTGCAGTGAGCCTGGATGGCCCCTGAGCAGCAGAGATCCCCTGGAGGGAGGGTGGGTCCTGGAAGGGAGAAAGAACTCTGCTAAACCCAGCTGGTTTAACAGCTGGAAACAGAATGCAAACTGCTGGTCACACCTTGCATTGCAACTCGAGACAAATGGTCTGAACTCTGCTTTTATTGCTGGCTTTGTGCTCACAGACCGTGCCCAAAAGCGCCCACAGACGCCAGGGGCAGATCCAGGCACACAAAACTCAACCCAGACCTCGCTCAGGGTGAGCTGTGCCTGGAATGTGTGCCCTGGGTCCCTCCCCGGGGTGTCCTGTGCAGGTGTCACAGCCCCAGCAGCGAGTGAAGGTGACAAACAGCTCCTCAAAGTGACAAAAAAAAATCAAATTTGCTGATGCTTTCCTGCCCAAAACTCAGCCCAGTACCTCACCTTAAACGAGGAGAAAACAGGGAGTGAGCATCCAGGAAGATTCGGGGTGTCCCCAAGCCCAGGCTCAGCAGGTGACCGTGGGCTCACGGATTTTGGGTCCTCTCTCCTCTCCCTCTCCCTCTCCTCCTTTTTTCTGTGAATTAATAGTCTTCAAGGGCTCTCTGTAATTACTTGAAAAAAACAGAAATCAGATGTACTTTTAAAGCTACTGATAAATATTTCCACTTATATAAACATTTCTCTTATATAAAGCTACTTATAAATATTTCTCTGAATTTTTCTGGGCTCCAGCCTAAAAAATGCCTGCCATGAAAGGCCCTTTCACCTTTCTTGTCGCCTTTTCTCTCTCCACAGCGCAGCCACAGCTGGTGGCAGCCAAAGGAGATTGCTGCAGCTCCTCTCAGCTGAGGTTTGGGGGAGAAAAAACAAATGCACAAAACCCCCAAACCTCAAAAAAACAAACAAAAAACAAACCACAAGCACCGTGCAGAGCAAGAGCTGAACTGTGCTGTTCTCACGGGGGATGTGAGAAGAAAACACTTTATTGCAGTAGTTGTGCAGCTACTGCCAGAATTTGGAGAAGAGAGCTCTAAGACTTGTTGAAATCTCCATGATTTTTATGGCTGGCACCTGGATTTTCAAGATATCACCTGCCCAGGTGGAGCTTGGCTTAAAGAGAGCTGATCCTGCTCCTCTGAGCTCCCAAGGAAAGCTGATCCTGCAGAATATTAGATTTTTTTTTCCTCCTGTGTTGGGTATTAAGTTTATCTCGCAGCTTTGAGCACCGGCCTAACCCATTCCAGCTCTTGGGCCTTCATTTAATGTTCCCATTTCCGTTTCCCAGCAGATTAGGAATTGGATATTGGGGAGGAATTCCTGCCTGTGAGGGTGGTGAGGTCCTGGCACAGAGAAGTTTTGGCTGCCTCATCCTTGGAAATGTCCAGAGCAGCTTAGACAGGGCTTGGAGGAACCTGGGATAGTGGAAGGTGCCCCTGGGGGACTGGATGAATTTTAAGGTCCCTTAAAAAACATTTTTTAACCATTCTATGACATCTATAACATCACCCTGAAATGTGGGGGGTTTGTTGTTGTTTTTGGGTTTGTTTTGGTTTGGTTTGGTTTGGTTTTTTTTTTAATTAGCCATTTTTGTTTTCAGTATCAAACCAAATATCTGCAATGAGAGTTTGGAACTGACCCCCTTGCCCTCCTCTGCACCTCAATTCCCTCCCAGGCTGGTTTTGGGGTTGCTGAGGTGTCCTGCAGTGGGTTTCTTTATCTTCTTTTCTGTTAGAGTTGGGATTAAATGCTCGAGAGGCACAGTTCATGTTCAGACTCAGATATTTATTAATTCTTATCTATGTTACAGTCCCGCAAGCTGTGAGTTCTAGCTAACAAGATAGAGAATGGCTCTGTCTCTGTCTCTCTACAAGGCCTTTTAAGGATAAACTGTCCAATTATGAAATGACACTTAATTATTTTTACTTTTAACCCAATAACCAACCACCCATGGTCTGCAATGTGGATTTTTCTACCCAATTACAAATTACCACCCAGAGCCATGGAGAAGAAGGTGAAAAAGAAGGACTGGCCTCAGCCCTAAATCCTCCATGTTGCTTTATATATCTATTCCTGTATTCTAAACCCTTCAACTCAAAGTTTTGCACCCTGTGCTATCACACCCTTGTATTCAAACTGCACAGCCACAATCCCAGTGCTGTCACTCAATTTTGGAAGCTTCTCCAGGGGCTCAGGTGCAATGCAGTGTTTGCTTGGGGGTCAGTGCTGTCAGCACAGAAAGGCTGGAATTCTCACTGCCCGGGGCTCCACGGCTGCAGGCCTGCCCTACCTGCTCCTCCCTGACAAGAACTGAAAGCAGAGGCGGCTTCCTGAGCCCGCCGCCACCGAGCCCGAAGAAAAGAAACTCTCAGATGTCTCTGGGCAGCAGCTGCACATCAAAAATAGCCCCTGGCCAACAGCCCCGGTGCCCTGAGAGCACAGGGAGGTCCTGCTCTCACAAATACAGCTCTCATTTATTGGAAGTGAGCACTGGGTCCTTTTTCCGGGCTCACTTAGGAGTGGGAACTGAAACCTCTCAGTGTACAGACCTGTGTTTGACACCAAAGCTGCTTGCTGGTGATTCAGCCACCGTGGTGACGGATTCTGATCCTTAAAGGGCTTTTCTTTCCCGGCTGGATGAGAATTTGTCGTTGTGTTTGGTAATTGGATTTGAAATTTTATTTGGGGGATGCTCCCCTGGAGAGGAGAAGCTCCAGGGAGAGCTCAGAGCCCCTGGCAGGGCCTGAAGGGGCTCCAGGAGAGCTGCAGAGGGACTGGGGACAAGGATGGAGGGACAGGAGCCAGGGAATGGCTTCAATTATGGGATCTTGGGCAGGAATTGTTCCCTGGCAGGGTGAGGAGAGGCTGGGATGGAATTCCCAGAGCAGCTGTGGCTGCCCCTGGATCCCTGGCAGTGCCCAAGGCCAGGTTGGACACTGGGGCTGGGAGCAGCCTGGGACAGGGGAAGGTGTCCCTGCCCACAGCAGGTTGGAATGGGATGATCTTTAAACGCCTTCCAAGATTCCATTTGGGGCTGTGCCACACCAGGGTTAAAGCCACGTTCCCAGACACGTCCTAATCTCCGCATAATTAACACTGAGCTTAACCAGCTCCAGCTTTGGGAGGACCTGGGGGAGGACCTGGACCAAGCTTTTGGATCCTGCCCGGAAAAAGGGACAAAACAAGACCTGGGAATTAGGACAGGGCAGCCAGAGGCACCAGGAATTTCCCTGGATGTGTTTAGAGGTGGCTGCATTTCCAACCCTCTGCTTCCCAGATTATTTCCCAGGCACTGTGACAAGCCCTTAAAACAAAGACAACAACATTTGTAAATCCTGGGTATTCCAAGTGTAAATCCCAGGAATTCCAAGGCTTTGTGAGGGATTCTGACGTCCCAGCAGGAGGCTGCTCACTCCTGTCGCTCTTCATCCCTACCCAGCAAAGCTCCGGTGTTGCTGTGACATTCCCAGCCCCTCAGGTGTCCCTGGGCCACATTCCCAGCCCCATCCTGGCTCTTCCCAGCTGCTCCAGGGAGATATTTAGAGCCACAAGCTTCTGGGAGGAATATCCAGGCAGTAAAATGTCACTTTTGTCCTTGCAGGAGGCCGAGTTGGCCTCGCTGCTCCACTGCCCCTGTGAGCAGGGAATTTTTCTTTAGGGTTTCACTCCTCGTCGCAGCTTTTGGGGCATTGGAGGGCACGGTGAGTGTTGATTTTCCACCCCCGGATGGTGGGAATTGTTCCTTTTCAGCCTCCCACTTGGTGTGGTTCCTTGCCAAGGAAAACCCAGGTGCTGCTGGGTTCTTGTCCGGGATCCAGGCAGGAGCCTTCCCTCTGAGTCAGGAGAAACCCAATCCCCCCAGCACGCCTGCCGTCGAGGCCGAGTTGCAAATTGCTCAGACAAGACATAAAACTGAGGTCCCGACCACATCTGGTTGTTAAAGATCCCCCAGTGCCCCTTGCAGAGGCAGGAGCGGCAATCCACAGAATTTTCCAGTGCCTGGAGTCTGCTTCTCCTCCACTCCTGGCCGTTGATGTCATGGTGTCCTGTCTCCAGCAGTTTGGGATGGATCTGCTTGGGAGTGCAGAAATATCCTTTTAAGGGTGTTGTTCATCATTCCCTACCTTCCTGTTCCAGGCAAAGCTGGGCCTTTCCTGGACTGCTCAGGCACTGGGAACAGTGGTTCAGTCCAGGAAGTCTCAGCCTGAAGTGATCTCTGGAGCACCAGCTGGAGAATCCCAAAATTATCAAGGTGGGAAGGAACCCTCAGGATCCCCCGGTGCCACCCCAGCAGCACCAGCATCAGCCCAAACCCTGTCCCCAAGGGCCACCTCCAGACTCCTCCTGAGCACTCCCACAGACAGGGACTCCAAACCTCCCTGGGCAGCTCAGCCCAAGGCCTGACCACTCTGCCAGGGGAATTTCCTTTCCCAATCTCCAACCTGAGCCTGCCCTGGTGCAATTTGAGGCCATTTCCTCTCCTTCTTTCCCTGCCCCTCCTGGCAGGGACTTGTGCAGAGCCCCTTTCCCAGTTCAGCTGCTCCTCCCAGGGTGTGTTTTCCAGCCCCTTTCCCATCTCCATTCCCTCCTCTGGACACGCTCAGACCCCTCAGTGCTGTCCCCACTGCCCTTCAGCCAAGCACTTCTTGAGTATCTCTCTGACCCGACCCCAAAAGGAGCCAGGGTCCATCTCTGGCTGGGTCTCTCCAATACCCACAGAGAAATCTTGTGTGTTTTAAGCCAGGATCCACATGGATATGACAATAAACTCCTGTCAGCCAAAGAAGTGAGTGCTGCTCTCCTCAGCGAATGGAGAGGAGCCGGAGGAGATCTCCGTGGGATCAGCTCAAAGGACAAAAAATCCCAACAGTGGCCTAGGGAAAACCTCATCCCATTTTTCTGCTTTCATCCCTCTTTACCCCACTCCAGAGTGTCACCAGGATGGCATTTGCTGTTGGCTCTGTCACTGGCCTAAAAACTCAAATGTTAAAGGCACTTTTTTTTGTTGTTGTTTCCTCTGCAGGAAAAAAAAAAATAAAAAGAAAAAGAAAAGACAAAAAGATGCCTTTCCACAGATATTCCCTGTGTCTGGCTACCTCCCCACGAGTTCCAGGAAATTGGTTGGCTGCCACTTCACACAGCTGGGAACGCTTTGGAGCGGCAGTAGCCGTGGTGCTGATCCTGGTTGGAGTGAGAAGGGTGAGGGATGGGATGGGATGGATGGAATAACAACTGGCTGGTGCTCCCTCAGTTCCCTGGGAATGAGCCTTCCCCTTTCCCGAGCACTGCAGACTGGCTGGGGATGGACAATTCTGCTTCCCAACCCTTTGGGGCATCAAAGAAATTCCAAGGCATGGATAGAATGTGATCTATCAAGCGGAGGGTGCGGGATCACCCCATAAACACCACCCAGAACCGGGGATGTCCAGGGACCAAACCAAATCGGGATGAGGTAATGGAGTCACTCCCAGAGAGTTCCAAATGGAAACATGGGATGAAGGCTGGGAGGGAAGGGAGTTCCAACCTTGATTGAGTATCCAAGAAAAAAAAGGTGGAAAGGGATATAAACCCCATTTTTTATATGGCTTGAGATCTCTGTAGAGTTCTTGGAATAACAGGAATTGTTCTTGTGGGGAAGTTCAGCTTTCAGATTAATCCCAGCAGAATCCATAATCTCTGGGAATGATTTGGAACAGATTTCCTTAAAAGTGATTATTGGCTTGATTTTGTCAATGCTGATGATATTTGGGAAGATCTGATTGAAGAAAATTGCCTGCAGTGAAATAATTAGGAATTAATTCAGTTCTCTTAATAAGATTTTTGATTTAAGAAGGGAAAATTTCGACAAAGTAAGGAAGTGAGGGATTGAAGCCATCTGGAGTGAGCAGTTCAAAGTCCAGTTTCTTCAAGTCATGGATGCAAGGAAGGGATGGTCCTCTTAGAGCAAATAAAGAAAATTAGGAACAATTAGGGAGCTGACGTGGAATAAAATGGGAAGTTCCAGTTGGAGTTCAGAGGCACAAAATGCAAAGTAGCAAAAATCCAAAGTAACAACAATCTGGTTTAGATCTTGCAAAGGAAATAAAAAGCAGCAAAAACGGTTTTCAGTTACAGAAATGAACAGAGAACAAAGAAAGAAGAAGTGAGGACACTCTGAGGGCAGCCTAGAGATCAGAACTTAACAGTGACTCAGAACCCAGGGAATGCTTTCCCTCATTTTCCAGCAAGGATGCAAAAGGTGGTGGTAAAAGCAAGAGGATTAATGGGGGGGAATGAAGGTGGGCTGGGAATGATCATCCTGAGGTGGAAGCAGAGCCCCAGGAGCTCCCTGCCTCAAACTGATGAACTGGGCACTCTCCATGTTCACTCCTGGAAGGATTTTAATGGGAATAGGGATCTTAGTGCTCTCCTTGCAAAGGATAATACTGATATCCAGAGAAATGGGATTACATAGCTACTGGGAGATTGAGGTTGGAAACTGTGGAACATTTCCAGCCCTCTGAGGCCTGAGGCTGTGGCACAGATTCCCAGGAGGAGAAGCTTTCTCAGGGAAGGTGACCAAGGGCTGGGAAGTTTAATTTAAGGAAGCTCAGGGGGGACCTTGTGGCTCTGCACAAGTCCCTGCCAGGAGGGGACAGCCGGGGGGGTCGGGCTCTGCTCTCAGGGAACAGGGACAGGAGGAGAGGGAACGGCCTCAGGCTGGGCCAGGGCAGGCTCAGCTTGGGCAGCAGCAGGAATTTCCCCATGGAAAGGGAGCTCAGGCCTTGGCAGGGGCTGCCCAGGGAGGTTTGCAGTGCCCATCCCTGCAGGTGTCCCCTGGAGGTGGCACTCAGAGCTCTGGGCTGGGGACAAGGTGGGCACCGGGCACCGCTGGGACTGCCTGGGCTGGGAGGGCTTTTCCTGCCCCAGGGATTTTGGGATTCTATTTCTGGGCTGGGTTCTACCCCCGGGGGTTGCCATCAGTGCTGTCCTGGGTGAGGAGCTGAGCTGAGCCAGGGCTGGAGACACCACGGCTGCCTTGGACCTTCACCAGCAAGAACCCCCTTCCAAAATTTGGGGAACCGGGCCTGCATCTGGAATTTCTGCCTCCTTAATCCGCTTCTAATAGCCATGGAAATTAGCATGAAAGCCTAATAATCGTGTCTGGGATCAAGAGAGACAGGTATTGTTTAAATCCACATTTTAGCAGCATTAGTAAGCAAGCACAAGGGAAAACCAGTTCTCTGTTGCAACGCTGGAGAGGATTTTGGCAGGATTTTGGCAGGAGGAATAAATCCTGAAAGCTCTGCTTGTAATTAATCTCTATCTGCAGCTCGGAGCTCTGTCCAGGAGAATTCCCATTGCTCCAGCTGAAGATGCTTCAAAGTCTGTCGCAAAGGACACACCAGTGAAAGGTTTTGCTGGTAAGGTCTTTAATTATGGCTTTGTTAAACATTTAATTTATAGATGAAAGAGCAGCTATTGTGAGTTGGGCTGTTAAAATCGTCTGTGTTAAGCTGTTAAATAAGCTCCTGGCTTTTTGTTAATTCCCAAATATGTCAAGGAGGTAATTTAATATTGGGACATGGAATTTTTGTCCCTGTCTCCCTCCTTAAGTTGGAGCTAATTGGATGGGTGCTGCAGTGGAGCAGAAATGGTGCCAGGCATTTAAAACTCAGTATTTCAGGGCAAGATCTCAGGTTTAAATTTGGAGACATCACAAAGAGGCAGAGGACACTTAAAAATAAGGAGCATCCTTGACCCTTTGGATCTGTTTCAATATTCAATATATGAGATGGTTCCCAATAGAAGCACAAGGGTTTTGTGGGGACAAGTCCTGGGGAGAAGGATTTGGGAGTTCTCATGGATGAAAAGCTGGGAGCCATCAGTGAGTGCTGGGAGCCCTGAAATCCATCGGCATCCTGGGCTGGGGTGGCACTGGATGAGCTTTCCAACCCAAACCATTCCATGATTCCATAATTCCACTTTTGCAGCACTCACTATCAGAGACATTTTACAAGAGCTCGGAGTGACAGGACAAGGAATCAATCATGGCTTTAAACTGAAAGAGGGAAGGTTTAGACTTGATATCCCCTGGCACAGGTTTCCCAGGAAAGCTGTGGCTGCCCCTGGATCCCTGGCAGTGCCCAAGGCCAGGTTGGACACTGGGGCTGGGAGCAGCCTGGGACAGGGGAAGGTGTCCCTGCCCATGGCAGGAGGTTGGAATGGGAGGACCCCTAAAATCCCTTCCACCCCAACCATTCCATGATTCCATGATTTACCATGCCTATGGAGCCTCGTCCTGCCAACAACAACCCCAGAGCAGCAGGACATCTCACATGTGGAGACCTCCAAGTTCCCAAAGTGGCTGTGCCCATGGCCAGGCTTGGTCGTGAATTCATTTTAATTCACCCAGGATTAAAAATTCTGCTCATCAGGCAAGAAAGGAGAGACTCCAATTAAGTTCCTACCTCATTAAGCAAAGCCAGAGCAAAAAGTCCAAAAATGACCCGTGGTCAGTCTGCCCCAACCACGGTTTGTAAACAGCTGACAAATGCACGTTCATTAATTCAGAACTTGCTCCCAGACTTCTTTGGAGCACAAAATGAAGCCACACTCACACAATAAATTATTCCCTGGAAATGATTCACCAGCTTTAGGAATTACCTAATCCCTGAGCTCTCTTTCCAAACAGTAGATGGATTTCTCTGGATTGATTTTAGTCCCAGAATCTTAACTCTTTTCCATTTTTTGTGGTTTTTTTATCCTTTAGTCGGTTTCTCTTTCATTTTTCTCTCCTGTTACCTTATCCTGATGGGGATTTTTTTCCTTCCTGATTTAGTGCCAGCCAGTGAGGTCGGTGCTAATTGTCATTTTGCGTTTGCTGAAGTGACTTTGTGGCTCCTGGGTGCCCCACTCCCACCGCTGGTTCACCTCAACCCTCTTCATTTGCATTCTAAACCCTCAGGGTCTGGCCAGAAATTCTTTTGTCACCGAGTGTGACCTTTCAGCCGCTTGTCACCACCAACTCACACCCTTGGAGCAAGATTTCCCCCTCAAATGCCACAAAACCACCCTTGGTCATTCCCCATTCCCTCAGGGTGGGAAAAAACCATTGTCCTTTGGGTTGGATTTGGTGGTTTCGAGGTGCTGTCAGTGGCTGCTCCTGCTCGTGAAGCGCTGGAGGATCCCTGTTTGCTGCCCACGGGTGATTTATCCCTGATTTCTCAGCATCCACGGGGCCTTTCCCATCATGGATCCTGCTGGAGTGGCCCTGCAGGGAAGCGGGCAGGGGGACAGAGGTTGTAGGGACAGGAGGTGGCTTCTGTCCCCTCTCTGCACTTCCTGCAAATTGTGGGAGCAGGAAAAGTGAGGAGCCATCCCCCAAAACAAATGTCGTTAACAGCCCTGCTTTCCACAGAATCCCGGAATCTCCTGAGTGGGAAAAGGCTCACCATCAAAATCCAGTGATGCAGGAGCACCACATTAAAATCTGGGCATGGTCCATAATCCCTGGAGTTCTAAGTGGCAGTTTTCTAACTGGGAAAACTTGTGGTTCTGTTTATCTTAAAAAGCGTGGGTTTTTATAATTTAATTTTATTCTGAATGAAAAGCCTTCTTATATTTTATAAATGGAGAGAGAAGCATCCGACAACCGAAATGTTGAAGTTGCGTTGAGTTCCTCTCGAATTATCAATGATCTGTGGGCCTGGAACAGAGAAATTCTGCTGTTCTGCTATTTCTACCACCACGAAGCACAAACTGCAGGCAGGAGAAGCGGGTGACAGTTTGGCTGTAACCACATCTTCTCTAAATTGGTGACACAAGCCAGGGGCCTAAAAATAAACATCGCTGTGGTTTGGCTTTCGGAGCCAGAGCGCAGTCAAGAGGTTTGGGGCATGAGAAGGACATAAAAAAACCCCAAACTAACCTGTTCTTCCAACAGTAGGAGAAAAACCCTCATGGTGTGAGCTCTTTGGGGCCAGATGTAGCCGTGAATGGGAAAAAATCACCAGTGAAACACTCAGAAATTCATGGATTCACAGAATGGTTTGGGTTGGAAGGGATCTTAAAATTATCCCATTCCATGCAGGGACACCTTCCCCTGTCCCAGGCTGCTCCCAGCCCCAGTGTCCAACCTGGCCTTGGGCACTGCCAGGGATCCAGGGGCAGCCACAGCTGCTCTGGGGGAGCTCCTGGAAGCCAAAGCATCCAGCACAGGTAGAAGAGCAGAGAAAAAAAAAATCCTCCAGAAGAGCTGTGAGGTCTCAAGGGACTTTTTGGTCCTTCCTCAAGTGGGCAACCACCTTGAACCACACCACAAGTCGCTCCCTGAAGGTTTTTGCTCAGTCAGGCTTTGAGTCACCAGGATTTTTCCCTCCAGGAAGAGTGGTCAGGCCTTGGGCTGAGCTGCCCAGGGAGGTTTGGAGTCCCTGTCTGTGGGAGTGCTCAGGAGGAGTCTGGAGGTGGCCCTTGGGGACAGGGTTTGGGCTGATGCTGGTGGCACTGGCTGGTCCTGAAGGGCTTTTCCCACCTTGATGATCCTGGGGGTTGATTTCTTGTGTAATAATAATAATAATAATAATAATAATTTCCTGCCTGATTTAATGAGTTACTAAGCAGCAAGGTGCGTGTGGAAAATCAGGGCTGTTTTCCCTCAGGGACGGTGTGGAGCAGGGAATCAAACAGCACAAAACCCAACAGAAATTCCAATATCGTTCATTTCTAAGAGTCACACCCTGAACTGTGTGGTGATACTGAGCTCAGGCAAGGGGGATTCCTAAAAATGTAGGAAGTGGTTGAGAAAAATGCCCCCCCAAAAAAGGAAATTCAATTCCTTAGAGTCAGCAGGAGGAATGAGACCAGCCCTGCACAACCCAGAAGAGCAGCTACAGAAGGTGTGGAGCTAAACTGGAACAGAAGAAACGGACGAAAAATGGAACAGCACACCTGGGATTAAATGGCAGAGTTAAGAGGTTTTGAAAGGTTATTAAAACTTGGCCAGAATGCACCAAAAAAATGGGAATTCGTATCCAGTGCAGCTGGAAGAAACAGCAGAACCAAACCCAGGTAGGTTCTGAAGGTGGAAATGAGAGGAATGAGCTGAGGGGGCGAAGAGAGCAAGCAAATCAAAGTCTTATATAATAAATCCAAAGTAAAACCGTCTTTTTGTGTCTTCAGAAGGTGAACCCCAAGAATAAACGCTGGGTCTGGCTGTTCTGGGGGGTGTCAATGTCTCAGCTCAGGATAACAAAGACACCAGAGGGAAGATTTTTCTTCCCCGGTGAATCCAGGGTGAAACATCTGCCTCAGACACCAAAGATGATTCTTTGCCTGAGTTTTTCCACGAAGGAAAGAGTGGCCCAAGGAAACTGAGGTGTTTCAGCAGTGGGTGAGCTGCTTTTCCAGCTCCTGCCATGAAATTACTCCTAAAACCAAGACTTACTCAGCCAACTCCGAAAACTAAAAAAAAAACATAACAAATCATTTCCGTCCCTCCATTAGACAACTGGAATTATCAAGGTGAAAAGGGGACCTCACCTTGAAAATCATTGAGCTTAAGAGCGAAAAAAAGGGGATTAGTTTGTTGGGCTTTTTTAAGTGTGAATTAGGAGGGGAACTTCATCAACTCCATATCCATCCGAGCACTCCCCAACTGCCACGGGTGGGAAGGAAGTTCCCATCCATGCAGATAATGCCAGAAATAACCACGACAGGATTTGGAGAATTTCCTGTGAATTTCTGGCTGTCCTAAGATACAGGGCAGCGCCAACAGACCCTGCTGCTCTGATCCAGTGTTTGAAATGCCTCTGGGGCTCCTCTCCCAAATAAAACTGGAGATGTGCAGCGAGATCATCGGTGTCTCTGCAATGCTGCTGCTCCTCTCACCCCAAAAAGCACAAATTTGGGGTAAATTACAAAGTTCTCTGAGGTCTGACTGAGACATCTCCAGTGTTTGCTGAAAAACTCCATCTGTGCCTGCTGGAGGCCCCAGCTGAGGTTTCAGAGCTGTTCCATGCCCTTTATTTTGCTTTATTGGACGATTTGTTGAATTTTTCTCTGCTCTGCTTGATGAGAATAAAACTCGCCGTTGAAAAAATTGCTGGATTCTTTTTAAATTCCGTGTTTTTCCATCGTGGAAATCCTGTTTGCTGACCCTTAACGTGACCCAGTCCAGAAAGCCAAACACATCCTGGGCGACTGTTGGAACCCTGGGCAGTGAGAATTCCAGCCTTTCTGTGCTGACAGCACTGACCCCCAAGCAAACACCGCATTGCACCTGAGCCCCTGGAGAAGCTTCCAAAATTGAGTGACAGCACTGGGGTTGTGGCTGTGCAGTTTGAATAGAAGGGTGTGATAGCACAGGGTGCAAAACTTAGAGTTTAAGGGTTTAGAATACAGGAATAGATATATAAAGCAAGATGGAGGTTTTAGGGTGGAGGCCAGTCCTTCTTTTTCACCTTCTCCTCCATGGCTCTGGGTGGTGTTTTGTAATTGGATAGAAAAGTCCCCATTGTGGGCCATGGGTGGTTGGTTATTGGGTTAAAAGTGAAAATAATTTAGGTGTCATTTCTTAATTGGATAATTTATCCTTAAAAGGCCTTGTAGAGAGAGAGATAGAGTCCCTTTTTTTTTTTAGTTTGTTAGCTTGAAGTGCTGTAGAACTCACAGTTTGTGAGACTGTGATGTAGGTAAGAATTAATAAACATCTGGGTATGAACACAAAATACTGTCTGGTGCATTTAATCCCGACCCTGCCAGAAAAGAGGATAAAAAGCAATAGGCAGCCCTGAGGGAGGTGATTCCTCACCTCTGCTCTGCTCTCCACCTGCAGAGCTGCCTCCAGCTCTGGGGACTCCAACAGAAGATGGACCTGGAGCTGCTGGAGCCTTTCCAGAGGGACATGGCAGCTCTGCTGGGAACACAGCCTGGGGAAGAGGAGGGCTCTGGGGAGACCTTGGAGCACCTTGCAGTGCCTGAAAGGAGCCCACAGGAAAGATGGAGATGCTTTACGAGGGCTTGGAGTGACAGGACAAGGAACCATGGCTTTAAACTGAAAGAGGGAAGGATTAGATTTGGTATTAGGAAGGAATTCTTCCCTGGCACAGGTTTCCCAGGGAAGCTCTGGCTGCCCCTGGATCCCTGGCAGTGCCCAAGGCCAGGTTGGAGCAGCCTGGGACAGTGCAGGGGGGATGGAAATAAATGATCTTTAAGGTTTCTGCCAACCATCACTGAGCTCCCCATGAGCATTAATTCACCTTTCACAGTGGCCAGGCTACATCAGTCTGCTCCCCACTGAACAACAGACCCCCCAGAAAAACCCCTAGGTAGAGGTAGCATCCCAAATTCCATCCAGGAGATGGAATTGGAGGCCCAGATCCCATCGACCTGGGCTTCAACTCCTTTTAAAATCTGAATTTAACGTCCAGCCAGGCCATACCAGCTCAGCTCTGTGGGGTTTCTTTCAACACTCAGGACTAAGCAGTACCACACTGCAGGGGTGAAAGAAATCAGGGTGGTCTTCACTCTTCCAAACCCTGGGACGCAGCATCCTTAAATCTGCAGCTGGCTGAGCTTCAGCATCCTTGGTTTGGTCCTCGAGTGCCACTCGGTCCTGTTGCCATGTGAAGAATTAAAGATGTTTTTTGTCTTTTCCTCCTGGAAGTCTCTGATTCTCGCTGAGGTTTTCCCAGCTGATCTGTTGGATCTAATCACCAATAATGGGATGGGGTGACTGAGAGGTGTCCTACGAGTTTTTTCTTTCATTATCAGCCTCGGTGAAGGCAGAGACATTTTATGTAAAAAAATGGTAAAAAAAGATGGTAAAAACTCAGGCTATAACAACAAAAGCCAAAGTTCTCTTTGTTCTGAGGCCTTTTAAATTTTTTTTTTAGCCAACAGGCTGATGCTAAAAGCTTGCAAGCATCCTTAAGCCAATCCCTAAACCGTACCCCTGCACCTTACAGCATACAATAGTTTTATATTTTTTACATCTCAGGAACTTTCTACACTCCAAATATTTTAAGGCCTAAAATTCAACTCCATTTCAAACCTCTGTCCATGTAAGTTTATTGCAAGTTCTCTGCTTTTTCAGCTCCCACCCTGATCCACTCCAAATCCAACAGCAATTCCAGAGCTGCCGCTCTGCTTGGGGAAGTGATCTCGGAAATGTTGGAAACATGTTGGGGTCCAGGGCAGGTGGAAAACCCCTGGAACTGCCCGGGGGGCTCCCAGACCCTGGCTGGGACCCCAGGAAAGCCTTGCCTTTGACCTCAGTCCATGGGGAAAACTTCCAATACTCAGAGATGAATTGAAAACAACAAAGATTTGAAATAAATAGGAGTTTAGTTTGTCACAGGGTGAAAATTTGNAGACTGTGAAAGGAGAAAACCCCGAATTAGGGGAATGTCGGGATGAAAATCCCGTCACTCGCCCTTGTCCTAAACGCTGCCTTGAGAGGGAATTCCCGCCTGAGCTCCCGTTTTTCCCACCTCACTCAGCCCTCCAAGAGCATCCCTCCCTCCCCCGCAGGCGCCTCCCCGCAGCCTGACACCGACCGCGGCGCTCCGAACCGGCCCCCGCTCCCTCGCCCAGCGATGTTTCCCTAATTAAGAGCTCCTCGGCAGTCCCCAGCCAGTTATTCTGTGCCATTAGCGGCAGTTCTGACGTGAGGAACAGCTCGTGGCTGCAGGACGGGGCCGGCACCGGCTCCGAGCATCCCCCGGGGCAGCCGCGGCGCGGCCGCCGCACGCAGCGATAATTGGTCCCCGGAGGATGCTCGGCTGCCAGGGGGGGATTGTTTGGCCTCGTGGATGAAATTCCGAGCTGCCACGGCTCCTCTGTAGCGTGGTTATCCCCGGGAGGGATGAGACCCTGTCCCCTCTGTCACTCGGGCGGCTGTGACATTTCCCCGTCGGGTCCTGGTGGCCTCGGTGGTCCCGAAAATCCGCCCCAACCCTGCCCTCCTTCAGCTGGAGGCTGCTCCCCCCTGCTCCTGCGGCTGCACAGAGCTCCCTGCTCGCCGTGGCGGGTTTGGGGACGTGGGTGTGGGAGGGGATGGATCAAAACGCGCCCGGCTTGGGATTCCCCCGTGGGTTTGGGTGATGCTGCTGCTGCTGGTGCACGGCCTGGGTTGGCGAGGAGAATTCCTCTGTTTGGGGGGGTCAGAGTGTGAATTTCCCGGAGATCTGGCCGGCAGAAAAGATGCTCTCCTTGGAGGCGCAACTCCGGCAGCTTTTCTGCCTGAACACTCTCCATTCAGGCAGCTGTGGGTACAAAAACCCTGCTCCTACAGACAGAATGTGCCCAGGAGAGTGAAGGAGGGAGAAAGCAGCGCAGGCTCTTCAGAGGACAAAAATAACGAATTGTTTCACCAGAAATCAGCAGAGAAAAAAGTTTTAGTTCACGTGCGCAGGCTAAGAAAAACATAGGAGAGCACGGCAGATTTTTAGACCTTTGAAACATGGACTATCCAGAGCTGGGAGGGATCCACAAGGATCATCCAAATCCAGCTCCTGTCCCTGCCCAGAGCCCCAACAATCCCAGCCTGGCACCCCTGGCAGCGCTGCCCAAAGGCTCCTGCAGCTCTGGCAGCCTCGGGGCCGTGCCCATTCCCTGGGGAGCCTGGGCAGTGCCAGCACCCTCTGCGGGAAGAACCTTGCCCGAAAATCCACCCTCCATCCCTGCTGGCCCAGCTCCAGCCGCTCCCTGGGTGCTGACAGGTCACAGGAGCAGAGATCAGAGCTGGCCCTGGCGAGCTCTGCCCTCAGCCTTGCTCCAGCTGGACATTCCAGGCGCCCTCTCCTCGTGTGGCCCCTCCAGACCCTTCCCCACCCTCACGTCCCTCCCTTGGGCACTCTTGAAGAGCTTTATGCGTTTCTTATATCGAGACACCCAAAGCTGTGCCCAGCGCCGGAGGGAGGCCAGGTGGGACAATCCCCTCCCTCCCGTTCCTGCCATCCCCAGCACCGGGATGTCCCTCCTGCCTCCAGGGCTCTGCTCCCTCACACCCAACCTGCCACCAGCCATGACCCCCCGGCCCCTTTCCCCTCCACTGCTCTCCAGCCTCTCCTTTACAACACCACATTTTCATTTTAATCCCTGCCAGAATCATTACCTTTGCCAAAATAAAGATTTTTTTTTTTTTTTCCCATTTCGACCCAACTCCCTCCTGAGGCCCTGGAGCCTGAACTGGTCCTTTTGTGGTTTGAGATTCGGCCCAAAAGAAAAGATAAGAGCATTACATCTCCTGCCCCGGGGAGGCGCAAATGGGAGTATTTGAAAATTAAACCTTGGCCTGGATCCAAGGTTTTTCCAAGCCTCACCAGGGGAGAAGCACATCCCAAGCAAAGCCCTTCCCTGGGCATGATTTATAGGCCTGTTAAACCACAATGTGTTTTAATGATTCTTTGGGAACATCAGGGAAGGAAAAAAAAATTAAGAAGGAAGGGTTTGGACTTCTTTAAATCGATAGATCTACGAGAAGATAAATACAAGTTTAAAAGGGGGTGTTCATTTAATGGCATTAATAGGCAGTAGTCTGATAATCCCCATCATCATGCACCTTGTGGACTCGTGGGATAATCCTGTCTTCAAGACATTACAGGGAAAATCATATAGTTGATGACTACTAACTTGTATTAAAAAACCAACCCAAACCATCACTTTTGCTTCTAAAAATATTCTGTATGTTGATATAGTAAAATAGAAAAAAAATTTCTTATCTCTTCATACATCAGCCAGAAGTCAGAAAAAAAATTAACAATCATTTCCCAGAAAAAAACCCATAAACAGAGAAATAAAAGAATTATCCCAACTGCACAAACTGAAGTTGGGTTGTTTCACTGGAGCTGAAACCAGAGGGGACAAATCAGGCAGTTGATGTTCAGCCTTTGAATCTGGTCAAAAGAAGTGCAATTAGACATTAATGAAATATTTGAGGCTCTGCAGCGATGGCTCGGTGATGTTTCCCAACTCCAAGAGAATGGATTGCTGCTTCGCCCAGGGTGAGGGAAAAAATTCCCCACAGGAATGGCAGCTGAAGCCCTCTGGGCAGGATGTGTTGAAAATCCTTGTGCTGTTGAAACAGTGGGTTTGGAAATCTTGAAATCCCGAGGAAGAGAAGAACTGGGATGTGGGAGCAGTGGGGAGAGCCTGCAGGATCCTGAAGGGAAAAGGAAAACTTCCCAAGGACTCCAAAGGGCTTTGCTGCAGGCAGGGATGGGCTGTGGGGATGTCTGAGAGATCCTTGCACAGCACTGGAGCTGGGAAAAGGATGAAAAAGGACGACTGCTGGAATTTTAGTGCCCGTTTTTCCAAGCTTTTTGTCTGCAGGGAGGAAGCAGCCCTGACTGTTGCCTTCCCAGGCAGCAGGGAGGGAAATTCTTCACCTCCCTGTGCCAGAATTGCCAGGCAGGACTCAAATCCAGAGTTCCTGATCCTGAAATCTCCTTTCTGCTGCTCAGACTTTAAGAGAAAACCTCCTTGTTAAAGGGCCACAAAGTGGTTTCGGGGTGGGAACAGGAGGGAGAGATGGAGGGTGGCAGGGAGAAGAGGGAGACAATTTGGAAAAACAAAACAAAAAACACCCAGGGCCCAACCACCATGGCAATCCTGGTGTATCCCTTGATCCGGGAGGGCTTTTCCCACAAAAAGCTCCATCAAAGTCAGCACAATTGCTGCCACAGGATGATGTTTCTACAAACAGGTGCCTCCATCCCTTAAAATTCAAGAGTAACTTCTTCCATCATCCCCCGTGAAGCATTAAATTCATCTTCACCTCTTCCTGCTCATCGAGGGTTTTTTCATGACACCTTCTTATTCTTAGAAATTTTTCACTTTCTTTCCTGGAAAGGAAAGTGGAAAACGCCCACAGAAACCCAAAAGGAAGGTGACTAATTATTCCTGGGAAACAGTGAGATTACAGAGCTCATAAAGGTTTTCATCTCATCTCTCATTTGCTATCACGTCCCATCATGAATAGCAAAACCACCAACAGATCAGAAATTACTCATGGCCTTTCTTTAATAAATGGGAATCACCTCTAATAACCAGCTGGAAAATCCCAGATAATGAGGGAGGTACAGAAAGAGATTTGGCACTTGGCTGCTCAGCCAGTGTGAATCAACAGAGCCCAAATTTTCCCGAGGAACAGGAACATCTCAGTGGGGGAGCTGTGCAAGGCTGTGGCAGGAAAAGGCACCTGGTGTCCCCAAATCCCACCGAGATGGGGAGCAGGGAGAGAGGGAACAGCCTCCAGCTGAAGGAGGGCAGGGTTAGATGGGATATTGGGAAGGAATTGTTCCCTGGGAGGGGGGGGAGACTCTGGAACAGAGCAGCTGTGGCTGCCCCATCTCTGGAAGTGTGCAAGGTCAGGGTGGAGCAGCCTGGGACAGTGGAAGGTGTCCCTGCCCATGGCAGGGGGTGGCACCAGATTATCTTCAAGTTCCAGCCCCAAACATCCCACGATTCCGAGATCCTCTGTGTGCGCCGTGTTTTCTCCTCGGCTTTCTCCTCCCCTCAGCAGGGCAGACACCTCACCTCAGGTGAGGAAACTCCAGTTTAAAGCTGGGGCCATGCTGCCCAGCGCGGGTGGGGGAAGGAGAAGGAATCACCTTTCCTCAGGAATGAGGAGAGCTCCCAAATGCTCTCGTGAGTCACCTCAGCTCCTCCGAGCTGCCCTTACTGGCACAGGGATCAGCTGCCTGCACTGAAGGCTCGTTTTACACTCCAAGGCACAGCTCAAAGCTCGTCAGGGCCGACTTGTGTGGACTTGAACCTCTCAAGATCCCGCTGACATCCCAAGCAGTCGGCAGCTGCTGCTGCTCGCACTCATCATCCACAGAAAAAGAAAACAACACAACCCCCCCTCCACTTAAAAATTCCATTGCAAACTGAGGCTGATGCCTTTAAGTTTTAACTTTCATGTATTTCAGGCTCTGTGCTGGCCAGGGGTGCAGCTCTGAGCTCACACTCAGGGTCACTCAGCTCTGCACACAGCAGGGACACAAAACAAATCCTTCTCCTGCTGCACACCAAGGACAGCTGGGACAAGTGTTCAGGCCCAAAAGCACAGACAAGGGTGGGCTGGAGAGAGAAAACAAGAAGGATGGGACTGCATAACCTGGAGCTGGAATTGCACAATTAAACCTCAATATCCAAATAGACCAAAACTTGTAAAAGTGTGAGACCTCGTGTCCGGTCCTCCATTTTATGACCATTTTGGGTCCACCTTGGGTGTAGCCCTGGCCAGGCTCTTGTCCTGCCCAAGGTGTATCCTTAAAGGCCTTTTAATAAATCCCTACTTTATTCTCGAGCTCTGTCCAGTCTCTGTTCCAGCTCAGCCTTCCCAAGGCATCAAGACCACGGATCAGACTCATCCCAACCCGAGTGAGTGGCTCCCCTCCTGCCCAGCCTGTCCTCTGAGAACCATGGAATGATCTGGGTTGGAATGGACCTTAGAGCTCATCCAGTCCCACTGGCAGGGACCTTCCACAAGGCCACGTTGCCTCCAAGCCCTCTCCAGCCTGGCCTTGGACACTTCCAGAGCTTCCTCCAAGCATCCCTGTGGAATCTGGGGGCTGCAGGCAGCTTTTCCTCACCTCTCTGCTCATATTCTCTCCTCAAGGAGTTCCAACAACCCCATGGCCACTCTGGCAGGGAGGTGACACCTGGTTTGTGGGGGATCAGAGGGATGAAGAGAGTCCATGGATAAGAGCTGCAGGGAAAGCTGAGATTTAGGGCTCAGCTTTGCTGTTGCATTTCCACTGTCAGCAAAGAAATGACAACAACAAAAAAAAGCCCCCAAAGCCCCAAAGTTCAGCCTGAGGTTCCCTTCAGAGCTTTTCTAAAATGAGTGTTGAGAACCACAAAAACCCACCCTGGCTGCACCTCTCAGTTATTCACTTTCTTCTCTTTTCTCCCCTCTTTCTCAGAAACTCAGATGCAACGAAGTTGCCCACAAAAAAATCCCCCCAAACAGTGAAAAACAGGTTTTATTTGAAGGCAACAAAGGAGGGTTGGGGGGAACAGGTGCAGGATGGAGGAGAAGAAGAAAAATATGTGACTCTGAGCCTGTTTTTCCTTCTTTTTCTTTTTACTAAAATACGGTTCTTTAGCACTGAATGCTCGACTTAGCAGCATTATTCTTTCCTCTTCATCATTTTCCAAGCACTGCCCGCTTTATTGCCACAACATTCAAACACACTCGTGGAGAGGTAAAAAAATTTGGAGAAGTGTTCCCGAAGTGAGAACTGGGAGATGGGCATGGAAGAGCATTTGGCCTGGCTCCAGTAGGGACCAAACAGGAGGAGGAGGCAGAAATTCCCCTCCTGATGGACACCTGCACATGAGGAAGGCAAGGTGTTAGAAAAAAATAATTTCCTGTGAGGGTGGGGAGGCCCTGGCACAGAATTCCCAGAGAAATTGTGGCTGCCCCTGGATCCCTGGCAGTGCCCAAGGCCAGGTTGGACACTGGGGCTGGGAGCAGCCTGGGACAGGGGAAGGTGTCCCTGCCATGGCTGGGGTGGCACTGGGTGGGATTTAAGGTCCCTTCCAACCCAAACCATTCCATGATTCCATAATTCTTTTCCTGAGCTCTGGCACTGACTCTGTGCACCACAGGAGGAAAGCGGATAATTCCACCAGAATTTCCCAACTTCTCCTTTCCAGCGAAAAACCAGAAAGATCAGTGGTTTTGTTAAGGTTGTTCCTAACCAATATCAGAACATTTGGGAAATAAGCATTGCCTTCGCAGTCTCCATCTGAATTTCCAAGGGATAAAGGATCAGTGCTGAGGGAGGCCTGAGTTAAATCATCTCACTGGAATAAATCTGGCTGATAAAGTTGCCTGTAGGGACTATAAAAGCTGTTAGAAAAGAGTTGTTCATCCTGTTCATAAAATGAATATCAGAGAGTTGCACTTGGTCAGTCTTTTCCAATACGTTTCTCTCTCAGGTCAGCGGGGAACAGAAATAAAGAGCCAGGTGATAAAACAGAGGGGGGATAGTGCCTGACTGGGGAGGCAAACACATCCCACTGCTGCACCAGGATTCACCTGGAATTACCAACCCAGCTGTCAGTGAGAAACCCTGGAAAAGTTCCAGTCAGCTGCACCAACCTGTTCCTCTGCCCCACGTTTCTTCCTGCAGCTCTTCCCACAAAGCCAGAGCTGCCTGGTGTTTATTTATCCAACTCCGCTCACTTTAGGGAGGGTCAGTTCCCTGCTCAGCTTTAGCAGGGAAATGCTGAACTCCAGTGAGAGAAAGAAAGAAAGAAAGAAAGAAAGAAAGAAAGAAAGAAAGAAAGAAAGAAAGAAAGAAAGAAAGAAAGAAAGAAAGAAAGAAAGAAAGAAAGAAAGAAAGAAAGAAAGAAAGAAAGAAAGAAAGAAAGAAAGAAAGAAAGAAAGAAAGAAAGAAAGAAAGAAAGAAAGAAAGAAAGAAAGAAAGAAAGAAAGAAAGAAAGAAAGAAAGAAAGAAAGAAAGAAAGAAAGAAAGAAAGAAAGAAAGAAAGAAAGAAAGAAAGAAAGAAAGAAAGAAAGAAAGAAAGAAAGAAAGAAAGAAAGAAAGAAAGAAAGAAAGAAAGAAAGAAAGAAAGAAAGAAAGAAAGAAAGAAAGAAAGAAAGAAAGAAAGAAAGAAAGAAAGAAAGAAAGAAAGAAAGAAAGAAAGAAAGAAAGAAAGAAAGAAAGAAAGAAAGAAAGAAAGAAAGAAAGAAAGAAAGAAAGAAAGAAAGAAAGAAAGAAAGAAAGAAAGAAAGAAAGAAAGAAAGAAAGAAAGAAAGAAAGAAAGAAAGAAAGAAAGAAAGAAAGAAAGAAAGAAAGAAAGAAAGAAAGAAAGAAAGAAAGAAAGAAAGAAAGAAAGAAAGAAAGAAAGAAAGAAAGAAAGAAAGAAAGAAAGAAAGAAAGAAAAAGGAAGAAAAGAAATCAATGGCTTTCAAATAGTGAGGATATCTTTAATATCCTCACTCTTATAATTCCTATTCACAATTATATATTTAATTCCTCACTTCCCCTGTCCCAGGCTGCTCCCAGCCCCAGTGCCCAACCTGGCCTTGGGCACTGCCAGGGATCCAGGGGCAGCCACAGCTGCTCTGGGCACCCTGTGCCAGGGCCTCAACACCCTCACAGGGAACAATTCCTGCCCAAGATCCCAGCCAGCCCTGCCCTCTGGCACTGGGAAGCCATTCCCTCTTGTCCTCTCACTCCAGTTCCAGACAAGATTCCTTCTCCACATTCCTTGTAGCCGCTTCATATCCAGGAAGGGGCTTGCCTTAGGCTGCAATGCAAGATGTAACCAGCAGAGTTCTTTCTCCCTTCCAGGACCCACCCTCCCTCCAGGGGATCTCTGCTGCTCAGGGGCCATCCAGGCTCACTGCATGGCTGAGAACATTCCATCATCCATGGGGAGAGGCTCCGCCCAGGGGGAGGAGCCCAGCATTCCCACCTGGATAAAACCTGAGCTCCAGAACCCCAGCACAGCCTGTCTGCACTGGATTGCCAGAGGAAAACCGGACCCACCTCAGCAGCGCTGGGCCTTCAGAGGGAAACTTCACCCTCCTACAGGATCATTGCTCCAACAGAGCCACTTCTGGCACTGCAGGAGGGCTTGATTGGGCTGCTGCCAACACCCTGAGCAACAGGGCGTCAGGCTGTGTTCTGAATCTGTCAGGGTTTTCTTTTTGTTCATTTGCTTTTTTTGTACTGCTGCATTTTTATTTTAATTTTCCTGGTAAAGAACTGTTATTCCTATCCCCATATCTTTGCCTGAGAGCCCCTTAATTACAAAATGATAATAATTCAGAGAGAGAGGGTTTACATTCTCCATTCCAAGGGAAGATCAGCTTTCCCTGACAGACACCTGTCTTTTCCAAACCAGGACGGGCTTCTGAGGTCTCCACACAACTTCCTCTTCTCCAGCCCCAGCTCTCCCAGCCTGGCTCCTTAGAGAAGGTGCTCCAGCCCCCTTGGGAACTTGCTGGCCCTCAAATAGGTAGGGAAGATTTTCTCTGGAGGTTTTGTAAACTCTGCTCTGGGAAAAGTGCCAAAAAGACTTGGAATTTGTGGCCACAGAGGAGAAACATAGAATTGATGCATAAAATGCCTTTTCCCAGAAATATCCTTTAGAATTCATTCATGAAACAGAGGGAAATGCCCCTTTGGAAGATGAATATCCTTTTTTAAGGATGCTAAATTTTTAAATCCACTGAGAGCTTAAATTATATCCATAAATTTACAGCCTCTGTGCTGTGCATCCCCAGGAAAATCCCATATATATTATGGAATTATGGGTGAGGGAGAAGGGGGAAAGTGCAGCAGCTTCTCATCCATCCATCCATCCCTCCATCCATCCCTCCATCCATCCACCCCACCCATCTGCATTGTCCAGCCCAATTTCCCCATTATATATTGGGATAATTTAAATTTCTCCACCCACCTCGTTCCAATCCCTGCTTTCTGTGTCCCTGGGCAAGGTTTGGTTTTAATTTGCATCTCCCACCACGAGGATATTTTCTTCAAAGCCTGTGAGGATGTAGTTTTGTTCTCTGCCATTTCCAGTTCTCATTAATAGTTCTTAACTTACAAAGCATCTTTCATCCTTTTAAAAACCTTCTGGCAGCAGGACACAGAAACTTAGGGAAAGGACCAGGAGAGGGAGGAAATATTTATTATTTGGAATTTGGGATATGAAACGGGGATGGTTTAGGATGGCTAAAGACAACCTGAATCTCTCAGGTTATCCCAAAATTGTAGCTGCTCAAACTTTGATTCCAAACTGATGGATTGGATTATTTAAGGAGTATTCAGCTTTTTTTTTTTTTTTCCTGCAGGATTTTTAGGGATCATTCCTTCTGCCTCAGTAGAGGAGAAGAAACAATGCAGTGAAAGAAAAGGAAAGGAAAACCCAAAGCTGACATTTCTGGGAGCAGAAGAACAAAGAGAGCAATGTTTTATTGAACTTCACAAACTGATCCACTTCAGTTAAAAAAAGCTTTTTAGAGGCCCAAAGCTCTTTAACAAGAGTTCCAGAAATCCCTTACGAGCAGTGATGAGATGTAAGAAGATGCTGCGAGTTTAAATAGGTGGGAACTGCCCCCTTTTATTGCTCAGGCAAACTTTGTATTCCAGCTTGCAATATCATCCTGTCCTAATAAAATCCACATGCGATCTGCAGCTGGAAGCTTTAGGGCAGAGCTTTGAAGGCTATGAAAAGCTTCCCATTATTATTTCAGATATTTACACTGAGCACAGCAGGCCTCGTGTTCTCAGGGAGCTGTGGGGCTGGAAATGCAGCACGGGGAGAGGCTGGAGAGGTTTGTCCTGGAGCTGGCAGGGAGCTCTGAGCCTCCAAGGAGGATTTGGACACGGTCACAGCACCAGGGAAGGCATGGAGTGGGATGAGGGGATTTAGTGGGGTGAATTCATGAGCCCGAGTCAGGAGGGGAGACTTCTCAGAATCCCAGAATCACCAAGGTGGGAAGGAACCCTCAGGATCCCCCAGTGCCCCCCCAGCAGCACCGGCATCAGCCCAAACCCTGTCCCCAAGGGCCACCTCCAGACTCCTCCTGAGCACTCCCACAGACAGGGACTCCAAACCTCCCTGGGCAGCTCAGCCCAAGGCCTGACCACTCTGCCAGGGGAATTTCCTTTCCCAATCTCCAACCTGAGCCTGCCCTGGTGCAATTTGAGGCCGTTTCCTCTCCTCCTTTCCCTGCCCCTCCTGGCAGGGACTTGTGCAGAGCAGTGAGGTCCCCCCTGAGCCTCCTTTTCTCCTGAGTGGCTCCATCCATGCCCCACTCATTTAAAGCCTCCAACAGGTCTTAGGAAAAATTGGAGGGAATTATCTGAGGCCAGATGTGCCATTTTAAGGCCTTGTTTTTGACCAGCTGGGCAGTTAGTGCACGTGTGAGTGTTCACTTTTAGGGGAACCCTAAAAGGCACCCGCTGCTCACTCTGTGGCACCCCAAAATCCAATGCCCCAAAATCCAGCAGGTTTTCCTCCTTTCCATCAGTAGGGAGCCAAAAACATCTGCTGCAGCTGCGGAGAGACAGAGCTGCCAGGCTCCCGTGAGGCTGCTCTGGAGGGATGTTCGCAGACACGCCAAAGGGACGTTCCCAGAATGGTTTCCTGGTGCTGGAGCTGTTCCCTGCGGGTCCCTGTGCTGGATATTGGTCACATCACCTGATTGCTGTGGTTGGAGACTCTGTGCTCTGCGGTTACACCAGGCCAGGCTCAGGAGCTGTGGATTCTGTGGTTTAACTCCCTTAATCTGCGCTCTGTCTTAGCTGGCACTAATTGGTGCTTTGGCACTTGCTGCTTATCTGCTTTTTCGCCCTCCCCAAAGAGCTCGGGGGGGGTTTGGATTGGATATTGGGGGAAATTCCTCATGGAAAAGGGCTGGCAAACATTGCACCAGGCTGCCCAGGGAAGTCCTTGACTCGGTATCCCTGGAGGGATTTAGAATCCATGTGGAAGAACAGCTTTCAGGGGTGGGGGGCTGGTTGGACATGAAGATCTTGGAGGGTTTGTCCAACTAAAATCGTATCATTATAGAATGGCCTGGAATTTGTGGGCACAGAGGAGAAATGTAGAATCAATGCATAAAATGCCTTTTCCCAGAAATATCCTTTAGAATTCATTCATGAAACAGAGGGAAATGCCCCTTTGGAAGATGAATATCCTTTTTTAAGGATGCTAAATTTTTAAATCCACTGAGAGCTTAAGAGAGACCTTAAACTCATCCAGTCCCAACACTCAGCTGCAGAAGAAGCAGCTCCACAAAGCCCATCCCATATCAAGCTTCCTGATATTTAATTTGGGAATGTCTGGTGAAGGAAATGGAGGTGAAATCTCTCTTCTGCAGAGATTAAAGACACAGTGATAGTCCCGGGCTTGTACAAACAGACTGAGGTGAACAAACACTCTTGTGCCTTTTAAAAATAGCTGCTCACGGACCAGTCAATAGCTTTATTTCTCTTTCAGCCAGGAAAAGCACAGCTCTGAACTGGAATGTTATCCCTATACAAGCTCATTATCTCTGATATTTATGCAGCATGAACCTCCTGATGTTGGTTGAAACACCTCGCCATGCCCTTTGGCTCCTGAAGGGATTTTCCTGCCCTGAGGAATTTTCCTGCCCTGTTTTCCCACAGAGGAGCCTCTCACATCATCCTCAGCAAAGCCACAGGTGCCTATTTATAGCACCCAGCTGCCCTGCATTCCTCACCTTACCGGGATACCTGTCAGGACGAAGCCTTTCCAAAGCCTCTCCCAAATCCAAGCCTGGATTTCCGTGCTCAGCTTGGGTGCCGAGGTGTGGGAAGTGGGGCTGGTCCGTAAGTGCTGCATAATCCAAGGAGAACTGTGATCCCAGGGCAGAGCTGAGAGCTGGATCAGATCTATCCCCAGTGATGGGATTTTCACCCCGACATTCCCCTAATTCGGGGTTTTCTGTCTCCCAGAGTCCCGTACCAGGGTTTAAAAGATGAGATGGAACCTGTGGCTCGCTCCCCCAAGGTGTTTATTCCATTTCTGATCTCAAGGCCTCACAGCAGNCCAGGGCAGTTCCAGGGGTTTTCCACATGCCCTGGACTCCAACAGGATGGAACTCAGGGTGTATTTTGGGTGTGTGTGGCTGCATTGCAAAAGAGAATCATGGAATGGGCCAGGAGGGAAGGTTAAAGGTCAGTTCGATGATCCCATGGCAGGGACACCTTCCACTGTCCCAGGTTTCTCCAAGCCCTTTCCAAGCTGGCCTTGGGCACTGCCAGGGCTGGGATATCCACAAGACAGGGGCTGGAGGCTCAGTGCCAGGGGTTATTGAAGGACTGTGGAAAACAAAACTCCTGACGGGAATGTTGACACTATTTCCTCACTTTCCTGTCAGCGCCTGAAGTGTCAGAGGTTCTTTGGCGCACCAAAAAAAAAAGTTGTATCGTTGCCATGTTAAAAATTCCAGAATCACCAAGGTGGGAAGGAACCCTCAGGATCCCCCAGTGCCCCCCCAGCAGCACCAGCATCAGCCCACACCCTGTCCCCAAGGGCCACCTCCAGACTCCTCCTGAGCACTCCCACAGACAGGGACTCCAAACCTCCCTGGGCAGCTCAGCCCAAGGCCTGACCACTCTGCCAGGGGAATTTCCTTTCCCAATCTCCAACCTGAGCCTCCCCTGGTGCAATTTGAGGCCATTTCCTCTCCTCCTTTCCCTGCCCCTCCTGGCAGGGACTTGTGCAGAGCAGTGAGGTCCCCCCTGAGCCTCCTCTTCTCCAGGCTCAGCCCCTTTCCCAGCTCCCTTAGCTGCTCCTCCCAGGATTTGTTTTCCAGCTCCTTGCCTGCCCCCTTTATTTACTCCCTTAGACTTTGTTTTATTTTGGAGTTTGAATGCTCTGTGAAGCAAAAATTTCTGTAACTGAGAGGACGTTTTTTAAAAGAGGTAAAAATAAAGGTCTGACAGAGCTTTTTAGAGCTGGCTTAGAACCAGAGAGATTCTGTTCCTGATTCTACCACTGAATTTCAATAATGAAGAGGAACCCCCGTGCAGGGTTTGGACCCACAGCCACCTTTGAAGAGGAAAAAAAAAAATTACTAAGATATAACTTTGCTTATTATGGTCGAAAATTTGAAAATCTTCTGGGACAGAATCTGGCCAGGTTTGCAGAGAGCTCAGCGCAGCAAATCCTCGATTTTGCAGCCACAAAAAACACCAAACCACCAGAGCAAGGGGTGGCAGAGCCTCTCTGCTCTTTCTGTAGCACCCCAGGGGTGGGGAAAGGGGAAAGGTGAGAAGAAAGGGCTTTCTTGTCACCCTTGTTTTGTTTGTGCCTGGCAAACTAATCACGAATTCGAAACAAAACCCCCCCTGATCTGGACGTGATCATTTTTTTTAACAAGCCGCAACCTGGGTTTGCATTTTGATTTTGCAGCCTCACCAGGCAGGGCAGAGCCGGAGCGCATTTAATTAATTTAAACGGAGATTTGCATTTTAAAAAAGTGATCTTGCAAGTTAATTTCAGCTGCACGGAGTGGATGGAGTGCAACGCCTGTTGTCTGAGCCACCGTTCCATGCCACATCAAAGCCTTCACCCCGGCACTGAAACTCTCTCCTGACATCTCAGCTCAGCAATTGCCCTTTGTTGTTGCTCTTCACGAGCCAAACAATGCGCCCGTGGTGTTTTTGCAGGAGATAGGATAATGAGCTCAACAGCTGGGTGTGAAAAGTGAATTTTTCTAGGCCTAATTGTGCTAAAGGAGCCGAAGTTATTTAAGGGTTTTTTTTTGCTGCCTCAGTGCCAAAATTGGCTTCCCAGCTTTCGCCACGGGGCTCCAGCTTGGAAAAACTTCTGAGCAAGTTTAACTTTAGCATCAGGAGTCATCAGTGTCCCAAGCACCATCACACAGAGTCTTGCTTGAATCATAAAATCACAGACTCTTGGAGTGATTTTGCTTAAAAGGCACCTTAAAGATCATCCAGATCCAAGCCCCTGCCACGGGCAGGGACACCTTCCACTATCCCAGATTGCTCCAAGCCCTGTCCAACCTGGTCCAAGACCAACTCCAAAATCCAGTTGTTCCCCACACAGGCAATTCTTTGAGTTTTATCTCCAGCATTATTCCCCTTTCATCCATAGAAATNTGTGAGACCTCGTGTCCGGTTATCTATTTTGTGTCCATTTTGTGTCCATTTTATGACCATTTTGGGTCCACCTTGGGTGTAGCCCTGTCCAGGCTCTTGTCCTGCCCAAGGTGTATCCTTAAAGGCCTTTTAATAAGTCCCTACTTTATTCTCTTAGCTCTGTCCAGTCTCTGTTCCAGCTCAGCCTTCCCAAGACATCATCACCTGAGCCCTGGGATGTGTCCTGAGCCCATTCCTGGTGTGATTCCAGCCCTGTTCCCAGCTTGTCTTGGATGTCAGACCCTCAGCTGGGTTCCTGATCTCCACCTACTTCCAGTTCCTTGCCCTGTCCTCAGCTGCCCCCTCCGTCCTGATCAAGACCCTCCCAGGCTTCCAGGAAATCCAGGAGCAAAAAGAACCCATCACTGGCATGTCCAAATTTTCCATAATAAAGAGAAAAATCAACAAACCCTTAGAAATAGCACTTGGGGGCCGGGCACAAATGAGGGCACAACTCTGGGGACATTTCCTGGGGCTCCTCGAACCATTCCTGCAGCTCCTGCCTGCCCCATCCTCACTTGCCAGAGATTCCAGGTCGTGTAAGAAGGGCCCTGGTGCTGAATTAATGAAGAACTTCATTTAAATCCCTCAGGAGATGCCTGGGAAGTGGGACCAGACTGCAGCAGCTGGTGGCTCCTCGGGCCAACAAGTGACAGAGCACTCAGGAGTTTGAAATTCCCATCTCATCTGTCCCTGCAGCTCTGAAATAAGAGGTGACGGCCAGGATGGTGCAAGGCCTCACCTTTGTCCCAGTTCTCAAGTGTTCACTGTTGCATTCAAAAAGAAAAACACGGAAAGCTCCTTTGCCAGCAAAATGTTTTTTGAAATATGAGGCAGAACTGCAAAGCCAGATTGACTGGATTTGTTTTAGAGAGTTAAAAATACTGGTGAGAATTAGAGATCGCAGTCCAGAGAAAGGAGTTTTGTCCTTCATGAATTTGCCTAAAAGGGATCACTTATTCAGGATTCAAGTTAGGAAAAATTCAATATACACTTAAAAAAAATAACTTAGGACAACACTGAAATTCAAAATCATGTGGATCTGAATTAAACACACACAAATGATTTTCCTCTTCTGCTTCTGCACAATCCATGAAAATCTTAAATGAGATATTGGGCAGGAATTGTTCCTTGGGAGGGTAGGAAGGGGCTGGAATGGAATTCCCAGAGCAGCTGTGGCTGCCCCTGGATCCCTGGCAGTGCCCAAGGCCAGGTGGGACACTGGGACTGGGAGCAGCCTGGGACAGGGGAAGGTGCCCTTGAGGGACTGGATGATCCCTAAAATCCCTTCCAACCCTCCGCATCCCGTGATTTTGTGAGCCCAAACACTTGTGACCAGTCCCCATTTTCTCTCTGGCTCTGCTTTGAAGGCACGGGGGATTTATTTGGGCTGAGCAAACGCTGCCTCAGTTGCCCACGCGTTGTTTTTCTCCCCACAGGAAATTTCCCCGTCACCTCCGCAAACACCAAAGGAGAAAACCTCAGCGTTATTTCAACGAGCTCCTGGGAAAATTTGGAATAACGCTGAGGCCAGGTGGACCAAAGGAAAGTGCTGAGGTTGGATGCTGGGCTCAGAGCCCACAGCAAACCCAGCTGTTTCCCTCGTGAGCCGTGACTCAGAGCAGCGACACCGAGGACAGCACGTCCAGAAGGGCTCTTTGGATGGATGAAATGCTGAATAATATCCTTATAAAGCACAGCGTTCCCATGGAACTCATCGGAATTCCCCCTGTGGGTGGCTGTGTCCCAGCTGCTCCTCCAAAGGGCCTGGAGAAGAGCCAGGGAAGGTGCCAGGTGGGTGTTCTTCAGGGTTCATCCCTCTGGAATCACTCTAATTTTAGTGGATTGGGTTGTTAAGTGAGCGTGGAGGGGCAGCTTGGAGACTGGGAAAGGAAATTCCCCTGGCAGAGTGGTCAGGCCTTGGGATGAGCTGCCCAGGGAGGTTTGGAGTCCCTGTCTGTGGGAGTGCTCAGGAGGAGTCTGGAGGTGGCCCTTGGGGACAGGGTTTGGGCTGATGCTGGTGCTGCTGGGGTGGCACTGGGGGATCCTGAGGGTTCCTTCCCACCTTGGTGATTCCGTGAGATAAAAGCCAAAGGCACCTGCACATCCAGCAAATATTCAGGGTGCCACAACTTACAGTTCATCTGCTCCCAGACTCAGCTCCCTGAGGGCTGTGAGGAGTCTCCAGGAGGGTCCCTCCCATCCAAAGGTCAGGTTCCTGCAAAGCCAAAGGGATGAGATGAAGTTAAGGTGAGTTTTAGAGTGCCAGTCTGGAGGTGGACCTTGGGGACAGGGTTTGGGCTGATGCTGGGGGGGCACTGGGTGATCCTGGAGCGTTCTTCCCACCTTTGATAATTCCCACACTAATTTTTCAAGGAGAGACAACTCCTCATTATGTTTGTTCTAAATCCACGAGATCCACGTGATCACTGCTCAGTGGGAACCCCCTTTTCCAGAGCTTTTACAAGGAATAACCACACACTTCCCTCCCCCTGCCCTCCGGAGAACCACATTGGTCCAAACCCCACTTCCAGGCCCCCACAAACAAACCCACAAGGAAAGTTCTGGGTTTCCCACAGTGATTTCTCCCAGCATTTGAGTGGCAAGTGCACAAAGCATTGGATAGCTTGGGAAAACAGCAACGATGAGGAATTCCAATGGGGAAAAAAAATACAAAGGATCCAGAGAAAGTTAAGAATTCATTTGATTTGATATTTACACATTTTAAAATCTATTAGACCACTTTTCCTCTGTCTCGCTCAGTCCACAGGGAGAACAGGTGGGAAGAGATAGACATTAAAACAAAAATAAATAAAATAACGTGGGTGATTCCCAAAGCAGCTGCCACTTGTGATTCCCAGATTTCGTAGGATTTTTTACCTTGGGATCATAAATAAAATGAAACCATTCAACACATCTGGGGACGAGTGGAGCAGCAAGGAAATGAATTTTCCTTGGAGAAGTAGCTCCATCACCCAGCTATTTTTTGGGACAGAGAGGAGAACAGGCAGGAATTCCTCACCCCAATCCCATATCCAGTGGGATGGGGGAATCAGGAGGGATAAACATCCTGATCCAGAGCCCTGAGTAGTTTATAGGGAGAGAATCCATGGGATCCAGAGCATTTCTGCCAGCTCCAGGGTTTGGAGCTGGGGCTGAAATTCCAGAGGGGGAAAATCCCATGGAACCAGGCAGCTCCCTAGTGGCTGCAGGGATGTGGATGTTGGAGGATTTTCCAGGCTAAGCTCAGCACTAAGCTGAGCTCAAGTTTTCCCCCAGATCTGCTTTTTTTTTTCGGTGTTATCACCCACCTGAAATTGTTGGGCTCATTCCACCCCCTTCTGCCCAAGTCTCATCCCTGCAGAGGCTCCTCCAGAGGGGCTCCAGCATTTCTGGAGGAGGAGGAGAAACCTCTGGAAGGGCTGGAATCTGCTGCCTGCCACCTTCCTGGAGCCAAAATCTGCAGAAATCTGCAGGATAAAACTGGTGGTACCACCTGGACCTCAGCATGCGAGAGATAAGAACCCTCTTTTGGTTTTTTTGGGTTTTTTTAAATTTTTTTTTTATTAAGAGTTTTTTATTAAGTGTTTATGAAATCCCTCAACTCTGGGAACTACTCATCAAATAAAACAATTCACAAATGATGAGCAAGAGCTTTAAACAATTAACTTGCACTTTTTTTTTTTTTTTTAATGTGCCTTGAGCAGGTCTCACTTAACTCCTTTAATTTTTCTGCTTCAGGAATTTGTGCTGCTGGGGATGCGTCAGCACAGGAGGAAAACCTGGGAGACTCCCCTTGAATTCCCTGCCTTGTGTCAGGCTTTTAAGGCTCCTTCTCCGCTTTCATCCCTTGTATTTTGGATATACACAGGTTTGTTTAGGTCTTAAAAACCGACGTGAAAACTCCCAGATACAGAATGAAAGCACCCAAAGAGTCTGAATCCAAAACACCGGGCAAAGTTTTGGTGCTGTCTCAGCGCTGGAGCTCCAGGGTTTAAAATTATTCCCAGGATTCACCCAAAATCTGCAGGAGAATCTATGATTCCTGCAGGGATTGATTTCTCACAGGCACATCATCATTCCCTAATTCCCACCAGAGAAAACGACCCTGTGGGGATTTTAAAGTGCTCCCAAATCGCTGTGGGGCTGCTCCACAACCTCCATCCTCACGGGATGTGGGACACAAACCTTTCCCTACCTCTTCCACCCATTCCCAGTGGGGCTTTTATTTTTTCCCCCATTTTCTTTGCATCCAGCAGCCGGAGAAGAAGGAATGGGCTGATGAGCTTCATTAATTGGCTCGAAAAATCAAAGTGCAAACTGATTTTTGGGCACTGAAGCCAGCCAGGTTTAGTAAGACTATAACAAATATGTGTTATGTTAGAAAGAGGAGACTCCCAGGCGCCAGGAGTGAAACATTATCCTCCTCAGACAAAGTCCCAGACAAAGATCTTTATCTGGGAATGATATATGGGATATAGTTTGGAGATGACTCCACATAATACCTTTATTAGTGTCGAAGTTGAACAACTTAAAAGGGAAAGGAGGGGGGTAAAAAAAAAAATCATATTTCTCCTTTGTTACTCACCCAAATAAGGGCAGGAAGCTTCCGATGGGGCCGGGTTTAGAATGAAAAACATAATTAGGTTCAAATAGCACCAATATTTGTGGTGGTGGTGGGGGGATGGATGAAGCAACTGGAGGATTGAGGAGCCAAAACTTGCTCTGGGTTTCTGCTGATGCAACTCCTCTGGAAACGGCACAATCCGCCTGTGTGTCCCTGGATTTGTCAGGGAGGGAACCAGGACAGGCCAGGATGAGAAATTCAGATTAAACTGAGGATACTTTACCATTCCTAATCAGAACAAAGCTGGTGGGGATCGATTTTCAGGAAGTTCATTGTGCTCTGGCATCAGGGAGAAAAAACAGTTTTAAAGCAAGATACTAGTTCAAAGCCGGGAAATTCCTTGGAGTTTTCCAGGTTTTTAGGAGCAATGGCTTGAGGACGAGCAAACTTCCAGGGGAATATTCACTTTAAAACTTGGAATATTTTTTTTTTTCCACTGAAAAAGGTTTAGAATGAGTTGCACAGAGAGGTGGTGGAGTCACCATCCCTGGAAATATTCAGGAAAAGTCTGGATGTGGCCCTCGGGAACGTGGTTTTGGGCTGCTGATGGTGGGAATGGATGATCCTGAAGGTCTCCTCCAATCCTTAGGATTTGGGATTCTCAAGCTCCAGCACTCCAATGTCCCTTTTAGGAGTGAGGGTCCAGAACTGAGGTGTGGCCTCCCCAGTGCTGAGACCTCATGGAGACCTTGGAAACCTCAGAACCCTCCTCTGCACAAAGTCCTCGTTGGCCTGGTCACTCTGTTGTTAAAAAAACAAANAGTCTGGATGTGGCCCTCGGGAACGTGGTTTTGGGCTGCTGATGGTGGGAATGGATGATCCTGAAGGTCTCCTCCAATCCTTAGGATTTGGGATTCTCAAGCTCCAGCACTCCAATGTCCCTTTTAGGAGTGAGGGTCCAGAACTGAGGTGTGGCCTCCCCAGTGCTGAGACCTCATGGAGACCTTGGAAACCTCAGAACCCTCCTCTGCACACAGTCCTCGTTGGCCTGGTCACTCTGTTGTTAAAAAAAAAAAAACAAACCTCAAAGACATGGAAAAGTATGGAAAAGATTCCTTAAGGTTTAGGATCACATTTAGGCTTCTCTGGACCAATGGAACAGAGGGAGGAAAACCTTCACAGGTGGCCTGGCCAGACCAAACCACTGCAGGTCCAGGCAGGGCTCCTCCAGGTGCTTCTCCAAGTTGTTTTTGGGAAGGGAATCCTCACACATTTTCAGTGGGAAGGCAGGAAAGGGCCCTGCTGGCTGGGGACCCCTTCTGTGGGTGGGTGGTGCAGATAAAAGTGGGGTGGGATTGCTCTAAAGCTGCTTTTTGAACCTCCCGGCCCTCCAAATCCACCTGTGGGACGTTTGGGGCCAGAGGCAGGGTCTGGGGATGGGGACACAGCTCCTGTCCCTGCTGGCCCTGGGGTTTGGGATAAATCACTTCAGCCGTGCCCTCCTGGACAGAGGCACTGAAAGGTTTAACCCCACATTTCACGGGTCAGGAAGCCCAGTGTGAAATGGAGCAAATTGATCTGGCAGAATAAATTTCAGCCCTCAGCCTCTGCAGGCACTGGGAACTGAGCTGTGATCCCAGAGATTCCCCATTCCCTGATCTTCTGCAGCAAATCCCACAAGTCTTCACCGCACAGCTCGGAAAAGTGTCTGTGTCAGAGGAGTGGAAAGAACTGAGGTGCAGCTCTGCTGGGAGAGGGGTGGGCAGCCGAAGGTTTGTCCAACTCACTCCTTTTTCCCACATTTTTCCCAATGTTTCCATACTGGGGAGAAAAAAAAAAAATTAAAAAAAAATTTTAAAAAAGCTCTGGCCAGATTTGGTGAAGCCCTAAAAGAGAAGCAAAGAAATCCC
>WBMY01014429.1:80051-91265 GCA_013397315.1 Donacobius atricapilla
AAGGAAAGGAAAGGAAAGGAAAGGAAAGGAAAGGAAAGGAAAGGAAAGGAAAGGAAAGGAAAGGAAAGGAAAGGAAAGGAAAGGAAAGGTGAAGCGCAGGAGGTGACAACACGGCTGGGAAGCTTCATGTCCCTTTTCCCTCACTGGGAATTTCAGCCTGGAAGTTTTAGAGGAATCAGGCAAAGGCACTTCCCTAAAATGTGGTGCTGCTGAAAAATTCCCTGGCATCCACAATATCCCAGTTCAACCAGGCCTGGCTTTACACTGGAATGAGCAGCAAGACAAGAGTGGTCTTTTATGTTCAAGTGACAAACTGATTTCCTGGAGAAATTCCCTTATTCTCCTGGGACATGAAGGGCTGAGGGAATCCTCACCCATTCCCAGTCCCTGCTGAGGGGCCTGGTGGGCCTTTGGGCGCATAAATATTAAATTTGCAATGATGGAAGCAAAAATGAAGAGGCTGGAAAGGGTCTTGATGAACTTTTTTGTTGGACAGGCCATGAGAAAAAGCCTTGGATCACTCTCCTGAGAATCTCGGATCTTGCTGGGGTTTTTAAACTCCAGATCCACATAATTCAGCTGGAAGAGGGGTGGTGTGGAAGCTCTGCTCACTCAGGATTGCACCTCACCACCTGCAAAGCACCAAACACGAGGAATTCGCTTCCTTGGATAGTTCTGGTGCCTCTACATTGCTGGAAAACAGCTTTTGTTTTCTAGGAATCTTTGATTCCATGGATCTGTTCTGCTCTCTGTCCCAAACTCAGAGCAGCAGTGTGGAAATGAGGGAAAATCTCTCTCTGTTCACTCCCAGCTGATTCATTTGGAGCACAAATTTCGTGGGAAGTGGCAGCAACAGCTGTGCCGAGGGCTTGGCTCTGTTTTCTGCCAGATTCCTGAAATCTCAGGGCAAAAATCCACGGCACAGCTGCTCAAAGATGCTGCCACTGCTGGTTACTCATCTCTCCTCCTGTCAGGAAAGTCATCTCTTCCCAGGATTCCACTGCAAGGACCAGGAATGTGGGAACTGTTGGAACCCCGGGCAGTGAGAATTCCAGCCTTTCTGTGCTGGCAGGCANAATAAAAGCAACAAGAACCTGGGCACAGCCTCTGCCTACACGGCCTGGCAGAGGCACAACAAAACCATTCCCAGAGGAAAGGAGCAAAGAGCTCCCACCTGAGCAGAGCAAAGGGGCCCTGCAATAAAACAGAACCCCAATATTCCATAACTTTGGGTGACACAGTGATGCCAGCCCCACCAGCTCTTGGCCCCTGACCTGCCAAAGCTGTCAGAATTCCTGGAATACCCCTGGAATGCATTTGGAGTCGGGTCCTGACACGTTCTCCCGCAGTTTGGTTGGTACAGCTTGGCAAGGGGAGAGGGATTTGTGGAAGGTAGGGGCTGTGCAGCCAGGAGGGGACTGGGACAGCGACCACACATCCTCCGGCCTGGCAGCTGTCCCAGAGCGAAGTCACCGCTGGGTTTGTTCATCCTGGGAAGGATTTCAGAGTCAGGAAACCCAGAGAGAGCCCAGAAACGAAGTGAGATCTGTGAGAAGTGAGGGCAGGGATTGTCCCTCTGTGCTCCAGGGCTGTGTCCAGTTCTGGCTCCTGCAGGAGAGCCCTGGAGGGGCTGGAGCGTGTCCAGGGCAGGGCAGGGAGCTGGGGAAGGGGCTGGAGGCCCAGGAGGGGCTGAGGGAGCTGGGCAAGGGGCTGAGCCTGGAGAAAAGGAGGCTCAGGGGGGACCTTGTGGCTCTGCACAAGTCCCTGCCAGGAGGGGACAGCCGGGGGGGTCGGGCTCTGCTGCCAGGGAACAGGGACAGGAGGAGAGGGAACGGCCTCAGGCTGGGCCAGGGCAGGCTCAGCTTGGGCAGCAGCAGGAATTTCCCCATGGAAAGGGCGCTCAGGCCTTGGCAGGGGCTGCCCTGGGAGGTTTGCAGTGCCCATCCCTGCAGGTGTCCCCTGGAGGTGGCACTCAGAGCTCTGGGCTGGGGACAAGGTGGGCACTGGGCACAGCTGGGACTCCATGACCTTGGAAATCTTTTCCAACCTCAGGGATCCTGAGATTCTGGGATTTTTGTCCCTATACTTTCCACATCTGCTGTTGGAGTTGTTTCTGCCTTGTGACAAATCTTTGCTCCTCACTCCTGCTCTCAAGCTCCAATCTCATCTTGTTCCAATATACAGAACCCAGCCACCACTTTCCTATTTCTTTTTCAGACATAAGAATAGCAAATTAATTTGGGAGGGGATTCCCACAACTTTGTGGCTGAGGGATGACCTGGCAAGAACTTGAAATTTTGAGGGAATTTTGAAGATCATTCAGATTTCACCTCCAAATGGATTCGGTCTCCTGAAGCTGCAGCAAGGAAGAAAGGACCTGAGCTGAGATGGTTCAGTGCCACACAAGAGATGGATAAAACAACAGCAGAGGGTGATCAGCCGCAGGATTGCTCCAAACTGTGACAAAAGTTCCATAGGAGTCAGGGAAAAGAAGAATTTTTAATGCTCCAAAGGGAAAACTGTGTTTTTAAAGGAAATGTTACGACTCTGTGGATATTCCAAGCAATTATTAAGAATAAAATTCACGCTACTTGCAGGCAGCTGGATTGATTTTTTTTTTTTTTGGTGGAAGAGCCCAGCAGAGGCTCTGCCCTGAAGTTCTCACAATTTACTTCTGCTTCATTATTCTTTTTTGTCCAATTTGGGGAGGTTTTCTCAGAATGCAGAAGCGCGGCTGCTGCTGGAGACGTGCTGTGGCTGAGCAGCTTTTAGAGCCGAATTAAGGAACTCAAGGCTTTATTTTTGTCTCATGAGGGCATTACAGGGAAGAAACTGCTGTAGAAGTCCTCACAGGGCCGCCAGGCTGTGAAATTCATGAGAAAACCCCGGGGAGTTTGAAAAGCTCAGCCTTAAATCACAACTTCCCATTAATGCACGTGAGAAAAGGAACCAGAGCCGGGCACCACCTCATGTCATCCAACCTTCAACGTCACCAGGATCTGCTGTGGGCACGGAAAAACCACCAGGGACTTCTTTGAGGAGGTTGGACTCAGCTGTGGTTGAAAGATGAACAAAAGCCAACGACACAAAATAGGAAACGAGTGGAAGATGTTTGATTGGTGGTTTTTGGTCTCAAGGTAAAACCTATCCAAGAACAGGTTTTATTTAAATAAAAGTATTAAAAATTAAAATAAATAAAATAAATTTTATTTAAGTAAAAATTTTATTTGAATAAAATCGCTTTCCACAGATTTATTTGCTGTTGGGACATTCAAGTAAAGCACAGAGGTCTGGACTGTAAAGAAATGTGAAATTTCCAGAGCCCTCTCTTCTTTTGTTTTTCCCCTCACAGAAGGATAGAAATTTTTTTTTATTCTTATAAATCCCAGAGTGGTTGGGGTTGGAAAGGAACTTCAAGATCATCCAATTCCAACCCTCTGCCCTGGGCATTTTTATCTCTGTCCACTCTTTTTTCCTTTAAAAATACTGGATTGGGTTCCTTTCCTGAACTCCTCCCTCTTTTTCATATTTTTATCCCTTCTGCATTTTTTGATGCTTTTTTTAATGCTTTTTCTCCTCGGTTCTTTCTGTTTGCTGCTCTGATTTTTGCCCCCTCATTGAAGGAATTTGAAGGATTGAATGTGAAGGATTACAGGGATCTCTTGTTTTCCATAATATCCTATTTCATTCCAGCCTGGAACCAACACCCAGCATCCCACCCTCTCCTGGGAGAGCTGGAATGGCTCTGGAATATTTCCCCCTTGCCAAATTCTGGGAGTTTGAGTCCAAAGCTGCTCTGTTTCCATCAGAATCGAGTGCAGGCTCCAGCTGGAACCAGAACCAACTGCTCTTCCTGAATTCTGGATTTCCATCGGAAAATAATCTCCAAAAAGGCCCCTGGAAAGTGCTGACTCAGCAGCACGGGAGGGAGGGAAGGGGATCCTGAAGGATCCAGGGACACAGACAGAGGAAATTTGGTTGTGTTTAACAAGAAAATGCGATTAGAAAATATTTCCCAATGTCTGACAGAGTTCCTGAGGGAAACTCCTGCAGCACTGACATCAATAATCAGCCTCCCACTGACTCCAGGTTTCTGGAAGTTCCCTAGAAAGTGTTGGATTTGCTGTGGAAATGGGAGATGCCCTCCCTTGGGGACTCTGTAAGGACATCAGTGATGCCACTGTGACACTCCGCTTTCCTCCTGTGTTTTATTATTGATGGAAATGCTCAAAATAACCTGATAAAAGTAGAGAGAGGTGAAATTAATAATGCAAAACCCCAGTGTTTCTTTCACACTGAAAATTTGTCTGATCTTTATAGATACTCAGAAAACTCAGAGCATTTAGAACCTGTTTTTCTTCTCTTTTTTCCATACTCTCTCTGGCTGAGGGGAAACACAACTGGGGAAATGTCTCCTCCTCCTGAGGATGGCTGGGGTTGTCCAGGGGCTGGAAAACACAACCTGGGAGGAGCAGCTGAGGGATTTGGGGTGGTTTGGGGGAGAAGAGGAGGCTCAGCACAAGTCCCTGCCAGGAGGGGCAGGGAAAGGAGGAGAGGAAATGGCCTCAAATTGCACCAGGGCAGGCTCAGGTTGGAGACTGGGAAAGGAAATTCCCCTGGCAGAGTGGTCAGGCCTTGGGCTGAGCTGCCCAGGGAGGTTTGGAGTCCCTGTCTGTGGGAGTGCTCAGGAGGAGTCTGGAGGTGGCCCTTGGGGACAGGGTTTGGGCTGATGCTGGTGCTGCTGGGGTGGCACCGGGGGATCCTGAGGGGCTCTTCCCACCTGGATTCTGTTTTCCAGGGAAGCGCTGCTGGCTGCCAGCCCTGGAGAGCTCCCACAGCACCAGCCTGGAGGTCCCTGAGGCTGAGCCTCCCCTCATCCCACGGAACAAACTGGACTTTGTGAACACCTTGGTTTTGGCCTGTAATTCCCATCCATGTTTTGGAAGCTGTTCCTCCATTTAAAAAGGAAGGGGTCTGTTTTCCCAGCTGGAAGGAAACCTGCTCCATGAATTACTGACCCAGCCCCTCCTCCCAGGACTGGGATAGGCACTGTATTTAATTTCTTACTGAATCCCTTTTTCCTCTTTGATCCCCCTCTTTTCTAGCACTGCCCTGGTGTTGATTTTTCCCTTTGCCATCTGTAATTCCACTGGATTTTTTGTCTCTCCTTACCACTGGCCTTTTTTTCCCTTCCCACTGGGCTTCTACAGCAGAAATCCAAGCTTTAACATTCCCACTTCCCTGTGCCCCTGCACTTCCAGCAAGGCTGGAGAAGCTTGGCTCCCTCTGCTCCCCCTGAAATCATGGAATATCCCAAACTAGAAGGGATCCACAAGGATCATCCAAATCCAGCTCTTGTCCCTGCCCAGACTCCCCAACAATCCCAGCCTGGCACCCCTGGCAGCGCTGCCCAAAGGCTCCTGCAGCTCTGGCAGCCTCGGGGCCGTGCCCATTCCCTGGGGAGCCTGGGCAGTGCCAGCACCCTCTGGGGGAAGAACCTTGCCCTAAAATCCAACCTCAATCCCCTTTGGAACCTCCCTAACGTGGCACACTCCCCATGGACAATGGGCAGAGGGCACAGGACTCGTCTCCATCCCATGAGATAACAGGGAAAGCAGGGGGGCACCTCGGGGGTGTGCACAGGAGGAATTTTGCACCTCAGGGTGCCAAGAGTGGCTGGGAGAGGGGATTTGGGACACCAGGGAGCCAAACCCGGATCCTGCCACAGCAGCCACAGCATTCCCAGCTCATTTTCCAGCGGGGAAGCAGCAGCATCTCTCCTGACACCATGACAGGGGATGTTTCATTTTATCTTCTTTTCTGCCAGAGTTGGGATTAAATGCTCCAGACAGTATTTCATGTTTGGACTCAGATGTTTACTAATTCTTATCTACATCACAGTCTCACAAACCATGAGTTCTACAGCACTTCAAGATAACAAACCAAAAAAATGGCCCCCATCTGTCTCTCTACAAGGCCTTTTAAGGATAAACTGTCCAATTATGAGATGACACCTGAATTATTTTTACTTTTAACCCAATAACCAACCACCCATGGCCCGCAATGGGGACTTTTCTACCCAATTACAAAACACCACCCAGAGCCATGGAGAAGAAGGACTGGCCTCCACCCTAAATCCTCCATCTTGCTTTATATATCTATTCCTGTATTCTAAACCCTTCAACTCTAAGTTTTGCACCCTGTGCTATCACACCCTTCTATTCAAACTGCACAGCCACAATCCCAGTGCTGTCACTCAATTTTGGAAGCTTCTCCAGGGGCTCAGGTGCAATGCAGTGTTTGCTTGGGGGTCAGTGCCTGCCAGCACAGAAAGGCTGGAATTCTCACTGCCCGGGGTTCCAAGAAGGGGAGGTCTGTGCCCAGCACAACTTCCCAGGAGAGCTGATGTGCAGCAGCTCCGGCACCTTGGAGTGGGGTCGGGCTCCTCCGGCAGCAACAACATCTGCACGTGGGTGTTGGAACCCCAGTCAGTGAGAATTCCAGCCTGTCTGTGCTGACAGCACTGACCCCCAAGCAAACACTGCATTGCACCTGAGCCCCTGGAGAAGCTTCCAAAATTGAGTGACAGCACTGGGATTGTGGCTGTGCAGTTTGAATAGAAGGGTGTGATAGCACAGGGTGCAAAACTTAGAGTTGAAGGGTTTAGAATACAGGAATAGATATATAAAGCAAGATGGAGGATTTAGGGTGGAGGCCAGTCCTTCTTTTTCACCTTCTTCTCCATGGCTCTGGGTGGTAATTTGTAATTGGGTAGAAAAGTCCCCATTGTGGGCCACGGGTGGTTGGTTATTGGGTTAAAAGTGAAAATAATTCAGGTGTCATCTCATAATTGGACAGTTTATCCTTAAAAGGCCTTGTAGAGAGACAGGGACAGAGCCATTTTCTACTTGGTTAGCTAGAACTCACAGCTTGTGAGACTGTGCTATAGATAAGAATTAATAAACAAAGTCCAAACACGAAATCCATCTCTCAAGAATTTAATCCTGGCTCTAACAGAAAAGAAGATCACAAACCCACACGTGCCAAACCCCTGGATCTCCCCGTGGTGGCTGTTGTTTTCTAGATGGCCAGATTCCCATGTCGGGCACCTCAGGAGGAGCTTGGTGGATGTTTGCCCGTGGCACAGCCAGAGCTGCCACCCGCGAGGTGTTTTGTGCCACAAATGTCCCCAACACGAGAAAAAACGAGGAGGGGCTGAGTTTTGTGTTGTGGAGAGAACAGGAAGAGGGGGTGAAGGAAAATAATTCTCTTCCAGCCCCCGTCTTTTTAGCTTTTTAATCCCTTCCTTTATTCCCAAACTTTTCTTGTCCTCTTAAAATGATTTTATCTGCCCAGAAATTGAAGTGCTGAGGTTTCTGTGGGATCCCAAAGACATCTTCCATGGGAAAAGCCTGCAGGTGACCCCAGCAGGTGAGGCACGGCTGAACCCTCCACCTCCCAACCTTCAGAACTTTCACTGAGTTGTCCTTCTGGACAGGCTGGGAATTTCAGACAGGCTGGGAGAGCTGGGAATATTCACCTGGAGAAGGGAAGGATCCCAGGAGACCTGAGTGTCCCTTCTGGTGCCTAAAGGAGTTCTAAAAAGAAGGGGAAAGGAGGTTTGTTTGGTTTTTTTTAGTGGATGAAGAGTGGCAGGATGAGGGAGAATGGTTTTAAAACTGAAGGAGGGCAGGGTTAGGTGGGATATTGGGAAGGAATTGTTCCCTGGGAAGGTGGGGAGACTCTGTAACAGAGAAGCTGTGGCTGCCCCATCCCTGGAAGTGTGCAAGGTCAAGTTGGAGCAGCCTGGGACAGTGGAATATGTCCCTGCCCGTGGCAAGGGTGGCACTGAGAGGTCTTTGAGGACCCTCCCAGCCCGAACCGTTCCATAATTCCATGATTTCTGTGTTTGACAAAGTCATTTTTAGTCCCAAAGTTCATTTCCATTGACCAGCCCCTGGCTGATAATGGCCCGGATCCCAAAAGTGACCTAGAGTTGAAAATTCATCCCAGATTCCCCCAAACTACTTTCTCCAAATAAATGAATTTGCTCAGAACTAAAAAAAAAAAAAAANAAAAAAAATTCTCTCGAAACAAAAAAAAAAAAAAAAAAAAAAAAGGCAATTTTGGGTTGCCCACTACTGATTTCCACATTCCTGCTCCTCTCTCAGGAATTTTAGCCCTCAGCCCCTCAGTTTTTAGGCATGGGGAGTTCAGTGAGGCTTCAGTGATTTCATCTTCTGGAGGTTAAAAAGGTTCTTGTAAATGACTGCTCCAAATAACTGGAAAGCCAGTTAAAACAACTGGATAACAGATGGCGAAGGAAAGTGCTTTCCTGTAAAGTGTTGCAGAGGAGAAGCTCATTTACAAGAAGCAATTACACAAACATCCCCAAGCATCCAAGATCCCATAAAAGGCTTGCTGAGGTGCAAGCACATTTTCAAGGGAGGATTTTTGTGCTGGAACAAAAATCAGATTTTTTTTCTTTAAATTTTCCCCCCATATTTTCTTTCAGTTTTTTAATCCCTTCCTCCATTCCCAAATATTTTTTTTACTCTACACAAGGAATGAAACTGCCCAGAGATGCAGGCAGTTTTTCCAACAATTTTTTTTATTATTAATAAAAAAAGATGTATTTCCTTTTAATTCTTCATTCCTTTAATTCCTCTTTCCTCTGGGGTTAAGGATCACTTCAAGACCAAGCAAGACAATTCCTGTCTTGTGGACAATAAATAGTTTTAACAAATGGAAGCATGGGAGCAACAACTCATTTTTCTTCAGGATCATGACAGAAGCCAGAAGCTCCTGGTGCTGACATTTAGGAAACTAAACTTAGGTCTGGCTTTACCTTTCCAAGCCCTTTTCATCCCCCTTCTAATCCATTTTGTATGGATGATGGGAACATGACTTTCTCGCAGGATCTTGACACGGTGATGAGTTAATAAGACCAAAGCCTTTGGAGGTGTGCGGGCCAAAGGACTGGGAGAAAATCATTCCTCAAGTTGGGAAGGATGGAGACTGAGCAGCTCCCGCTCCTCTGAAGGAGTTTAAAGTCCAGAGGTTTTGCTGGGATTTTGTAGGAAAGGCTGAGCGAAGATCTGCTCCTGGAATTTCATCTTCATTAGGTACCTGACACATCAAAGCCACAATTTCCCTGCTGCTTCATAGGCAGCTGGTGCGATCCTAAAAACACATCAGGATTGAACATCCATCATTTCCTCAGAGAGGGGAGGGAGGGTGGAATGACCTCATCTTAATTAAAGGCTCTTCACTAATCCTGCACATTCCAGATGTTGGGTTTGTGCCTCCTCCATCACCACTTGGCCTCCCCGTTTAATCTCCAGTTAATTGAGAGCCAAGCATTTCACCCAGAAAATTGCAGGATGAAAGAAAAGAACGGGATGAAGATGTGGATCATCAAAGTACAGCTTGTGGAGGGTTTTCCTCAAAAATGGGGAAAAGCTGTGTCTCACAGGAAGTTCAGCAATGCCTTCAGACTCTGGGATTGCTGAGGGTGATGTCAGAGTTGGAGAGGTGGTTTAGGGTGATGATGGTGCTGGGATGATGGTGGGACTGGAGGATCCTGAAGGGCTCTTCCAGCTTTGGTGATTCCACGATTATGTGCGGATTTTCTATTACAGCACCCCCATTCCGGGCTGTCTCTGCTGCGGGGGGTTTGTCGATGGCTGGGGTGGAAATTCTGGTTTCAAACTGGGTTCACTGGGCAGCAGAGAAGGGGAAATGCTCTGGATAATGACTGGGAGAGTGACCTCCACCTTCCCATGGGGGTGAGGGACAAGTGTCCACCTCCACCAGCACCACAAACTCTTCTCCTGGAGATCTCCAGCTCAGCCCCAAGGGGTGCATTGCACAGCATCACGGAATCACCAAGGTGGGGAGGAACCCTCAGGATCCCCCAGTGCCCCCCCAGCAGCACCAGCATCCGCCCAAACCCTGTCCCCAAGGGCCACCTCCAGACTCCTCCTGAGCACTCCCACAGACAGGGACTCCAAACCTCCCTGGGCAGCTCAGCCCAAGGCCTGACCACTCTGCCAGGGGAATTTCCTTTCCCAGTCTCCAACCTGAGCCTGCCCTGGTGCAATTTGAGGCCGTTTCCTCTCCTCTTTTCCCTGCCACTCCTGGCACAGACTTGTGCAGAGCAGTGAGGTCCCCCCTGAGCCTCCTTTTCTCCAGGCTCAGCCCCTTCCCCAGCTCCCTCAGCCCCTCCTGGGGCTCCAGCCCCGTTCCCTGCCCTGGACGTTCTCCATGCCGTTTGGACATGGCTGATCCACCCCAGAAGGACACCAGGAGGATGAGGGGGGCTCTGCATCCCCTGGCAGCGGGCACTCTGCTGGATGTGGTGCCAGCCCAACATCTCTCCCGGCACTCCAGGCTCAGGAGTATGGACTGTGCCACCCCTGCCTCTCCTTGCTGGACAGCAGGGCCAGTTCCCTGGGGCTCAGTTGTCCCCAGGAGTGCCCCCAGTGCCGGAGCTGTTCTCTCCTCGCTTGCCAAAAATGAGCTGTTTCCTCCTCATCTGTCAGAACGCTCGGGGTTTGTGGGAGGTGCTGCCGTTCCCAGGTGCCCGATGACAGCCTCTGGAATCATCTGCCTTTGATAGAGAGGGGTTTGTGTTTGGGATGAGGGCAGGGAGAGAGCCTGGCTACTGAGTAATCCGAAGCAGGGAACCAAATTTAGCACGGTTGTTCACAGCACAAGGATTTTTGGCAGGCTGCTCCTGCAGCGAGAGCAGCTGTTCACATTTTCTCACCCACCTACTCAGCCAGGACAGCCAGGGTCGCTTTTTTGTTTTTAATAGAATGAATTGTATCCACTGGTGAAAGGAGTTTTGCTGGAATTTGCTGCCTTCAGCAGGCCGGATTTGATAGGAAACCCCTCTTAAAGGAACACGAGGCAGTTACGAGGGGTTTTGAATTGGTAAAGAGATTTCCAGCCTTGGCTTCCATGGACAGGATTTTCACATAACTTTCTAAAGAGGAGCTTTTCAAGGGCGTCTTTGTGCTTGGATTGTTTGGAAATTCAGTCCGGGAGTTACTTCACTGCTCCCCTCCCTTCTCCCAACCTGATGTCCCAGAGGAGCAGACACTGAGGAATTCAAGCATTCCCCAAAAACTGGCTGCTCCCTACCCAGGAGTGGGAAAAAGGCTTCAAACTCAGCATCTCTTTCCTTTCTTTTTTTTTTTTTTTTCTTTT
>WBMY01014429.1:91311-133646 GCA_013397315.1 Donacobius atricapilla
CAGGCCAATAGCTGGTCTGGAAGGGGGCCACTATTTTGGGAAGTGGTGGAGTTCTCTGTCTCCTTTTGTTCCCCACAGAGGCTCCTGCATTGTCCGGAGTGTTCCCCAAACGTTCCGGGGGGAAAAGTCTGAGGGCAGGGATGAACTCATGTCCTCCGTGGGGATGTTCTGATTTCCCAAGTATGTCTGTGAAGCAGCACAATAATTTTCCAGACTCGAGCATTTCCCTTAAAAGAGATCTCAGATCAGTGGCCAAGACATCAGGGAAAGCATTCCCGGCCTGCTCCAGCATCCGAGGGCAGCTCTGGCACGGCGGGATGGCCTCACCTGCTGCCCCAGACACACAGATCATCCCGCTGCTTTCTGCTCCCACCTCCACGCTCCCTAAAACCTGGAATGAGACCAGCTGGGCTCAGAATTCACTCTGGTTTTACCCCACATCCCCGGGAACATCTCAGGGACACCAGGGGAAATGGAGTTCTAAGTCTTTCGCTCTTCTTGAGGTAAAGGATTACTCTGCTCTGTGAGAAAGCTTCACATGGAGTTCCTTGGGATAATCAGGAGCACGGGTTGCCTTCTTCCTGAGGTTTGACCAGGAATTCTCTAATTTCCTAAACACTAAGCAAAGGAATGGTCAAATCTCCCACAGAATTTATTTCCAGAGTGAACCCTGAATTGATTTGTTGAAGATCACCCAGGAAGGAACCTGCTCATGCATGGGGAGCAAGAGTGGAGCCACCACCATCCAAATCCAGCAGGAAATGACTTTTATTAGGACAATTGCTCCCTGTGCAATTCCTGCCTTGCATTTTGCAGGCTGACATTGCTGACTTAAATGGGGAACAGGGAAATCAGGGGTTGTCGGAATTGGTGCAAACATTAAAGCCTAAATTAAAGCTCAGGGGGGACCTCGTGGCTCTGCACAAGTCCCTGCCAGGAGGGGCAGGGAAAGGAGGAGAGGAAACGGCCTCAAATTGCACCAGGGCAGGCTCAGGTTGGAGATTGGGAAAGGAAATTCCCCTGGCAGAGTGGTCAGGCCTTGGGCTGAGCTGCCCAGGGAGGTTTGGAGTCCCTGTCTGTGGGAGTGCTCAGGAGGAGTCTGGAGGTGGCCCTTGGGGACAGGGTTTGGGCTGATGCTGGTGCTGCTGGGGTGGCACTGGGGGATCCTGAAGGGCTCTTCTCATCTTGATGATTCCAGGAATCATGGAATCATGATCCTGTGAAAACAGGGGCAGTGGGAATGAGCAGATTTGTACTGCACCACGCTCAGTTGTCCACATCTAAACTTGGTTCCAGGCTGGAGCCCTGCCAGTGCTGCTGAGCCCCATCCCCTCCCCAGCCTGAGCCTTTGGAATATTGACCAGAGTTTCTTTCCTTAGCCCCGGGTGTGGAGAGACATTTCCACAAAAACTTTCCTGTCATCCCCAGAACTTGGGGTGGGAGTTTCCCTGGCACGGGTTTGGTCCTGGTCACGAACAAAGCTTTGACGTGCTCAGCTGAATTCCTGACCCTCCTGATTTCAGGAGTAGAACATTCCCATGGATGTTGCAGATGTCCAGGGAAAAGACACATTTTTCCAGCCCTGTCTTCCTTGGAGATGTTGCCAGTGCTAATAACAAAGAGTTTCGCTGATTTTATTTATTTTTTTTTTTTTAAAGGGGAGATTTCGTTTCTTCTACTTCCAAAATCTGCAGAGCCAACTCCTGGTTTAGAACCACGTCACCCTGCTCCTCTTTTATGTCAGCGTGGGAAGCATGGACAAAAATGCCTTTATTTCCTACCCTGTCATGTTCTGACGACCTTCCCACATCTTTGGGGTGGTTGCTCCTATTCCTCCCTGGAAAAGCAGCCGAGGAGCCACCAGCTGAACTCTGAGCAGCAGCAGCTGATTCATGGTGCGAGCACTCACAGCTCTGGGGCTGCTCCTCAAAGCAGGGAAGGATGAAAAGCCAAGCCCACAAACCATCCTGCAACCCCCCCAGGGAGGAAAAGGCACCTGGGGATGTGTTTCCTGACAAAACTCAGCTGATGTGGGATGGGAGGGCAGGGGTGGGATAATTCCCCAAGCCCTGTTTGCCTTGGCCTGGGAGCAATGAGGGAAAACATTCCTCAGCTGACATCACCTCCCATCCCTGCCCTGGAGGTGCTGCTGGTGCCACCAACACCAGCTCCCAACGGGAAACGCTCCAAGTTTTCCATGCTGCCCATTCCTAAACCCTCGCGGTGCCCCGAAGCCAGAACTGGGTCCTACAAGAGGCTGAGACTCATGGGATGGGTTGGCTGGGGAGAGACCTTAAAAATCATCTTGTTCCAGTGTCACTCCCTGGGTATGACCCTTGGTGAGGCTGAGTCAAGGCAGAAGAGATAAGCCTCGCCTTCCATGGGAAAACTGGGAATTTGGAGGATTTTTTTCCCTCCTTCTGTAGTCAGATTTTTGGGTAAGAAGGATCTGCTGTCATTTCTGCCTGCAACCTTCCAGGACAAAACCTGCAGAACATAGAATAAAGTTGTCCTATATTAAAGAATAAAATCTGAGGGCAACGCTCTCCCTTTGCCCTCGGCTTAACCCTATGGAATTTGGCTGTGGTTGGGGATCAGACAAAAATCAGGAAGTGAGAGCAGCCTCGGGCCTATAAATCTGTAGAGTCAAAACTTGGGATTTTGAATCTCCCTGGAAGCTTGGTGCAGAAAGCCTTTATTCTTTCAGGGCCTTCCTCAGTACTGGTACAGCTTTAAAAAATAACCTTTTTATTGACATGAATGAAAAGAGGAGAAGCAGCCCAGAATGACCATATCAGAGAATACTAAACCAGATGTTTTAACAGGAAGATCCTCACCAAAGGCAATTTTTGCAAACACTTGAGAAAAGCAGCTCCTCTTAGAAAGCCTCTAAAACGGAATTAATTCCAATGTGCCTGTGCAAGGTAGCAGGGAGAGAGAGCTGTGGCTTTCTTCCCTGCGGAGGAATATTTTTTATTGTTGGAGGCTCCTTAAAGAAGGCCTGGGTCTGTCTGGCTGTTAATTGTGGAGTTGTCTAGACAGTGATGATATTATTACCAAGCTATGCACAGCTCCTCACTCTGTCACTGTTTCCAGAGCTGCCTACACAAATTGCTTCACTGTTGACATGTGCAAGAGCTCCCCAGATATTTATTTTTCTCATTTAGAGGAGATACAGCGAGGCTTTGAAAACCATTATGCACTGAACCATTGCTAATGTTGGAAATGTCTCGTGGGTTCGAGCTGAGGGAGAAGAAAAGGAGGAAGGAAAGGCGCCGTGGGCAGGGTTGGATGGGGCTGATCTGAGATAAACCAGAAAAAAAAAATTGGGGGATTTGGGTGTGGAGGACAGTGGGATCGGCTCCAAACCTTGCTGGTCCCAGGGTTACATTCATCATGGGCTGCCCACATCTGGGGAGGCCAGAAAAGAAAATGCAGAACACCTTCTGAAACCTTAAAAAGGACTTTTTGAGTGCGTGGTGGCCACTCGGGGTGGTTTTCAGAGGTAAAAAAGTGATGGAATTGCTGGAATCATCCCGTCAGGCAGAAATGTGACGCTGGGAAGGCTGAAGAGGAACGAGGACACCTCACACAGGACTAAGAGATAATCCAGGCTCCCCAAGTCAGGTCTGAGATCCCCAGTGCCTCTTCCCATCCCACCTTTGTCCCTCCCATTCCAAAGCTCGGTTCAGGTCCCAAGCTTTTCCTTCCAACAAAAGGAAGGAATGCCCTGAAAAACACAGCAGGGTCTGCAGGAGTTGTGTCTAAAACTTCATAGAGGTGTAATTAATATAATTTATGCAGCTTTGTCCCATAGGATTAAGGATATAAGGATTGATATTTATACATAAAAAAAAAAATTATTACGATATGTATAATAAAATACCTTAATCAGAGTTATTTACCACACAGCACAGGTAGATAAAACTGCAGCTAGAGTTCATTATTTTAAAGCAATTATATTAAAATTAGGAAAAATAATTATTAAGTAGAGTTTGATGTTATGCAGAGCAAGGGGAGGGGGAAAATTTCACTCAGCCTCAAGGAGGGACCTCAAAGGGTGTCCCCCCACTCCAGGGAGGAATCTCCACCCACTCCTGAAGAAAAATTATGTTGGGAGACCCTCCAGTTAAAAAATGGGATTGAGTTTTTATGGGATGAAGTGTCAGTCAGCTGTCCCAGCTGTGTCAGCTCGGCTTTAGATAAGTTATCAGTACTTTCCCTTGCTGGATCATTTATCAGGTGCTCTGCCTGTCAAATCCTCCCTTGTTCCAGATTCTATCGGGAAGCTGAACTTTGGGATTGAAGAGTCAGGCTGGTTTCAGCTTGGGGTTGTTTCCCAAGCCCAAAGGCAGCCACTGACCACTGACAGCTCTTCACATTTGGGGGTGCTGGAGTTGTTTTACCCCAATCCCTGGCAGAGCATCTTCCCACACCTTTGGATCATCATTCCTCAGCACCCTCGGCCTGGGGAAGGTTTGACAGGAGGAAATCTGCTCTCAGTCCATGGCAGCACCACCAGGACCATCATCACATTCCCAAACCTCCACTGCTTTGCTCCCTGGGGTGAAAGGAAGGCCTGGAGCTCTCAAACCCGGTGTTCAAAGCAGCATCTGCAAATCCAAGGGGACAGAATCACAGGATCACAGGATCATGGAATCACCAAGGTGGGAAGAGCCCCTCAGGATCCCCCGGTGCCACCCCAGCAGCACCAGCATCAGCCCAAACCCTGTCCCCAAGGGCCACCTCCAGACTCCTCCTGAGCACTCCCACAGACAGGGACTCCAAACCTCCCTGGGCAGCTCATCCCAAGGCCTGACCACTCTGCCAGGGGAATTTCCTTTCCCAGTCTCCAACCTGAGCCTCCCCTGGTGCAATTTGAGGCCGTTTCCTCTCCTCCTTTCCCTGCCCCTCCTGGCAGGGACTTGTGCAGAGCCACAAGGTCCCCCCTGAGCCTCCTTTTCTCCAGGCTCAGCCCCTTTCCCAGTTCAGCTGCTCCTCCCAGGTTGTGTTCTCCAGCCCCTTTCCCATCTCCATTGCCCTTCGGACACGCTCCAGCCCCTCAAGGTCATTTTGAAGTGAGGCCCCAAACACCAAACACAGGGTTTGAGATGCGACCTCAAGTGCCCAGCACAGGGGACAATCCCTGCCCTGCTCCTGCTGGCCACACTCTCCCTGACCCCCGCCAGGTGCCAGAGGCCTTCTTGGCCAAAATTCGGGCTGCACAGGTGGGGCCACATGGGGTTCTCCTCTTGGCCAGCACTTTGAACCCCGGGGCAGAGGCTGAGAGAGCCATCCCTGCCAGCTGAGGTTCCAAGAGCTGGACTCCTCACCTCACCCAGTGCTGCAGTGGCAGTGTCACACTGCGACACTTCAGTGGCCAGGCAGGAACGTTTCCAGCTGCCACCATTTGTCCTTTCTTCATTCCGAGAGGTCCAGTGAGGGAGCAGCTTCCCCTGGCTCTGGAGGCTGCCAGGAGTGACAGAACGGGGCAGGAGCTGAGAGAGATTTTTGTCCTGAGAATCTGCTGGCATTCCAGATATACCAGTGGAAAGGATCTGGGGGTTTTTCTTTTCCAAATAGAATTAGACCTGAAGGCTCAGAAGGGTTCGCTCACCCATTTTGGTTCCTGGTCCCCACAAGAGCATGAAGTCACATCCTGTCCCCAAATCGGGACCTTGAAGCTGTGGTTGGAAAGCTGAATCATAATCTCCATTTCACTCACATTTTCCCTATTTTTATGTGGGATTTTTCCCCTCTGCCTGCTTTCATTTCCCTTTTTCCCTTGCTATTTCCCTCTCTCCTCCAGGATGCAAAGGCTGTTACTCAATACCAAGGCCACGTGTGCTGTTCCCAAAACGGAGCTTGGAGGGATTTGTGACACGGATTTGATGGGAACGACAGCCAGAGACGGTGACTCCCCAGTTCCCCCCTCCCAACCCCCCCAAAACTCCTTGTTTGATGCTGACCAAAGCTGAAAGCACGGCTGGAGGGAGCTGAAACAAGACGCTGAGTCATTGACTTTCCTGAACTCCGGAGAAGTTTGGAATTACATCATCATTTGAGGGAAGTACATGAAATTTAGACTCGGTGTCTGTGTGGCCCCCTGGCTCCGGGCCTGGGATCTGGTTTCTGGCTGGATGGTGAGGCTGGAGGAGGGGATTTGCTGCTCTGTTCCCCCTCACACCCTTTCCTTCCCTGGGGTTTTGCCTTCCAAACCCCCTGTGGCCCCTCCATGATGGGGATGGGGCTCCCAGGAGGGGCCTTTAACATTTTCCCAGTCCAGGGTCCTCTCCACAATATCCAGGCAGGGAAATCATTTGTGTTACCACATCACTCTGGGGTAAAACTGTGCCACGTTCCCAAAAGGAGCCTTTGCACCTCTCTATACCTGAGCAACCCAGGTGTCAACTCCAAGAAGCCACTTTTTACCTCAAATTAGTAAATTTTTTTCATGTATTTGATGTCTTTGCATTGCTGAGCAAAGAGGGAAGGAGCTCCTCAGGGAGGAAATCCCAGTGGAAGGAGTCAAATCCCATTTGGCTGCTGATGGTGGCCCGAGTACTTCCTGCCTTTATAGGAACCACAGCAAAAGAGAAATTAAAGAAGGTGTCAAAATATGAACAGTTTCCGTACCCTCTTAGCTCACTGGTGTTTCTCTTGACTCCTCTTGTTTAGAATCCCAGGATTAAAGTTGGAAAAGCCCTCCCAGCCCAGGCAGTGCCAGCGGTGCCCGATGCCCACCTTGTGCCCAGCCCAGAGCTCTGAGTGCCACCTCCAGGGGACACCTGCAGGGATGGGCACTGCAAACCTCCCTGGGCAGCCCCTGCCAAAGCCTGACTATGCTTTCCATGGGGAAATTCCTCCTGATTTCAACCTGGCAGCCTCAAGGAAAAAAAGACCAAAAATTCTTTGCCACGAATTTCATCAAAAACATGACATTTCCTTAATGTGATGCATCGGGAATGATCTGTGTTGTGGAATTTTCCCTGCTATTCTTTGTTTGGAAGCTACACGAGCTTGAAGTCAGCGAGGATTTTATTCCTCAGTCCTCAAATGGGATTGATTCTTACTGGTGCCTGAAATTTGTTTTGTATTAAGGTTTTTAGGTTGGGTCAGATGGGGTTTGAATATTAGGAATATTTTCCAAATGCATTTAGAATGGGAGTTAAAATCCTGTGGTCAGAGGCCATTGAAGGATTTGGGGCTAGTTTGGGATTGGTTTGGAACTGGATTGGGATTGGTTTGGTATTGGTTTGGGATTGATTTGGGACTGGTTTGGGATTGGTTGGGGACTGGTTTTGGACTGGTTTGTTCCCCCCACAGATGTAAAGGTATTCTCATCTCATCAGTCATCTTTTACTGTGGTTTATTTTGTGGTTGAGCTCCCTCTGCTTCAAAGAGCAGAGGGGATTTTTTTAAGGTTGTCCCTTCCCTGGCCTTTTTTATTTTTTTTAATTGCAATACCGGGAAAAAAAAGGAGCAGAAGGCAGGAATGAACAAAATCAAGGAAATGCAGAGTATTTTAGAGTAAATGTAAATTGTGTTAAAATTAATTTATTGGTAAATTCATGGAATAAATTTTCCAAAATTAGAAAGTGCCCAAAGTTGTTTGCATACGGTGAAGTCAACGTGCACTGCAGGTTGGCAGTGTCAGAAAATCATGGAATCATCAGGGTTGGGAGAGACTTTCAGGATCACCCCGCAGCAACAGCATCAGCCCAAACCCTGTCCCCAAGGGCCACCTCCAGACTCCTCCTGAGCACTCCCACAGACAGGGACTCCAAACCTCCCTGGGCAGCTCATCCCAAGGCCTGACCACTCTGCCAGGGGAATTTCCTTTCCCAGTCTCCAACCTGAGCCTGCCCTGGTGCAGTTTGAGGCCATTTCCTCTCCTCCTTTCCCGTGGGATGTGGAAGAAGACCCCCTGAAATCAGAACGACACTAATGAAAATAAACCACAGAGCAACATGCAAATATTTATTTTAACAATGAAGGATAAAAAGAAGGACACAAATAAGACATATCAATAATAACTTTGCCTTTAAAAATTGGATATAAAAAATATGTAGTTTGGGTTTTAGAAACCAATTGTTCCCCGTGAGGGTGGGGAGACTGTGGAATGAAATTCCCAGAGAAGCTGTGGCTGCCCCTGGATCCCTGGCAATGTCCAAGGCCAGACGGGGATTGGAGAACCTGGGACAGTGGAAGGTGTCCAGGGTCGGAACAAGATGAGCTTTAAAATTCTTTCCAGCCCAACCCAAATATTGAGAGAAAATTTTATATTTCTAAATAAACTCTGATATTCACACAAACAGATTTTTTCCTTGCCAACCACTTGTCACATTTCTCCCTCATTCTGTTATCCAGAGGTTTCTCCTGACAGAGAGAAACCTCCCCTCCACAGAAATCCTCCTCAGCAGTGTTTATACACTGTCTTGGGTTGCAATGCAAGGTGTGACCAGCAGTTTGTATTCTGTTTCCAGCTGTTAAACCAGGTGGGTTTAGGAGAGTTCTTTCTCCCTTCCAGGACCCACCCTCCCTCCAGGGNCCACCTCAGCAGCGCTGGGCCTTCAGAGGGAAACTTCACCCTCCTACAGGATCATTGCTCCAACAGAGCCACTTCTGGCACTGCAGGAGGGCTTGATTGGGCTGCTGCCAACACCCTGAGCAACAGGGCGTCAGGCTGTGTTCTGACTGTCAATGGCTTTTTTTGTACTGCTGCATTTTTGTTTTAATATTCCTAGTGAAGAGCTCTTATTCCTATTCCCATATTGTTACCTGAGAGCCCATTCATTTCAAAATTATATTTCTGAGGGAAAGGGCTTATATTTTCCATTTTAGGGAGGCTCCTCCCTTCCTTAGCAGACACCTGTCATTCCAAACCAAGACACACACGTGACAAACTTAAGGAGTTTTACCCACAAGAAACGCTGCTCCTCAGACCACTTTTTATTCCAATTCCCTCACACAACTGGTTCAATAGATCCCTTTTCAGCCCAGAAGCAAGAGCTGCCTCTCTGTCACATCCCAGGGAGTTTTGTCTGCCTCACAGAAGCTTTGGAAAGAGTTCCACCTCCCAAATGAAACCCAAGGGCAATGTAAACATTTTCCCTGCTGCCAAAACTGGAGAGGAAAAGTGAAATGCACACCTTTCTTTGCTTTTTCCTGCTGTTCCTCGTCAAAATATTCCGTGTTAACATCTATCACACTCTTTATTTGGTTTTTTTTCCTGCTGGGCAGCACCACTGGGATTTTTTTATTGCTGTTATCCTTGGGATTTGGGGTTATTCGGAGGAAACACACAAGGAAATTTGTAATAATTAGAGAATCACAGAATTATCAAGGGTGGAGGAGATCTTGAGCGTCATCCAGTCCCAGCAACGCCATAATCCCCAAAGGTCACATCCAGACACCTCTGGAAAACTTCCAGACTCCACCACCTCCCTGGGCAGCTCATTCCAATGCCTGACCACTCCTGCAGGGAATTTTTTTCCCCCCCAATATCCAATCTGAACCTCCCCTAATGCAACTTGAGTCATTTTCTTCTTGACTGGAGTTTAGTCCCGCTGGGAATAAAAACAGGTGAGCAAAACCTGGAGCTGCCCCCGTGAATTCGGGAAAAAAATCGCAAATATCCCCCGATCCTGTTTTTCATCCCTGTGCATTCCTGCTGTCCCATGGCAGTCAGTGATGGTCTCTTGGAATTGCAGCTGTGGCTCTTTCCCCCTGAGTTCCCCAATTTTCTTCCATTTGGGGTTTTCCCAACGGAAAATTTAACTCTTTACTGCCTAAAAGTTGCACATTTTGGTGAAGTGGAGCTACAAGTGCTTCCTAAATTTGCAAGATTAAAGGTACAGTAATCAGAGCCAGGGCCTTGCGCAACATCTGTCCCTCAGTGAGGTGTTTATTTACTAAAAATAGAAAAATTACTTCAGGAAAACACTTCCTGGCCGGATAAGGTTCTCATTTCCAGCACTCCACATGCTGCTTGCACATGCCAGGGGAGGACTTTCATCCCTGTAGGAGAAGGATGACCCTGTGGTTTCACCCACAGGGTGGGGAATTGTCAGGGCTCCGTGACTCCGGTGAAGTGCCACCACCTCAGGGAAAGGGAGCTGTGCTGGGCCTCTCTTGGAACCCCGGGCAGTGAGAATTCCAGCCTTTCTGTGCTGACAGCACTGACCCCCAAGCAAGCACTGCATTGACCTGAGCCCCTGGAGAAGCTTCCAAAATTGAGTGACAGCTCTGGGATTGTGGCTGTGCAGTTTGAATAGAAGGGTGTGATAGCACAGGGTGCAAAACTTAGAGTTTAAGGGTTCAGAATATCATTATATATATATAAAGCCAGATGGAGGATTTAGGGCTGAGGCCAGTCCTTCTTTTTCACCTTCTCCTCCATGGCTCTGGGTGGTGTTTTGTAATTGGGTAGAAAAGTCCCCATTGCGGGCCATGGGTGGTTGGTTATTGGGTTAAAAGTAAAAATAATTTAGGTGTCACCTCTTAATTGGATAATTTATCCTCAAAAAGCCTTGTAGAAAGAGAGATGGGGACCATTTTTAGTTTGTTATCTTGAAGTGCTGTAGAACTTAGGGTTCGTGACACTGTGATGTAGATAAGAATTAACAAACATCTGAGTATGAACACGAAATACTGTCTGGTGCCTTTAATCCTGACATCCTCTCCATGGGTGTGGGTGGTGTTTTGTAATTGGATAGAAAAGTCCCCATTGCGGGCCACGGGTGGTTGGTTGTTGGGTTAAAAGTAAAAAATAATTTAGGTGTCATCTCGTTATTGGACAATTTGTGCTTAAAAGACCTTGGAAAGAGACAGAGACAGAGCCATTTTCTATCTTGTTAGCTAGAACTCACAGCTTGTGAGACTGTAACATAGATAAGAATTAATAAACAAATGAGTCCAAACTCGAAGCTGTGACTCTCGTGCCTTTAATCCCGGCTCTTACGGAAGAAAAGAGGATAAAAACCTCACACTCCTCCTTCTTCCCTGGATTTTGGCTGGGAATGTTTCCCTACTCCCTCTTTCCCTGGGAGAGAGGAGGCTGTGACCACCACAGCTCCGGGAATGCCATGAGCAGTGCCTCGATCTGCTGCCCTCAGAGCTGAGATTTTGTTTAATCCATGAAAAACCTGGTTCCAGCCCCGTCCAGGCAACCTGGGATGAGCTGTGGGATCTCAAACTACAACAAAACAGGTCTTAAATACACAGATACAGCAGCAAAGGCATTTGGAATTATGTGCATGAACTAATTTCATTTTTGCTTCATTCAAAACCCATTCTCGTGGGACTGTTTAAGAGTTAAGACTCGGGATTAGTTGATCTTGACATAGCTGAGGGCAGACTATCATTAAAGCTGAGCCTAGGCTGGAAAAACCCACAAAGATTGATGTGTTCTGATGAGGTGAGGTGCTTTTGAACTGCAAAATCTCCCTTAGTTTTCAAAGGAGGAAATCAGCTGGAGAGGGTCCTGGATCCTGGGGCTTCCTATTGCTCAGCCCATGGGAGCTGCAGGTTAATGGGGTCACCCCTCAGCTCAGCCAGGAGGGCTCAGCAAAGCCAGGTTGGCTTTCCACATCCAAAATGTTTTCCTGGCACTCTGGAAAAAGGGGATCTGAGCCATCCAATTCCCCTTAAAATTAGCAGTTAATAATTTCCCCGAACCCTCAGGCACCAAAAAAACAAAGCCACAGCTATTTTTGGGAACAGCTGAGGCAGAGGTGGGAATGGATGAAACAAACTGATGAAAAAACTGGTGGATTATACCAAATAAATCATTTTTTTTTCCTCATGTTTAGACTGAGCTTGGTGCTAGAGTAAATTATCAAAGCAGTCATACTTTCACTAGTGATTAATCCAGCTCAAATATAATTAATCCATGGTGGAATCAATTGTGATTCACTCCTGTCTCGTGACGAGAGAAGGAACAGAAAAAACTCCCCTAGATCAGAATCAATACCCAAAACTGGGGACAGTTGTCAAAGATTCCAGTCTGGAAAATAAATGTCTCTGATTTGTCTCAGCTAAAGAGATGATTCATATCAAAAATATTCAGTTTGCATTAAAGAATTCTCTTGCTCCACATTCGCAAAAGGTTTGCTGCCCTCCTCCCCAAGCCTGACATCTTTAAAATCCTGGGAATCTTTACAGTGATTTTCAGTGTCCTGGTGCTTCAGCTTTCTTTGTCCTCATTAGGAAGCTCCAATTTTGTGACATAAATTAATGAGGATGAGGGGACAAATGAAGTGGCATCTTCCAGGTTTAGCAGACAAGATTTCCCTTGTATTTTTTATCCTCTCTTTCCATTTATGCATCCAGAGCTCTCTGGGAAGACATCCAAAGGTTCTTGTCATGGTCAGAAATGCAGGAGCATCCCAGGGAAATATGGGAACACCTTGGGACTGGGAAAACACCTGCATGGAAAAACCTCCATCACTTTTAGGGAATCCCAGGATCTTTGGGAAGAGCAGAGCAGGTCAGGAGATGAGCAGCTCTGCTGGCAGGAAAGGCTGGCACAGCTGGCATTGTTCAGCCTGGGCAGGAGAAGCTTTGGGCTGAGCTCAGGGTGGCCTTGCAGGGCCTGAAGGAGCTGCAGGAGAGNAAGCTGTAATGCCCCTTCCATCCCAAACCATCCTGTGAATCCCTGAAGGCAAAGTCTGGGCCTGTGATTTTCCCAAAAAGCTCTCAATATTCGTGCCATTTATATTTTATAAATCTCAGTTTGGACATAACCAGCTGAAAGCACCCTGTGTCCCCATGGGAGTGGATTAAAGTGACAACAATGACAAAGACATTTCTGAACTTGATTTTCTTGCACCATCATGAGTGCCAGAATCCCTAGGGGCCATCCAAGGTGGAGCTCCTGAGGAATGCCACTGATGCCAGCTGGAATGTCTTGTTTACCCTCTGGAATTACTCCTCCATCCCTCTGCCTCCTGAAGTCAAAAAAGCAGTGCTCCCTGAAAATAATTTATTTGGCCTCTCCCATAAATTTTCTCCCTAAACTTCAGTGCAGCATTCCAAAATGAACCAAAATATCCTGGAAAAGCTCTGCTCTTATCTCTTGGCTGTCTGGCTTTGGGCAACATTTTCCATGACTGTGAGCAGCAGCAAGAAACACAACCAGAGCCCAAACAACAGCAGGGGATGGATGGACCAACACAAATAAAGGGAAATACAACGAATTTTTATCCATAAAAAACAACTTCTTAAGCAAAGTTTGTTATTCCATCTTTGATCCCCAGCACCGTTTTCCACAAGCAGAAGGTTCCTCTGCATCCAGTTGAAAATCACCCATGAAAACCCTAAGAAAATATTATTTTTATTTATTTCAGGTCTTTCTTCACCCAAATTTATATTTATGAATTTATATTTCTCACCATTCAGGCACAGGCTGTTAAGTTTTTTCCCATAAGGAAATACCCAACAATTTTGCCTTGGAAATCATATTTATCTCCCTGAGAAAGCTGAATTATGAAAGCTAAAAAAACAGCTAAAGGCAGTGGAGTTTTTTTGTTGTTGGTTTTTTTTTTTTGTATTTCAAGCCTCTGACAGCATGAAAAAAATAAGATTTTTTTTTTTAATCATCCAATATAAATGAATAATATTTAATATATAAACTGAGAGCATTGAGCAGTGTTTAAAGAGAAGGGAGTCACGGTCTAACTCTTCCCAAAGAGTGGGAATGTGGCTGGGAGGGGGAGATGAGCCCCAGACACTGCTGAAATCTCTGAAGATGTCTGCAACAACCAACACTCTCCCTAATGAGACCTCAGAATGTCTTGATGAGTTTCTCTAATTGCTCCGCATAATTGGAAGGAGCTGCAGCCCCATTTCAAAAATGTTCAGCTGCGAATTGGGGGAATGTGGCTCTAATTAAGCTTGGGGGGGTTGGGTTTGGTTTAGGGGGGCTTTTGTTTTATTTTGTTTTCCTTTGTTCTGTTTTGATTTACAGCCTTGATTATTTAAGGATGAAAACGACGTTAATGAGTGACCAGATTCATCAATTATCAATTGCAAACGCCTCAAGATCTGCTGATAATTTTTGGGTTCATCAGGGGATTTAATAAAGGAACAACCAACACTTCTTAATATGTCACTTGTTCTCACTAAATCAGCACCTTTCCCCAAAATTCTCCCTTTCAGCACACAAATAACCAGAAATATTTTAAAAAGCAGATAAAAAAGGTAAATGTTTCTGCTGGGGGTGTTTGTCCAGGGGACAGAAGGCTCTGGGGAGACCTTAGAGCCCTTCCAGGGGTTTAGGAAAAGGAGGGAGAGGGATTTTTATAGGGACAGGGCGCGGCAGGACAGTGGGAATGGTTTTACACTGAGGTGGGGCAGGGTCGGATTGGATGTGAGCAAAAACAGGGAATTCTGTGCCTGGTTCCCCCCAGGACACGGTTGGCTCTCCTGGCTCCCAGGGAACATTTCTGGCTCCCAGGGAACATTCCTTGCCATCCACCAGAATCCCAACATCCCTTCCCACAGTGCTGCTCTCCTTCCTCGTCTGTCCAACATCCAGGCTTGTTCCAGGTGCAGGATCCATCCAGGTGTTTGTTCCGGTGTTCCCAGACCTCTCATCTTCCTGGGACTCCCCTTCCAGGCATTCAACAATCTCCCATCACCACTTACCACCCCAGAAGGGTGAGATTTGTCCACGGGTTCTCCCAAACTCCACCTGATCAATCATGAGCTCCTTGCCATAGATCCAGTTGGATTTATCTCCATGCTATGTTGCAAAATTCCACAATCCACCTTTTCTCCTAGAGCTGGATTTCTCTCTCAGTCTCAGTGTGGCTTTTAGACTGAGATGAGAAGATGCTGCTGTTCCCTATTTACTCCTGGAAAACCACGGAATCGGGTGCTGGGAGTGAATTGTGAGCAGCAGAAACCTGGAATATTATCATGGAAAAGTCTGTCAGTCCCAAATGTCAGACATTGCCTCCAGTATCTCCATTTCCACAAGGAGCTGTACAGAGAGTGAGGCTTCACAAGGATATTCTTAAGAGTGGAGTTTTCTGGAATCCCAGGATTAAAGTTGGAAAAGCCCTCCCAGCCCAGGCAGTCCCAGCGGTGCCCGATGCCCACCTTGTCCCCAGCCCAGAGCTCTGAGTGCCACCTCCAGGGGACACCTGCAGGGATGGGCACTGCAAACCTCCCTGGGCAGCCCCTGCCAAGGCCTGAGCGCCCTTTCCATGGGGAAATTCCTGCTGCTGCCCAAGCTGAGCCTGCCCTGGCCCAGCCTGAGGCCGTTCCCTCTCCTCCTGTCCCTGTTCCCTGGGAGCAGAGCCCGACCCCCCCGGCTGTCCCCTCCTGGCAGGGACTTGTGCAGAATGAGCTGGAATATTGGAATATTGGAATACTGGCCCAAAACAGCTTGAGGACATGAGTAGGAGCAAGGCAGCCTTATCACCCTGATCGCCACCAGCAGCAAAACTCTGTGATGTTTGCCATGTTCATTCCTTGTTTTTAAAGATTTTTTTTTTCCCCCCTTTAGGAGCACAAAAGATCCGTGAGATCGAATCTGGCACTTCATCATCTCTCTTGTAATCTCCTTGCTCGAAAACGTGTTAATTTGGAAAACTAGGAGGAGGACTAAAGGAGGATTTATGAACACACACAGACTAATAAATAAGCTTATAACGCTGCGAAAGGGACGTTGTTAAATATGTTTTACATTTGAAGGGCCATAAAATTGTTGAAGCAGGCTCTGGTGAGCCTGGTTTTAATGAAGTCTTTTCTCTCTACAAGGCAGCGTGTTCCATCTGGAGAAGGTTATTTCCTCCCATTCCTGATGGAGTCAACTCTCACATGGATAGCCAGGGCACTTGATCGAGCTGTTGGTTATCCCTCTTTCCCAAAGGAACGAGAAATCCCAGGATCCAAAACATCCCCTGTGCACTGGTGGAAGTTGCCTAATGAAGTGTCAAGTGTGCAGAGTCGGGATCTCTCCCAAATAAATGGTCAGTGAAAAAAATCCCAAAGGAATGAGAAATAAAGGCTGCGCTCTGTGTGGTCATGCCCAGCAAGAACACCCAGGCTGGTTTTCCATCCCAAAAGTTTTGCTTTTCCCACTCTGGAACCCCAGCACTTCTGATCACCCCACACCTTTTAAAGTTGGTTTTCTCCCGTATCTTCTCTTCCATCCCCCAGAGCATTCCGTGTTCCCTGGGCCTCCTGCTGTGGAATGGTTTCATCCCTGATTTCTCCTCACCCTCACCGTCAGCTCATCATGGAATTCCAGACTGGTTTGGGATGGAAGAGACATTAAGGATCATCTCACCCCACCCCTGCCATGGCAGGGACACCTTCCCCTGTCCCAGGCTGCTCCCAGCCCCAGTGTCCAACCTGGCCTTGGGCACTGCCAGGGATCCAGGGGCAGCCACAGCTGCTCTGGGAATTCCATTCCAGTCCCTCATTACCATCCCATCGAATAATTCCTTCCTAATATCCAACATAAGCCTTCCTTCTATCAGTTTGAGGCCATTCCCTGGCTCCTGTCCCTCCGTGCCTTGGCCATTGTCTCTCTCCATCTTTCCTGCAGCTCCTTCAGGCCCTGCAAGGCCACCCTGAGCTCAGCCCAAAGCTTCTCCTGCCCAGGCTGAACAATGCCAGCTGTGCCAGCCTTTCCTGCCAGCAGAGCTGCTCCAGCCCTCTGCTCATCCTGCTGCCTCCTCTGGGCTCTCTCCAGCAGCTCCACGGCCTCCCTGGGCTGGAATCCAGCTCTGCAGGTGGGCTCTCACCTGAGCAGGGCACAGGGACACAATCCCAATCCCTGTCCTGATTCCCACACTTTAACTTTCCCTTTACTTTCTCTTGCCACTGTGAACTTTTCCAGACCCAGAGAAAATCTCAGGAGCAGCCAAAAGCCCTCTGGCTCCACAGCTGAGCGCGATGCCATTTTTACCAGTGCTCTCCAACTTGGAATTTCACTCCATTGGCTTCCCTGTGCATGGGAAAACCTCCAGGCAGTGGAGCAAAGGTGTGGACAGGAGGAGAAGTGTGTTAAGCGAAGGAAAAATTGGTGACACCTCCCCTTTGTTTTCCCAGAAGGGAATCCAGAGGTGAGGTGCTCCTGACAAGCTCCTTATCCTGAAAAGAGAGGGAGGAAGGAGCTGTAACAGGGCTGAGTCACAGAACTCCTGAGGACGCTTTGGAGGCAGAGCATCCCGTGTGTCACCCCTTGCCGGTGGCTCCGGAGCAGGGAATGTGGTCCTGCAGGGATGCAGAGCAGGAATTGGCTCTGAACTGGAGGGTGGCCCGTGGCAGCCCAGCCTCTCCCTCCTCCACGTGGGCGCGGGCTTGGCAGCAGCTCTGAGCTCCTCGCATATCCCAGACCTGCTCCTTTGCCCTTCCCTTTCTCCTCGAAAAGAATGTGTTTATTACCCCTTGGCATCCCCAGGAATGGCTTTGTTTCAGTGGAATTTGTGCCTTCTCTGACCAGAGAAATATTCCCTCCCATCCTCAGGATTTTCCTTTGGAGCCTTTTTCAGCTGGAGCCGCGGGATTTTCACACCAGCCTCGCACCTCCAGCAGGTTTCTGGATGTCACTGTCAGGTAACAACCCCAGGACAATCCCATAGGAAATCCACACCAGCAGCGGGTAAACTGGAAAGAAAACCTCAGTCCTGAACCCACTTCAAAGGCTCCGAATGCGGACAGGGAAAGGCTGAGGAGGAAATTCCTGGTGTCCCACCCACCTGGCAGGGCAGGGGATGGACAGGCCACACATTGGGAATTATTTCCACGGTCCAGCCCCTGGATAATTTATGAGGGCTTAAAATGCTAAATCCTAATGCTCAGGCTGTGCTCTCCTGTGCAGAGGTGGGCAGGGCAATGGAGCATTAAGTCTGGCTCAGGCTGGAACCCGGCTCTGTCTCGGCCCCGTGCCCAGGACTGAGGGAGACTCAGAGCCAGGGTGATGAAAAGTGTCTGGAATCACCTCCCGGAGCTCAGGGCGACCCGAGGAGCTCCCACGTGGGTGCCACATCCCATCCCACTCCAACTCCCTGCTCCATGCTCGCATCCAAAGGCCTGGGGATGTTGTTGCCCCGTGAGGATGACACAAAGAAATGTTTGGCTTCTCCCAGCCCGGGCTGCACTTCGCAAGCTCTTGGAGAAACACTCAGCCATAATTAGAGGCATCTTTCAGCAGGATTTATCCCCAGGAAGGTGAGACAGCGGGAATTGTTCCTCCCCCTCTGAAGGTAAACTGCTGCTGAACTCTCAGCCCCACGTTCACCTGCCTGATGGAACATGTTTGGAATTACATAAGGCCAAGTTTTATTTCGTTTCAGGCACACAGAGAGGGTTGCACCAAACCCCTGAGACATTTTTCCAGTTGGAGAAAGCCCCACACGCAGGAATTTGTGCTCATTTGGGAACAGCTCAGAGGATGGAACTGGCATTTCCACAAAATTTTTATAAACCTTGTAGAGATTTGCAAAATCCACCTCCAGACCTGCCCCAACTCAGGGCAAATATTTCTTTCCCATATCAGGATTGATTTTAAATTTTGGAAATGTAGGAAAAAGGCAATTCAAATTCTCTGAAAATTGGACATTGCATGGAATCAGACAATCAAAGGATCACAGAATGGTTTAAATTGGGAGGGATCTTAAATCTCACCCAGTGCCACCCCTGCCATGGCAGGGACACCTTCCCCTGTCCCAGGCTGCTCCCAGCCCCAGTGTCCAACCTGGCCTTGGGCACTGCCAGGGATCCAGGGGCAGCCACAACTTTTGTAAGGCTGGGAATGGATGCAACTGAATTTTGCACGTGATTTACACAGGGTTGTTTGCTTTTTTTTTTTTTCAAATTCAGACACACTGACATATTTTGAATTTCTATACAATCACGGAATATCCTGAGCTAAAAGGGATCCTCACAGATCATCCAGGACTGCCCAGAGCCCCAACAATCCCAGCCTGGCACCCCTGGCAGCGCTGCCCAAAGGCTCCTGCAGCTCTGGCAGCCTCGGGGCCGTGTCCATTCCCTGGGGAGCCTGGGCAGTGCCAGCACCCTCTGGGGGAAGAGCCTTGCCCCAAAATCCACCCTCCATCCCTGCTGGCCCAGCTCCAGCCGCTCCCTGGGTGCTGCTCCCATCACCAGAGAAAAAAAAAAGACATTCAATCCACCCAGGAATATTTTTTTCCCATTGAGTGACAGTCACTGGCTGTGCCTGCTTTTGATGCAAGCAATAAAGGAGATATAAAATCCTCCCAATCCCCAGCTCAAACCACTCACGAGTTCCTCTTTCCAAGCATTTCTTGTTGACTCCCCACCAGTCCCAGTCCCCAAACAAACACCCAAGGGGTCTCAATCCTCCTGGTTTTTCCACGTGCTTCTCCACTCTTCCCACTGCACAGGGAAATGCTGAGAATTGCACAATATTTGGGTTTCGACCTGGTTTGGGCTGCATGTTTATGCTCTGTAAAAACTACAGACTTTTGAGATCCCACCTGGAGTGCTCTGCACCAGTCTGGTGTCCCCAACATGAAAAGGACATGGAAATGTTGGGAAAAGTTCAGAGGAGGCCACAAAGCTCCTTAGGGGGGACTGGAGCACCTCCCCTATGAAGACAGGATGGGAGAGTTGGGAATGTTCAGCCTGAAAAGGAGGAGTTTGTGTGGAGACCTGACAGCAAATTCCAGGATCTGAAGGGTCTACAAGGAGCATGGAAAAGGACTTTTCATCAGGAACTGGAGGGACAGGAGCCAGGGAATGGCTTCCCAGTGCCCGAGGGCAGGGCTGGCTGGGATCTTGGGCAGGCATTGTTCCCTGTGAGGGTGTTGAGGCCCTGGCACAGGGTGCCCAGAGCAGCTGTGGCTGCCCCTGGATCCCTGGCAGTGCCCAAGCCCAGGTTGGACACTGGGGCTGGGAGCAGCCTGGGACAGGGGAAGGTGTCCCTGCCATGGCAGGGGTGGCACTGGGTGGGATTTGAGGTCCCTCCCATCCTAAACCACTCTGGAATTCCATGATTCCACATCTGGGCTTTGTGCAGACAGTTATTGCATTCAGGTCCTGGTAGGGAGACAAAACTTGTTTTCTCCACCTGAACATTTCCAGGCTTGTTGGGTGTCCTTCAGCTCTTAATTTATTTCTCCATGCTCCCATCCCTGCAATAAAGGGATGATAATTCCCAGCCTTTCTGTGAAACCATTTATCAATAATTATATAAAACTCATCACTACCCAGGTCCTCGGGAAAACAATTTCTTTAAATTATTTAACACAACAGCAAAAACATCCTTAAGAAGGCACTAAAACCCTAAAATTATCCCATTTTTTCCTCAATGTATGGGAAAGGTTTAATTAATAAACAAACTTTCCCTGGTGCTTTAATTGGGTGGAAAAACATGTTGGAATTTTCCTAATTTCCACTTCACCCTGATTTGGCCCTGCCTAAAGCTGTGCTCCTGTTGTGGTCAGGACATTTGCTCAGTCCTGCCTTAAAGGTGTGTTCACAGGAGAAATGTGGGAAGGAAGGACTGGGGGACAGTCAATAAATGTTGCATTCCTTCAGAATCACAAACTTTGGGTAAAACTGAGGAGTTTTGAACATGAAAATTTCAAGTTTACAGTACGTTCCGCTGCCTTCTTAAAAAAAAAAAATGTTTTGGGGTGGGATTTTTTGATCTTTTTTAAAATTGTGGGAATACTTCAAGAAGGATATTGAGGGGCTGAAGCGTGTCTAGGGAAGAGAATGGAGATGGGAAAGGGTCTGGAAAGCACAACCTGGGGAGAGCAGCTGAACTTGAGGGGCTGAACCTGGAGAAAAGGAGGCTCAGGAGGGACCTCACTGCTCTGCACAACTCCCTGCCAGGAGGGGCAGGGAAAGGAGGAGAGAAAATGGCTTCAAATTGCACCAGGGCAGGCTCAGGTTGGAGATTGGGAAAGGAAATTCCCCTGGCAGAGTGGTCAGGCCTTGGGATGAGCTGCCCAGGGAGGTTTGGAGTCCCTGTCTGTGGGAGTGCTCAGGAGGAGTCTGGAGGTGGCCCTTGGGGACAGGGTTTGGGCTGATGCTGGTGCTGCTGGGGTGGCACTGGGGGATCCTGGAGGGCTCTTCCCACCCTGATAATTCTGGAATTCTGTGACTGACACAGGTGGCTGGTGACTGCTCCAGTTTTCCTGCAGCACCAGGGTGACCCGAGCCGGAGATGTTTTGACCCAGTTTTGCTTTCAAACAGCACAGCCTGGCACCTTCACACAACCAAACATTCCTGGTGTTGCCATCCCTGGAGCTGCTAAACCCCAACTATTCCCGTGCTTGCTCCCTCTGGCTCCTAATCCATCAGAACTCCCTTAAGAAAGGAGGAATTTGGGGGGTGCTGCCATCCCCCAGAACCTCCCAGGGCCTGCCCAGATCCAGCAGCACCCAAACCCCTCATCCCACCCTGCAGCAAGCCGGAGTTGGCGATTCCCGACACGCCTGAGCTCTGCCTGCCACCTATTGGTGTTAAAACTCCTGAGCCCGGATTCCGGTTCCTATTCCCAGCTTCTTCGAGGCCAACAACTGTGCCAGGGTGAGGATGACACTGGGGTCACTCAGAAATGCCTCCCGTGGCCACGCCCGGCTGTTCCCCGGGCCGTGAGAGGGCAAGAAAAGCTGGGAATTTTGTCCTGAAAGGCTTGGTTTGTTTTTCCAGAGGCCACTTTCATGGCAAGCCAAACATTTGTTCCCAAAGCCAGGATTTGTGATCTTAAAATTCCTGGGACATGAAAGGCTGGGAACTTTGTTTTCCTGAATTGCTTTGTGATGGAGAGTGAAACATTCCCGGTCACTCCAGGCAGAAATGCTGAATCCAGAGGGAGATGGATCAGCACCACTGCACAGGAATTGGCATTTCAGCTCCTGGGACGCTGATTCCACACCACAGAGTGATAAAATCATGGATTTACAGAGTGGTTTGGGATGGAAGGGATATTAAAGATCATCTCATCCCACCCCAGCCATGGCAGGGACACCTTCCCCTGTGCCAGGCTGCTCCCAGCCCCAGTGTCCAACCTGGCCTTGGGCACTGCCAGGGATCCAGGGGCAGCCACAGCTGCTCTGGGCACCCTGTGCCAGGGCCTCAACACCCTNGAACTCCATACAAGCCCTGGAATTAAATCCCGTGCTCAATGTGGCCCCAGCAGAAATTAAATCCAAATATCTCTTTAGTTTATGTGAGGAGAATGAGAGGAAATCATTGCTCCATTTTTATTAATCACTAATACTCATTATTATTAATATTGAAAAATATTGGTTTTCCGTGGGTTTTGGGGTTGTTTTTGTTTCTAGTTGTTTGGGTTGGATTTTTTTCTAAGATACAGGAAGGATTCTGGTGTTGTTTAAACCTCTGAATATCGAGTTTGCTGTGCCTGACCCTTTTAAAATCCAAGTGAAATAAAATCTTGTGGTATTCTCTTAAATCTTCAACATTAAAACAATAAAATTAATTTAAACCAACAAAAACAAAACCCTAAAAACAATCAGCCAAAGAAACAAAACCAAACCCCAGTTTATTTGTTGTATAAAGACAGAAATGGGCTAAAGATTATTTATTTTCTCAAGTTTTGAACGTTTCTGTAGGAACAAAATTAATTTTCCAAGTGGAACAAGACTAAAAGCGCCAGAACTGCGGGATTTAGTGTTAATGATTAATTTCCACTTCTTTTTTTAATGTGGTTTTGCTCGGTCAGGACCTCCATCAATTAGTTTCAAGCCCTTTTGGTGACCCAGAGCTCCCCAAACACTGTTTCTCAAAGGAAGCAGGAATGGTGTTCCTGAAATTTATCATTTCCTGAGACTTTCTTATGAGTTTCACCTCTGCTGGCCTTTCCACTTCCAGAAATTCCAAATTCCTCCTGAAACTGCTGCAGTGAGCCAGCCCCAGAAGAGCACAGGAGTTTTCCCAAAAAACTTGTTAGGACACCAAACCAAGCTGGTGGAATTATGTCCCCTTGGTATTTTCATCCAGAATCTTCTGGCCAGGAAACAATAGGCAAATAATAATAATTATTTAGGGAAGAATTTAAGCCCCATTCCCATTGAAAAGCGACTTGGACTTGTTGAAAATGGGGATGCGTTCGGCTCATTACGGACTTTGTGAGAATCTTTGATTTTATGCAAATTTTATTCAGATTTTAGCACACAAAAAGAAGCCCAGACATTGGAGCTTGCTGGCAATTCCAATTCCAGGAAATCCCCATTTAGTGCCATCAAATCATCATCCCCGGGAGTGTTCAGGGAACCCATTTTTTAAGTGATTGACCCAAGATCAGCCTCGGTCTTGGAGATCTTCTCCAACCTGAATTATTCCGTGATTCTGATTCTGGAGCGCTGCTGTAAAAAAATCAGCACAAAACTGATTTTACCTCTGCGGGCAGCCAGGGTTTAAATCCAAAGTCACCCCAGAGCTGCTCTCTCTCTGCACTAATTGATCTCTTAATTGGCTCAGTCAACACAGCATCTGCAGCACACAAGCAGCACTAATTGCTACAAGATCCCGGTGAAATGTTGAGCACTCCAAAGGCAAGGAATGTGCAGTGTGGATGTTCTGAATTGATAATTTTGGGAACCCCAGCAGTGAGAATTGAGGGATTCCCCTGAGCTTCTAGAATGATGAGGACCCACCCTGTTCCTCCCCAAATCCGTGTGGGAAAAGAGGGAAAGGAAGGTCTTATCCAAAGACCAGGGATAATTCCTAAAGGAATATATTTGTTCATATTTGTTTTTCGGTATTAATAATGGCTATTGTTGTTTTAATGTTCAAAATTTAAGAGGATAACAAAGAAGATTTTATTTCACTTGGATTTTAGCAGGGTGAGGTAAATTCAATATTCAGAGGTTTAGACACAAGAATCCTTCCTGTATTGAAAAAAAAAATCCAACCAAAACAACCAAAAACAAAAAACAAGCCCAAAACCCACAGAAAACCAATATTTTTCAATATTAATAATAATGGCTGTCAGTGATTAATGAAAATGGAGTAATCATTTCCTCTCGTTCTCCTCACATAAACTAAAGGGATATTTGGATTTCATTTCTGCTGGTGCCACATCGAGCACGGGATTTAATTCCAGGGCTTGTATGGAGTTCAGTGGGAGATTTATTCACAATGAGGAAAATTAAGGACAAAATCAGACCCTGACTGAGGCCTCTGAGAGTTGTGAGGGGACAATAAAATGTTTTTTTTTCTTTTCTTCTTCAGTGATGGGAACACCAATTTAGGCCCCGTGGATCAGGCCCCCACTTGTTTAGGGGAGGTTGTTGGAAAAATTATTTGTTCTGAGCATCAATCACATCCCCAGATTTAAGAATCTGGGTTGAATCTTTTCATCCTTTGCCTCCTTTTAAAGATAAAGTTACAGAGGAAAATTCTTGTGGGAGATGCAGATGTGTCCTGATCCCGAGCAACTGGAGGTTGGCTCCCTGCAGGAATTACAACACAAGGAGCCCAAAAAGTTCCTTTACAACCCCTCAGTCTGCAGAATGTACCTGGGGAACGGTGAAGAGCTGTGGGCTGTGGGCTCTGGAAGGTGGAAATAGGAGCTGGGAGGGATCTGGGGCTCCGGGATTCGTTCCCTGCTGGGTGGATTTGAGACCAAAACCTCCAAGAACAGCTCTGCACAAGAAGTTGCACCCACCCAACTCCAGGTTTTAAACAGTGGAGTTAAACCCACACAGATCCTGACAGATGGAATCCTTCCTGAAGAATCAGGGAATGTTTCAGGTTGGAAAATTGGAGTCATTCTCCCCCTGCACTCGGCACTGGTGAGGCTGCACTGATGCCTCAAATTTTATCTTTGCTGTATTTCAGGTTCTGTGCTGCCCAGGGGTGCAGCTCTGAGCTCACACTCAGGGTCACTCAGCTCTGCACTCAGCAGGGACACAAAACAAATCCTTCTCCTGCTGCACACCAAGGACAGCTGGGACAAGTGTTCAGGCCCAAAAGCACAGACAAGGCTGGGCTTAAGGGAGAAAACAGGAAGGATGGGACTGCATAACCTGGAGCTGGAATTGGACAATTAAACCCCAATATGCAAATGGACCAAAACTTATAAAAGTGTGAGACCTCGTGACGGATTGTCCATTTAGTGTCCATTTTGTGACCATTTTGGGTCCGCCTTGGGAGTACCCCTGGCCGGGCTCTTGTCCTGCCCGAGGTGTATCCTTAAAGGCCTTTTAATAAATATCTGCTTTATTCTCTAGCTCTGTCCAGTCTCTGTTCCAGCTCAGCCATCCCAAGGCATCAGTACCTTGAGTGCTGTGTCCAGCTCTGTTTAGGATGGACACTGAGTGCTGTGTCCAGCTCTGGCCCCTCAGTTTAGGAAGGACATTGAGACACTTGAGCCCATCCAGAGGAGGCACCGAGGCTGCTGAGGGGCTGGAGCACAAACCCTGTGAGGAAGGGCTGAGGGAGCTGGGGTTGTTCAGCCTGGAGAAAAAGGAGACTCAGAGGTGACCTCATCACTCCCCACAACTCCCTGGAAGGTGGCTGTGCTCAGCTGGGGTTGGGCTCTTTCTTCAGGCAGCACTGACAGAAGGAGAGGACACAGTCCTAAGCTGTGCCAAGGGAAATATGGGTTGGATATTAGGAAAAAGTTTTTTACAGAAAGGGTGATAAAGTACTGGAATGGTCTGCCCAGGGAGGTGGTGGAGTCACCATCCCTGGATGTGTTTAAAGAAAGACTGGACGTGGCACTGGGTGCCGTGGTTTAGTTGAGGTGTTGGGGCTGGGTTGGACTCCATGGTTTGGAGCTCTCTGCCAACCCAGTGATTCTGTGATTCTGTGAAAAGGCCTCCAAGATCACTGAGTCCATCCCAGCCCCACCATCCTCACCACCAAACTGCGCCCTCAAGAGCCACCCCTGAACTGGGATGGTGACTCCACCACTTCCCTGAGCAGAGTTGGGCAGGTTGGGAGTGAAATTCCAGGAAAATGGAGGAAAAGAAGGGTCTAAAGCCAGCAGAGGTTTTAATACAATCGATGGAATAATCTTCTTATCAAGGCCAAGGATGCCACTGTGCTTTCAGCTGACTGGGGAGAGTGACAGAGTTTTTTGTCCCCTCCTCAGCCACCAGGTGTGGCCAATTTTTCCCTGTGGCACCTGCAGAGGGAATTGGTACAAAGAGAGCAGCGGCCAGACCCAGCAGCTCTGACTTCCTCAGCCAGAGGAGTGGAAAATTTCATAGGAAAACTTCCCAGAGAGGATATTCCATAGGAAAGGGAGGAAAAAAAAAAAAAAGAAGGAGAAGGAAAAGTGAGGGGGTTTAGGCTACAGACACTTTTCTGTATGGAAGAGGGATTTTCCACAAGGCATGGAGTGACAGAAAAAGGAGAAAAGGTTTTAAACTGCCAGAGGGCAGGGCTGGCTGGGATCTTGGGCAGGAATTGTTCCCTGGCAGGGTGTTGAGGCCCTGGCACAGGGTGCCCAGAGCAGCTGTGGCTGCCCCTGGATCCCTGGCAGTGCCCAAGGCCAGGTTGGACACTGGGGCTGGGAGCAGCCTGGCACAGAGGAAGGTGTCCCTGCCACGGCAGGGGTGGCACTGGGTGGGATTTAAGGTCCCTTCCAACCCAAACCACTTCTAAACTCATTTAAGACTTGGCTTTCTCTCTTTCAAAGCTACATGGGATGAAAAATTGCTCAAACTCCAACACAGAAACATCCATTTTTCAGCATTACATGGAAAATAAGTAGGTTTGCATGGTAGAAAATAAAAATACTTGTCTCAGAAGGGATATTTTTATATATTCTGGATTTCTAAACATGCTCCAAAAATTTTATTTTCATTCCCGTATGAACTCAAAATACACTTAAAATGTTAAAACCTTGAAAAACTTGCCCAAAACAAAGTTCTACCCTGAGGTCAGACTGAGTTTGGTCTGCAGAGCATGGAACAGCTCAGCAAAGGTTTCACTCCAAGAAAACATGCAGGCGTCCTATCAATTTTGAGGATAAAGTTTTCCTAAATTTAACAGCTCACAGTCAGAATTCAGTGGATAATTGGATAAGTCTTTTTCTGGAAATGAAACTTGCAGCATTAGATCCCTGACCTGGTGTTGGGATGAGAGCTTGGCCCTAATCAAGAGGAATGAGAAATGAAGGAAATAAAAAATGTTGGAAGTTTGATTCAGCCTGGAGGAAAAAGAAAACTGAGTCAAATCTGCAGCAGTTGTGAAGATTTTAATGTGATTGTTTGAGCACCAAAATCACCAGAAGCCAGATCTGAGTGAGATTTCTGGTGATAAAAATCCTTCCCTTTGGAAGGGAAATTCTGAGGGTGAGGATATTCCATCATTCCCTGATATTCCCGGCTGAGAGAGGTGGGATGGCTCAGCCTCAAGTAGGGAAGTTTGGGGACAATCTGGTTTTGATGCAGGAGAGTAAAGAAATCCCAGTCAGAGGAGGAGGACAGAAAGGCAATGAACAGAAATACAGAAAGTTCCATTTCCTGTGGGTTCCACACCCTAGAATTACCCCAAAAAAATGGGGTTGAAGGAGATGATCCCCAGTCATCAAATCCCATCAGCAGTTCCTTGAAAACTAATCTGGAAAATAGAGGGAGCATGGACTAAAATGAACTCTGAGTAAACCAAGAGATGTGTTGCACCCTAAAATCCTAATTTTTGCGTCAGCTGAGGGATACATGCAGTAGATACAGGAGCTCTGAGCTTTCACCTGTTTCATGGAAAACCATTTATCATTGTAGAAAAAAAAGCCCAGGAATGAGCTATGAATCGGGCTGAGGAAAGAACAGGAAATATCAAACCCCTGCAATTAAAATCAGTTTTTAAAAACCAGGGCAAATGCTCTGGACAGAAAACGGGCAGCACATCTCGTGTGTGTAATGCCATCCCACCCCTCTCCCAGTCCCAGGCAAAGCAATTAAAATCATCATTCCCAGGAGCATCCCAGAGGAGTTTCCATGGAATTACAGAGTGGGGAGAGGGGGGCAGGGTACCACAGATACCCACTACCCATTAGGCATAATGTTAATTGTGCTCTGGGTATTGGAGAGCATTAAAATCTGACAGAAAATTCGCAGCAAATGCCATTCTCAGGAATTTTAGCTTTTATGCTCTGAGGAACAGAACACTCTAAATGATGGAATAAAGGTCTTGGTTTTATAAAATAAAAACAAAAAAAACCCAAAAAAACCTCCCGAAAAGCTGATGTTATGAAGAGTGTCGCTTCTTTCCAAGATTCCAGCTGGAGACTTGTGGTTTCTTCTCTAAATTTTTGCTCATTTTCTATCTCCTCCCAACAGCACAGGGGAAAGAATTCAGGTGCTCTGCTCTGCCTGGGATCGAGGTGACCTCAGGCTCACCAGGGCTGTTCTTAGCACGGTTTTTTGTGGTATTTTGCACCAGTGTGAAATTCAATCATCTGTTCTATGGAACACCGGAGTAGATCTGTCCTTTTTTAAAATGATTTTTAAAGGATTTAAAAATGACTTTTCTGATTCTCCTGGGATTCTGCCTCATGGTGTTATTTTGGGTTCCTCCATGGTAGCCCCTTCCAGTCTGTCCTGCTTAAAATTAACTTTTCTAATGCCAGTGAGATCATCAAAGGCGGTGGAGTGACATCCATTAATATCTGGAATTTTTAGGAAACACAAAATCCTGCAGGTCAAAAGTACTTTTGCACAAACCTAGAAACAGCAGATGCATGGGAAAGATCCCATAAGGGTTCATAACTCTAGAGGGTCAAATCATAATGAAAAGTAGGATTTGATCCTATTCGTTCCTTATTCAAGGGTATCACTGAGTCCTGAGAAGAACCAGCCCAAAAACTGATCAGAATGAAGTTGTTCCTCTCCCTGTTTCGAGATCTATCTCAAAAACCCCACATATTTAAAAGATACTTTTGTCTCTGCACTCCACTTGAATTATTCATGCAAAATCAATCCCTGAAATATCTGCAACCATTCCGTGTACGAGGCTCCGGTCAATTTACAAATTATTTTTAGGCCAAATGTGCAGCAAAATTCTTTCCAGCTAATTGCAAAATGGAGTTGGGCTTGGCCTGGTTTGAACCCAGTTGCTTGGGCTGCTCCTCTGCATTAGCTAAGCCGAGGTTAAGAGAGGAGAGGAGTGGGATTTTTGCAGCAATTTACCCCACCCTGGGCCTTCTCCTGGCTGTGGAACAGCAGGAGAACTCAGCAGGGAGAAAAACTGGTGCAGATCTTCTCAAAAGAGCGGTGAAAATTCCGATTTTCCATCTCAGGAATTAAGAGGCATATTTGGAGCATGCAGGTGAAGGAAGAGATCAGGGTAAGGACTGGAATGGGAACCAGAGGGAAGAGAATGACGATGGAGAGAGGTTATTTACAAGAGGTTGTAGTGGAGGGAATCGTTTCAAACTTCCAGAGGGCAGGGCTGGATGGGATATTGGGCAGGAATTCCTCCCTGGGAGGGGGGGCAGGTCCTGGCACAAGGTGCCCAGAGAAGCTGCCCCATCCCTGGAAGTCTTCCAGACCAGGTTGGATGGGGCTTGGAGCAACCTGCGATAGTGGAAGGCTCCCTGCTCACCACAGGGGGATTGAAATGAGATGAGATTTAAGATCCCTTCCAATGTGACAGCAGAAAAATTCGCTCAAAAGCCAAGATTTTTGCCTGTCTTTGCACCACTCATGTCCATAAATATGGAATTCCCTGTAATAGCCCCGTGCTGCTGGGTAGGAGGGACAGACTCAGCAGGAAGGCTCAAACCACCTGGAATGTGTTGTGATTTGATTAAAAAGATAATAAAAAACCAAGAACTCCCATGAAGAATGTAATTTGAACACTTGCATTAAAGAATAGCGTCAGCTTTTGGCTAGAGCCTTCAAGAAGGGGGATAAGAAGTGGGAACATAGAATTGCTCGCCACCGCAAGAGGACATAAAACTGATGTTAAAGTTCGTTTGCAAATGATATAAAGAAAAAAAACCCTGGATCATCAGCACTGTTTAAACCTGTTCCTAAAAAATTTCAGGGATGGAGAATCAGCTCACCTCAGAAATTTATGGGAGCACTTCATGGGTGTGAGAAGAATTCCCTGGCTCTCTTCTTGCTGCAAGAACTGATAGGTCTGGCCTAAAATCCTTCTCAGTTGCTGATGGTTCAAACCCAAAAGGATTGGGACTGGGGCCTAAAATCTAATCCAGCTCAGCCAGGACTTCATCTCTGGAAGGGTTTCTGCAGTGGGCAATTATTAGATAATCTAGAACAGGTAAAGCTTCTTCTTAACTGAAATTTGTTAGGCTACATTTACCTGCCTGAAGTGCTAATTATGGGGTAAAGTGAAAAACAGAAAAGAAATGAAAACACAGACCCTCCTTCAAGCCACACGTGGCTTTGTTTGGTTTCCCAGGGTCAAAAACTCAAGCTCCCTGAGGTTTTTACAAAGCCCAGCTCTCCCAAGTTACCCATTACAGACCCGGGGAAGGGAAGAAGGGAAGGGAAACCCAGACTTTTATCGAAGCCACGGCTCTGGAAAGGCTTCCAGAGGAGGTGGAAGCTGCCCGTGACCCCACACAGGTCACCCCAAACCTCAACCCACCCCACACACCGCCCGCGCCCCGCTCACGCCATCTCCACCCCGGCAGGTTTCCCTCCAGCAAACCCCTCGGGGATTTTGGCAATTTGGAAGGCTGAGCACGACCCAAACATGAGCTAATTTCCAAGGAGGAGCAGCGTGAAATGGGCCTGTGACTTCCAATAAGCGGCGTCTCCGCTGCCGGCTTCTGAGAAGTGCGGAACTCTTTATGGGCGTTTTAGCAGAGCTGGTGCTTGTAAGTGATCTCCCTGCCCAGCCTCTAGAATCCACTTACGGCACTAATTGTTTCCACAGAAAGTGATTTTTAATGCACCGAGGTCCTCTAATTTCCCCCTCCTTCTTTTCCCTCTCTCAGAGCCACCTCGGGCCTCAGACTGTGGCCTGCAGTCACCGGTGGCCTCACGTTTCCCACAAATAAATAAAACAAAATAGCAAAGAACCGCGGAGGCAATTTAAAATTCTTTACCATTTCCCCCCACTTTTTGGCTTTTGGAAGTGTCACAGTGATTATTTATTTGCTGTTTTGCAAGAGAATTTAACCAGAAAGAGAAGCTGATCTCAGACCAGTTTTAATGCTGATCTCAGAACAAAGAGATCAAAGTTACTCTAGATCTACAACACAAAGTCATTTGAGCCATATATCTTTTTCCAATTAACTGTTTAAAGAAGGAGGATTTCTTCTAGCCCAAGGTTAGGTCACCAGGATATTATTCCTGACAGCACAGGCTCGAGGAAATTACTTTGGTTTAGTTTGCAATTGAAGCTGAATCACCTGCACATCTTTTAAAGTTCCAATCACGGTATTTGCTTGATTTTGCTCCTGTTACTGTTGCTCTTCTTATTTAAAATTGGCTTTATGGCCTCCACTCAACTATCCCAGGTTGCTCCAAGCCCTGTCCAAGCTGACTTTGGACACTTCCAGGGATGGGGAGTCCACAACCTCTCACTGAACACAGGAGACAATTCTTCACTGATCTCCTTACCACGAGTGTCTTTTGAAAATCCCCTTTGCCACAGCCAAAACCAGAGCATTTTTAGCTCCCCCAGAACTCACTAGGAACCCCAAGAGTTCAGTGCCTCCAGTGCTCAGCCCTGCCGCAACCCTAAATAGTTAATCTTACTCTGAAAGCAGCAGGAATTTTATTCCCCACTTCCCAGGGAATGGCTGAGCCCTGATTTTACTGAATCCAAAGCTGAAACTCAACCTCTGAGCAAACACTTGAGATATTTAAGCAGAAGCTCTCTAAAAACACGATGCCAGCGGAGCTGGGGTTGTGCCAAGGCCAAGCTTTTATTTTTCCCGGGAAGCTGCTTCATTTTTGCACGCGTTTTCCAGGCAGGAACCCTCTGAAGTTTGCTCACTAACCAGCTTTGACATCTGCACAAAGCAGTTGTTGGCAAATACGTGCTCTGAGCCCACTTAAGGTTTAAAAAGTGTCCCAAATTGTGCATGACAGGGAGCCAGGGGGAGAAATGCCAGAATGATGGAATGGTTTGGGTTGCAAGGGACCTTAAAGCTCACCCAGTGCCACCCCTGCCATGGCAGGGACACCTCCCACTGTCCCAGGCTGCTCCCAGCCCCAGTGTCCAACCTGGCCTTGGGCACTGCCAGGGATCCAGGGGCAGCCACAGCTGCTCTGGGCACCCTGTGCCAGGGCCTCAACACCCTCACAGGGAACAATTCCTGCCCAAGATCCCAGCCAGCCCTGCTTTCCTTCAGTTTAAGGCCATTCCCACTTTTCCTGTCCCTCTCCAGCCTTACTTTAAGCCCCCTTTCAGTACTGGGATGGTATCGCGGACTCACTCTGGACAATCATACTCCTTGGAAAAAGCACTGCCTTGGAAAAGCAGCAAAATTGGCTTTTTCTGGACTGCAAGAGAAGGCTTCAAACACCTGCAAAGGGGTGGCAATGTCACCACCTCTCATGAGATGATGGGGAATTTCACGGCAATTGATATTTGCCATCAAGTCCCAGCACTTTTCCAGGATCAGCACAGAAGAAGGGGACCTGGAAAAGCCTTGAAAATGTGTGACAACAATCTTAGTGTTCCACCACAAAAATATAATTAGAAAAAAAAAAATCTAGCATTTATTAATTTTGGTTTTAGGGGAAAAAAAATCTGAGGGATTTTTTCCCTCTGACTCCCAGCTTTGGAATGCTTTGGGCTGAACACGCCAGAATCGGTTTGTTCAGAGGAATTTGGTCATCCCTGAGGAAGATGCTTGATTTCCCTGCTTAATTTCCCGAAATGCTCTCTTTAGCCTGGAAATTCAACCATCAGTGCTTGCTCAGCAAATTCCTCTTGCTGTTCTTCCCCGCTGCTTTCTCTTCATGACCAGCGCTTCCTTTTCCCCCTGCCTGCTTTTTCCCTGGGACACAAAAGCCAGGCTGGACACTGAGGAATTCCGGGCACTCAGGGCTGTGCCACCACTGCTGGGGACAGTCACAGCAGAGTGGGCAAAGTTTAAACCATTTTGACTCCCAGGAAGACACAAAAGATCTCTATAACTCGTCAGTGCCCGGTTGGAATTAACGAGGAGGAAAGGAATTAGTGAATTAAGGGAAATAACGGCTCTGTCTGTAGTTCCCAATTCTTTTCCTTGGCTTTGTGCAAACCCCTGAAGCCTTGATCATTGGGCATTGAGTGGCTTTAGTCAAAAGTCTTGGATTTATCTCTGAGATCACTTCTCCTGAGCTTCCTCTTTGATCCCTCAGTGGAGAGACACGAAGTGCTGGCAGAGAAAAGAAGGAATGAATTCAATTCCACAAGGTGACAAATTGGGAAGGTTTCACTTCCAGCACATTGAAGTCTCTGTTGGAGGACACAGAAGCTTTCAAGCACGAGAGATTCCCACAGGAACTGTGTGGGCACCACAGGGCACAAAGAAGTTGAAACATTTTGTGCTTCAAAGCAGGAGGAGACGGAAAACCACCCTGCAAGATTCCATAAAGAGTATGACTTCAATTCCACGCTCCATTCTGAGACACTGGACAGCAGGATCCTCAGAGGTTGTGGATTTCCCATCCCTGGCAGTGCCCAAGGCCAGGTTGGACACTGGGGCTTGCAGCAGCCTGGGACAGTGGAAGGTGTCCCTGCCATGGCAGGGGTGGCGCTGGATGATCCTTAGGGTCCCTCCCAACCTAAAGCATTCTGGATTTCCACGATCCCATGAAGGGAGAGACTTTCTCGTCAAAGTCAATAAAGCAGAAGTTCATCTACTTTGATATATTTCACTTCTTAATTTTTTTTTTTTTTTAAGGTTTCTTCCAACCCAAACCATTCTGGGATTCCTTGAAGGGTTTTCCTCTCTCCCCTGGGGAAGCTGTGCTTGCCCAGCCTGGCAGAGGGGCTGCACTGGGATTTTTTGGGGGATGCTCTGTTGCTCCCAATGCAAGGACAGGGGGAAAAGGGGAAACGGGGGAAAAAGGACCTCCCAAGCACAACCCAACCTTTCAGCCCCTACTGTTTCCTGTTCCTGTCTCTGCCAAAGTTTCTGTTTCTGTGAGGAAAAAAGAGAAATAAACCCCACGGTGCTGCAGTGATACAAGATTAGGGTAATTACTAGGGTAATTATTAGAGTAATTATTAGGATAATCCCTCTCCCTCCTGCTGCTGGGATGTGTTTTCCTCCCAGACTGCAAATCTCCCTCTTATCAGGGAGATATCCCTACACAAATCCCTTTTTTATCCCTACACAAATCCCTTTTCAGGCAGACAAACCGAGAGTCAGAGCTCAGCCCCAAGCACAGCAGGGGATAGACAGAGCTGAGGAGAGTAAGCATGGAAAGGTTAAAGGAGATTTTTCTTTGCCTCAAAGAGGCCTGGACTTGCAATCTGCTCAAATTAAGTGTGAAAAGCGAAGATCCTGATAAGGGAGATAAACTGAAGACCTAAAACGGCAGCAGTTCTTGGAGACTGGGAAGTGGCTTCAGCGGCTCTGCCTTAATAAAAGGAGCCAAGAGTGACGAGAGGAATGAGAGGCCAGCTGACCTCACCTCAGCACTTGGAGAGGAGAGTGAGACTCTAATTAAGGCCAGCACTTGGACAAGAAAAATCTCCAAGGGTCAAAGCCTGCAGTGCTGGAAAAAGAGTTGGTGCTTTGCTGTCTGTTAGGAAGAAAAAGGGAATATCATAAAAAAGGAGAAAGGATGTGATGGGCATCATCTGTTCCAAAGGGTTTTTTTATCAGTTTCAGCAGAAGAGATCATGAAGAAAAACAAGCAGAGGGTAAAGAGCAATGCTACATTAAAATCTGTTCAAAGGGAAGAAAAACTCAGGGTAGAAAAGCCCTCTAGAAACAAATATAGGGAAGTCAGTGGTGAGGCTGGAGAAGTTGATTTTGCCTGAAAAATGCTATTGCAGAGAATCAAAAGAGTAAGAAAACAAAAGTTTCCTTCCAGAGCAGACACATCTATAATAATTCCCTGCATTGTTTCTCCATCTGTGTGACAGAATCAGCTCCTGGTCTGAAGGAAAACTCAGCTTATCAGCAGCTCACAGGAACTGACCCAAAATGACATTAAAAATGGGAACGGTTCAAATAAAACCCCTCAGCCGAGATGTTTAATTTTTAAAATCATCATTTAGAAAATTGCCTTGGAGATATTTGAGGTTTATATTTTCCTCCCCCTTTAAGGAAGGGAATATTTCCATCCTCCAAACTTTCACAGGACAAAGAGCCTCCCCCAATCTGATACTTGCACCAAAACCAATTAATATTTGAGAATAATTTTACCTAAAGAGTTAAAGCCGAGGAATATCTCTGACTGCACTGGATAGACCATTCCCAGCCCCAAACCAGACCAGCTTCCTAAGGCCTTACTCAAAATTCACGGAGGGAATTACTCACACGCACGGAGATTATTCCAGCCAGGGAATGTCCACCCCCTTTGTTCCCACAAAGAACCTCCGAGGTGCCTGGCATGAGTTCCTTGGTTTAATTTTCCTCTCTCACATGGGAATTTTGGCAGGCACCAGGATTCTCACATCTCCATTGCACCCTCACCTCATTTCAAGCTGCTGCTTGTACCAAACCCAGGCTTGTTGTTTCCCTCCTTTGTTGGTTTTTGGGGGATGTTTGTTTACAAAATCTTGGTGGAGAGAAAGAAGGGGAAAGACCAAACCAAGCAAAGCTAAAAAACAAAAAACCCAGACAAAAAAAAGACAGCTACCAGAAACTGAGAAAATATGCACTGGATCTTTCCCTAAATGAGGAAAAGTGGATACTTCCTTTATCCAGTGCAACCAGAAAAATAGCTGATTGTGGATTCATGGGATATCCCAGAATGGTTTGGGTTGGAAGGGACCTTAAAGCTCATCCAGTGCCACCCCCGCCATGGCAGGGACACCTCCCACTGTCCCAGGCTGCTCCAACCTGGCCTTGGGCACTGCCAGGGATCCAGGGGCAGCCACAGCTGCTCTGGGCACCCTGTGCCAGGGCCTGCCCACCCTCCCAACCAGGAATTCCTGCCCAAAATCTCATCTCTCCCTGCCCTTTGCCAGTTTTAAACCCCTTGTCCTGTCACTACTCCATGCTCTGCTCCAGTAAAAGAAAACCCTTCAAATTCCTGTCTGAGCCTGCAGAACAGCTCCTCATGTGGGAAAAGTTGCCATGTTCCAGCTAAAAATACGGATCATCCCCTTCAGGGGCTGTGGGGAAGCTGAACCTGGCTGACAGAGCTGAGCAAAGCCCCCTCTTGTCCCCTCTGCAGCAATGCCACGTCCTCAGTGATGCTGAGAATCAAACCCAAAGCAGATCCAGAGGACATTCCAGAAGAAAGGAAGACACCAACCCCATCTGTCCAGAGCCAGCAGAGAGCCAAAAGGAAGGGTTGAAAAGCAGGATGGCTTTTTGTCTCTCATTAGCTACAGATGACTTTTTTACCCCTCAATTTGGAGCAGGTGATTTCCTTTCAGGTCTTTGTGCAGAGCAGGTGGCCTTTAGTAGTGGGGAGGACGAGCTGAAAATCCACCTTTAGAAACCCAACCTTTGTTCTGTTCAAAGCCTTCTTGTCATCAGTGCAATAATTTGACACATCAAGCTGCTTTCTGACACATTCCAAATTCTATGTGGTGGGAAGCAGAGCTTTTATTAATCCCCTTTTATTTATAAATATTGCAAACACCTTTCAGGGCGAGCTGCTGGTGTGTCCCCAGGCTGAGTTAGAGGGCAGAGAGGGAAACGTTCCTATTATCCCAGAAAATTATCACTTGGTGACCTCCCAGCTGCCCTCTCTGCTGACCTTTGAGGATATTTAGCCTGGCATTTAACATCTGTGCTCCCAGCAGCAGCCCTGGAGTAAAAGGTACTTAATGCAGAGCAGCTCTTTTGCAAGGTTAGAAAGGATCAATAGGAGATGTGTTTAATGTGGTATCACTATCAGGGCTCAGCTCACTTTTAAAACTGGAATATCCACAGTGGGACATGGGCTCAGTCACACAGCACTGAGATCTTTAACGGGCTGAGATCCTTTTTGCCGGGGTCTAAAAACGAAGCTCGAGGCTCACGCAGAGGAAATGACCAAGGTTTGGAAGAGAAAAAGAAAAACGATAAGGGGGAGGCTTCTGGCATTTCAGTCCTGCTGTGGGTTTTTTTCTGGAGCTGGAGTAGTTCTTGAGGAAAAGAGGCAGCTTTGCATTAAGCTGTGAACAAAACCAGGAGAGTTTTTCCCCTGGGAATATGTGTGTCCACTGCCTGGAGCTAATCCTCTGTGCCTGCACCAGGGAACAGGAGTACAAGGGGTTTCCACCAGGAATGTCAGTGAACTTCCAGTCCTACAACAAACCAGGGCTGGCTCACAAAAAACCCACTGCAATTAAGCTGCTCTTTAAGTGATAAACTCAGCCTAAGAGATCTTGTGTTATGGCAGAGTGGGGCTCTTTTACTTCTTCAGATGTGCTTAGAAACCCTCCTGTGTCACCTCACAGCATTTATTGGCTGTAAAACACACCTGAAGGAAGAATTCTTGCATGGAAAGGGTGCTCAGGCCTTGGAAAGATCCGCCCAGGGAGGTTTGGAGGCATCCAAGGAAGGTCTGGAGGTGGCACTCAGAGCTCTGGGCTAGGTATAAAGTGGGCATCGGGCACAGCTGGGACTCCATGGGCTGGGAGGGCTTTTCCAGCCTCAGGGAATCTGGAATTCCGTAGTTGAGGGCACAGTTGTAGACTGAGAGGTTGGGGATCCCACCATGGGACACCCCACGGTTCCCACTCCTGCTCAGCAGGGCTGGGATCATCCCCCTCTGGTAGCACTGAGCGGGAGCAGCTCCGGGTTTGTCTCCTGGTTGATCCAAACTCTGATGAGTGTTAGGAAGTGAGACCTCTGCCAGCAATGACAAGGCCACCCCACAAAGGGTTTTATGCTCCCACACAGCCTCTCCATGTGCTACAAGACTGAAAAAAAAATTGCAGCTCTATTGCAAATCCCCAGAGGCGTCTGCTCAGCCGAGTGATTCAATTGTCTGGCTCGGAAAGTTGTGGATAATTATGGTTGTTCCAGTTTTTAACCCAAGTTGCTGAGCTGGGAATTAAACAGCAGCTTGTTTTCATCCCTAAAAGCCTAAATCCCGGCCACTTTTTCCTGTCCTTCCCACAGTTTTCTGTCAGCTCTGCCCCTCTCAGGCTGTAGATCCCTCCTCAGGCAAGTCCAGCCTCTCCTGGCTCCAGAGCCACTGGAGTGCCCACATAAAACAAGTTGAAATTCCTGTTCCAGCTCTCTCTGGAGAGGGATGCAGCCACTCTGGGGCAGAATGTGCATGGGGAATTTCCAACTGGAAAGGGCCCAAGTGTGTTAGGTTTGCAATCTGATCTCTGAGGGAACGGGGAGGAGGAATTGATGCCAGAACTGGCTGGCAGTGAGAAACTCGAGTTCTGAGCAATTAAGGAGTAGGGGTTGTATCCACTTTATTTCTTTTTTTTTTTTTCCTTTGTAAACACTGCTTTGCATAAAAATATAGAATGGTTTGGACTGGAAGGGGCTTTAAAAACATCCAGGCCCAACCCCCAGCCAGGGACAGGGATGGCATCACTAAACCAGGCTGCTCCAAGCCCCTTCCCAGCCTGGTCTTGAATCCTGCAGGGATCCAGGGGCAGCCACAGCTTCTGTGGGAATCTGTGGCCTGCCCACCCTGCCAGGGAACAATTCCTGCCCAAGATCCCAGCCAGCCCTGCCCTCTGGCACTGGAAGCCATTCCCTGGCTCCTGTCCCTGCAGGCCTTGTCCCCAGTCCCTCTGCAGCTCTCCTGGAGCCCCTTCAGGCCCTGCCAGGGGCTCTGAGCTCTCCCTGGAGCTTCTCCTCTCCAGGTGAGCACCCCCAGCCTCTTTAACTCTTCTGCAATCAATGTCTGTCCCCTGATAAGAAAATGCCGTTGGAAAAAGAAAACGAGCATTTCTCATCCCTCTTCTCCCCCTCACATTTCTATATATTTTTCTATTTCTTTAATTACCAGCAAATTGGGGCTCTGGCAGCGCTTTCAGCAAGTGTTTGATGCAGCCACAGAGCCCTTGAAAGGGCACCCACGGCGTGATTCAAACCAATCCAGCCCTGGCACTTGTGACACCTCTCCGTGGATGTCTTTGTCCGCTCGGATGCAGCCCCAGCAGGATCCTTCCAGCTCGGAACAACCACTTTTAGGCTTTAGCTGGGTCAACACGAGTGCCAAGAAAGGAGGAAAAAGGCACGGGATGAAAACCTGATCCCATTGAAAGCCACTTCCACGCTGCAGCATGGGGTCGGATTTCAGCCTGTTGTCCCAGTTTTTGAGAGGAACCAGAGCTTTTGTAGGATCACAGGGACACACAGGGAATATTTGGCACAATTGCACCGAGGCCACGCACGGGATTTTCTCTCCTCTGAGCGCAGATTTTCTGCTTCTCAGCCCGATGGTTTTATACTGATGACCACCACCGCTGTATCCACACAGTTTCCCATGAAACAAAGGATTTCAAGGATTTTTCCAGAGGAATTGAGGGCAACTTTGCTCTTTCTTCCCCAGTGGAAGGTGAATTTCTCCTGCCGGGGTTTGTGTTTGATGGAGAGCATGAAGGTGGAAACACTGATGGAATTAGGAATATTTAAAAAAAAAAACAAACAACAACAAAAAAAACCAAACCAACAGGAAAATCACTGGAATAAAGATTTAATCAACATTAAATAAATAAATAAAGAGCAACTCCTCAAAATTAGGAAGCCTATGGGAATCCCTTTATTTCCTGGGGGGTTCTCACCCCTAAACCCTGTCCCCAAGGGCCACATCCAGACTCCTCTGGGACACTTCCAGAGACAGTGACTCCACCACCTCCCTGACCACTCTGGCAGGGAAAAAATTTCCTAAAATCAAAACTGAACCTCCCCAGGAAGTTCCTGCTCTCCTTCACCTGATAAAATTGTTGTCACTTTTTCCTGTAGCTGGAAAAATGTTTGGATTGCTGTGGTTAGAGAGGATCGAGGGACTTCTCCTGTCAAATTCAGGAGACCTAAAAAACAGCCTTGGGGAAGGAGACGGCAGTTCTGGAGTGGAGTTTCCTCCAGGGAATTCAGAATTCCCTGTCTGGTTTTCAGCCAAGCTTGTGCTCTTCATCCCTTTGCCTTTGCCAAGTTCCCAAATTTTAACAAAATCTCAGTCTCTGGGAAAAACTGAGGTTGTGTCTTACCCTGGACAGGGATTGGGGTTAAATTCCCACTTCCAGGGGTCTGGATTTATGGGGAATAATTAAGTGGTTAATGAATGACAGCTACAGAACCCACCCACATGTGATATCACTCTCACAATTCCTCAAATCTCCAAGATAGATGGAATTTCACTGAATTTTTCCTTTTCTTTTTAAGATAATGAAATCCCTCTTTAGGCTCCACTCTGTTCCTTTTCCCCCTTTTTGCAAGGAGAGATGGAGCAAACTCATCCAAATATCCCCAAAGCATCAAAGCTGGAAGAGACCTTCAGGATCATCCAATCCCACCATCACCACCCCTAAATCACATCCTTATCACACTGGTATTGATCCCCAGAGCACTCACCAACAGCAGTTAATGATAAGAAATAACTGAGATCAAGAATTCCATTTTTTTTTATAATTAATTTACATTAAAGTTTCTTTCCGGTCTCTGCCAACCCGGGCCTATTTTGTTGTTTGGAATAATTCAGGAATATTCCGCTTTATTGGATTTTTGTCTTTTCCAGCAATACCAAACCTCTCATTGGAGTTGCTTTGCTTTGGCACCGCACAAAAGTGTCTAAAAAAAAGTAACTGCAACTTAAAGAAATTAGAAGTGTGAACAGCAGGAACCAAATTTTCACACAAACACAGGACTGAGTTGATAGAATTTTCAATCCAGCATTTTGCAACACAGAATCCCAGGATCCCTGAGGCTGGAAAAGATTTCCAAGGTCATGGAGTCCCAGCTGTGCCTGGTGCCCACCTTGTCCCCAGCCCAGAGCTCTGAGTGCCACCTCCAGGGGACACCTCCAGGCATGGGAACTCCAGACCTCCCTGGGAAGCTCTTTCCAAGGCCTGAGCACCTTTTCCATGGAAAAATCTTTCCTGGCGTTCTACCTGAGCCTCCCCAGGCAGCACAATTAAGCTGGCGCCCACAGGATTGATTTGGATCTGCACCTGACCCTCCATCCCACGCCAAAATCCCGACTTCCAACACTCCCAACAGGAATCCTGGTGATTCATCCCACGTGGCAAGAGGCTGGAAGAGAGTGGGAAAACACGGGAATTGTTTTTGTTGTCCTGCTTACTCTCCAAGCTCTTTTATGTGTGAGCTATCGATGAGCTGCATCTTGGACACCTTGCTTTTCTCTGCACACAAATTCTTCGGACGCCCACGGCGCACATTTATCCTGGAGTGGTGCAACAGCTCCGGGAGAATCTGTGGCTTCAGGAAGCCACCCCAGACTATAAACAGAGTGGGAGTTTTACTCTGTGTTGAGGGAAACTCATCTCTTCCAGCTTTTCCCACAGAAATTCAGCTGCTACTCCAAGGTCGGCACAGCCTGAGCCAACAGACACGGCAGGGAAGCCACAGATTCGGAGCCATGGGGTCCCTGAACCAACCCAAATCCTAAATGTCCTTGGGCACAGGTGTCACCACAAGGCACAGAGCCAAGAGCCTCCGCTCCTGTTCACTGTGAGCCGTCCCCCTTCCCTCAGAGCCCTGGCTCAGGCCCAGGAGCAGCCGTTGCCTTTTCTTCCTCAGCTCAGGCCTTTGAAGGGCTCAGACACCCGGCCCGGGGTTGTTGGGGCGGCTCTGATCTAAGCCAGGATTAAATTACTCGGAGATAAAGCGGGAGCCACCCCCAGGGGGACTGAAGAAGGAAAACAAGAAGGATGAAGCTTCACAGCCCAAAGCTGCAATTGGACAATTAAACTCCAATAAGCAAATGGACCAAAACTTATAAAAGTGTCAGACCTCATAACCGGGCGTCCATTTTGTGACCATTTTGTGACCATTTTGTGTCAATTTTGTGACCATTTTGGGTCTATTTTTGTGTCCATTTTGTGACCATTTTGGGTTCACCTTGGGTGTAGCCCTGGTCAGGCTCTTGTCCTGCCCAAGGTGTACCCTAAAGGCCTTTTAATAAATCCCTACTTTATTCTCTTTGTCCAGTCTCTGTTCCAGGTCAGCCTTCCCAAGGCATCAGTTCAGGTCTGATGCTGGTGAAAGGCTGACCAGTAAGAGCAGTACTGGTTTTAATGGGTGCGAGCTCAGGCCTGGGCCTGGCTTGAAACAGCGTTGTTAATTTAGGTTTTCCATAAACAGGGAAATCATGGAGTGGTTTGGGTT
>WBMY01014430.1:0-10286 GCA_013397315.1 Donacobius atricapilla
ATATATTTCCTTTCTTGCCAGAAACCAGGGTCCAAATATTAAAACTCTGCACAACCTTAATGCATCACACAAGGTACTGTGGGTTTACATGGCACAATCAAGGCTAAAATATCCAATGAAACTTTGTTGGTGGAGAAGTGCAAAGGCAAGAGATTTGTTTTAGACCTGGGACTGAAAAATAAAAGGTGTTTTGAATCAAGAGTGAGGAATAAAAGATCCACTTTCTTAATCCCTGTGGTGAGGAATATCTCGGCAAGCAGCTCATGGAGACATCCTGGACAGAAGCACGGAGATGACAAGAAATGCAGGCTTATATAGGAGACAATTTGATTTTCTGTCCTGCTAAGAGAGAGCATTTTTAATTCTCATTCTTCCCATACCTGTCTGTCATTTTACCCTTTTCAGCCCCTTCTCCCAGTGCTGGTTCCTGACAGCTCTGACCTTTCGTAGCAACCCAAGCACACGAGGGTGGGCCTGACAAGGTGAAAAGATAGAATCAGAGTTGGATTTAAGTGCAAGGATGGATTCTGGATAAACAGCCATGTTTTGATTTTTTAATAATAGTATCTAATAAAACAAAATAAAAAGGTAACATGGATTAAATAAATATTTGAACAAGCAAATAAAATGAAGTGTGTGCACGCATATATGTGAATGTAGACAAAGTTTCAAGAAATAAATAACAAACATTCACAAAAAATAAATATTTAGGTAAAACAATGCAGACCCTGCCAGTGCAAATGAGAAATGTGTCTGAAAAACCCCTCTACTGACCCCTAGCCCAGACCAGCTCCAGAGTTTTGAGTCTGCTCAAGTGATACAAGATTTCTGGTCTTAACTTTCAGAAATGGTATTTGCAGTTTTTATTCCTCTTTTTCCCCTGTAATTCTGACATCTCTGCTCCTCAATAAAGCTCCAGAACTCAGGCTATAGCAGCATCTGTGCTTCCACCTGTCATCCAACCAGAAAAAAAAAAAAAATTAAAAAAACCCCACCACAATTTCATATATGTGTTTCATATAATCACACCTAACACAAGTAATCAAATAAATGGGCTACTCACATCGACCTGTCTCTTGGTTCCCATTTAGCTGTGAATAATACCTGTGGATCCCTCGAGATTTTGTCCTTTAAAGACACAAGGACTAATAAAACTTTGTGCCTAGGGAGAGTATTCTGCCTCAGCCTTTTGGTTGTTGGAAGTTCTCCAGTGCAAGAGAAGTGTCTCAGTTTTTGGGGTTCCGAAAAAGATGACATCTCTGTTATAAGAGATCAACCTCAGCACCATGAGGAGGTGAGGGACAGCAGCATTATCCATATGGAAAGATCTATAATTAGGGCAGACTTAAAGATTTGGGAGCAATCCCTTGCTGAGGTTGAGTATTAAATCTTCACAGAAGCTTCAAAGAAGCAGCAGGAGTTTTACAGAGAAGATGCAAATTAAAGCTGTGAGTCTACTCCAAAATCCAGACCTGCCTGTCATCCAGACCTCATCCTTAAAAGACTTTCTATGAGCCCCAGAAATCAGGATTATGAAACTGGAGCAGTTGGAGGCACAGAACAAGATCCTTTTCAGGAGTCAAAACCTTGCTCATGCAGCAGGAGCCTTAAGATCAACAAATGTTTTACAGCCTGTTTCATCAGCAGTTATTGCTGATACAGCCTCATCTACAACCTGGCCCAAATGTGCGTGGTCATGGCTTGCAGCTGACTTAGGCCAGGTTTAAATTCAGGCTTCACCATGGACAAATAATTTGATATTTTTCGTTACTGGTGTCAAGAAGCTCATGCAACATAGAGTTTCCCCATTCCCCATTTAAAGCTGTTGCCTACAGCAAGCCAGGAAGCTGAAGTGTCATTCCTGAAGGTATCAGACATTTCCTTGACCCAGGAACTATCTAAAACATATCTTATAACCAAATTTATCTTGTAATGAATAGGGGAAATCATGAAGATACTTAAGGGAATCATGAAGATGTTGGACAAGCTTCTTTGGCTGGAGCCTGAGGCCTTCTGGAAAGCCTGATGGAAACATTTGTGAGGAAATGTGGCCACGGAGAGCCACTTGTTTTCCAGGCAAACAGAAACCTGGAAAAGCATTGGCATGAAGCTGTTTGCTATGCCTGGTGAAGGTGATAAATCAGACAAGAGACCAAAGAATTACATGGGAGTTGTGTCACTTCTGCTGAGAAAACGAGCCCAATCAAAACTCTCGGTGCGTTTAAATCACAACATTCCCAAGCAAAGCCCAGGATTAACTATTCCCTTGCAAATCTTCAGTAAAGCAATCACATCATCCCTCCACGACTTCATTTTAAAGATCTTTTCTCCTCTACAGCCAAGGGTCAAAAGTTGAAGGAAATTAAATTGTCAGAATGTTGTTCTTTTATTTTATGGGAGAAGCTGCAGCCCTGAAGCTCCAGACAGAGCTGCTGGAGGCCATGGCTGAGTCACATCTCCCAGGGCTGGAGCCTCCTCTCCCTTTTTTCCCCCTGCAGAAAAGAGTGGAGAGGGTGTCTTATTCCAGGCCAGGTTGGATGGAGGCCTGAGCAAGTTGGTGTTGGAAATAGAAAAGAGATGTGCTTTAAGGTCCTTTTCAACCCAAACCATTGTAGGATCCTATGAAGGAATGAAGGAGAGGTGAGGAGAACTCCTGTCCTGGATATTGAAATTATAAATCAAACCTGTCCTTGAAATTGCACGGAAAATTTCAATTATAAACATCAAAGCCAATGCTACGGGCCCGAAACCTGGAGCTCTTTGAATGAGGAGTTGCTGAGCTCATTGAACTCATTGTTGAAGCCCAGATTTTTGCATGACTGAGCAGACCCAGGAACAGAGGAGACAGGACCACAAATCACAGAATCATGGAATGGTTTAGGTTGGAAGGGACCTTAATGATCATCTCATCCCACCCCTCTGCCATGGGCAGGGACACCTCCCACTGTCCCAGGCTGCCCCAAGCCCTGTCCAGCCTGGCCTTGAACACTTCCAGGGTTGGGGCAGCCACAGCTTCTCTGGGCAACCTATGCCAGGGCCTCGCCGCCCTCACAGGGAAAAATTTCTCCCTAATATCCAATCTAAATCAAGTCTTCAGCTTAAAACCATTCCCCCATGTCCTGTCACTCCATGTCCTTGTCCAAAGTCCCTCTCCTGCTCTCTTGGAGTCCTTTAGGCACTGGAAGGGGCCTCTGAGGTCTTCATGGAGCTTTTTCTGAGAGAAAAATTAACTATGTGAGGTGTCTCCTCACATTCTGAGGACTTTTGGAGGCAGACAGAAATATCTGTGGATGCACAGCGTCCTCTGCTAGGATGGGGAGGGAGAAAATCGCTTTCTTTATGGACAGGAGCTCGTTGAGCCAGGCTGCGAACTGACTGTGTGAGAGAGACCTGGAGCAGCTACATCCCAAGAATCCCAATGCTGTTTTCATGATGCAGAGCTGGGGGGATAATGGGAATTATCCTTGCTTTTGTAATGGGATTTAATACATTAAGAAATCTCTCCTGTCTTAAGTTCTATGTAAAAGCTAAAAGGGCACCAAAGACTGTGTGAGGATTGGGAGGGTTGACAGGAGCAGCTCGTAGGGATAAACTTAATTTAGAGGCCAATTGAATCCAAAATTTCCTCTGCTGTTTAAGCTGCTCATTCCGATGCTGCAGGTCCTGCAGGTAAAAAGGCCACTGAAAGCTCTCTCTTCTCACCTTGTTTCAGCAGCCAGCAAAATAATGGAGGGACACGGGAACAGCCACCCATAAATAGCAGAAATTAGAGCCAAGAATGGTGGCAGCAATGCCACTGACTCCAATTCATCGCTCCCACAGGATTATTCCAACAGCTTCTTGTATGACCCGGCTTCTCTTTGTGCAAATGACTCAGCCCAAGAGGACGTTTTAAATGGCATTTATTATTTACATTTTTATAATGCCTTTGGAGATTACTTCCCTTTCCCCTGTGCCCCCAAATCTTCCTTTTCATTTCCAGCTTTCTCACTGTGTTGTATCATCATGGCTGCAAGAGGCAGAGCTGAGGAACAAACAGCGTTTCGAGCACTGCAGGAGGAAAAAAAAATGCAATGCAACAGCTCATCTGTAGAAATTTTAGCCATAACTGGGTGCATGAAAGTCAGCTCATTGTCTTCCAGGGAAGCAGTTTGTATTTCCATGTAGAATTTCCTCCTGAAGGGCTTTGTAGTAAAGATGATTGAGCAGGCAGAGTTCTTCCCTTGTTCAGACAGGATGAGATCACATTTTGCTGTGTTTTCATGGGAACGTAAGACCGAGTGTGCAGCTGCAGTTTGCCTTGGTGGTTTTTTTTGGTGTTTTGTTTTGTTTTGTTTTTTCTTGGTGTTTTTTTGTGTCCTGCAGCTCACAATTCCTGTTGCTCTCCCACAGTTTCTGTGTTCATTTGAGCCCTATGGTGGCTGCTGTGAGGGGTAAGAGCACACAGATGAGGAGGAGCAAAATTATTTAAGAGCAACACTCAATTACAACTGAATGCAAAATGTTTTTTCCATGCTATGAAGCACATTGATACTCTGCCTCCAAATCTCCCTGTCCTTTCCAGGCGTTTCTATGCATTCTATTGCTCTTGAGTGAGAAAAAGCAAACTCCTCTTTGCTTGGAAAGTGGAGAAGCCACTTCAAGCAAACTTGAAGTCTTTACTTGACCCAAAGAAGGGATTTTGGCTAGGGCAAATACTCTCCAGGGTCATTCTGGGAGATGAAAGGGAGCTTTCTTCCTTTCTTTTCTTATTTGCAGTCCCATGGTGATGCCCTCCGCTCCTGCAGAGCTCACCTGGCCATCCAAGGAGGTGTTCAGGCTCTGACATCTTCCTTATGAATCTTTCTGAAGAGCGGCTGAGGTAATTTGTACGAGCAAAGGTGATCTCACTGTCGGTGACGGATGAGGTAACTCCACATATCCCACATTTTAACGGGAAGTTCCCATGAAATTGCTTGTGTGAATTTGTTCCTCATCCATAAGGAGTGGGAGATGTTAATTATGAAATGAATAAATTTGTCAGTGTTTTCTGTATTGATGTCTGAGTGGACCAGTTGATCCACAATCAGAATCATGGGATGGTTTGGGTTGGAAGGGACCTCAAAGATCATCTAGTTCCATCCCCTGACACAGGCTGGGACACCTTCCACTGTCCCAGGTTGCTCCAAGCCCTGTCCAACCTGGTCTTGAACGCTTCCAGGGATGGGGAACCCACGTTCACTCTCGTTTTCAGGAATGCTGTGCGTGTCTGGGTGTGATATGTAAACACCACACATTTGAAAGGGTAATTTAATGTAAATCTGCAGCACCTTTTAGCCAAAGGGCTGATCAACTATTCTACTTTGTTTTTTTTGCCCTTCCCTTATGGAAGATATTCAGGAAGAGGTTGTCATGTTAGGAGAATAAGAGAGAAAAGTTTTTCATCTCCAGCTGTAAAACAAAGGGGAAAAGATGGAGGTGAAGAATTTAGATTTGGCCTTTCATCCCAAACCATTCCAGAGCTGAGGACAGATTGCAGTGGGGAAAGCCTGACCCCTTGACATGAGCAGGGATTGTGCTGTGAGTTTTCCCCTGAGTTTGCACAGACAACTTTGGGTTCTGATCAGAAAACTTTTTTCTTCCCTCTTAGATTGACAGGACAAGGGGAAATGGCTCAAGCTGCACCAGGGGAGGATCACATTCGATATTAGGAAAAATTTCTTCACTGGAAGAAACTGGTTAAACACCAGAGCAAGCTGCCCAGGGAAGGGATGTAGTCACCATCCCTGGAAGTGTTCAAAAACAAGTGGATGTGGAATTGGTGCTATGGTTTAGTAAGCATGGGAATATTGGGTTAAAGGATGGACTTGATGATCTTGGAGGTCTTTTTCCAGCCTTAATGATTGGTTGATTTCAAATGAGCCCCCTGTTTTCACAATTCCAAACCTGTGCTCTCCTGTTGATCTCTGCTCCCTGCTGAGCTCGGGGCAGGGCTGGACAGAGGCACAGGAGGTGCTCCCTGGTGTTTGGGGCTGTAGGCGCTGAATTGCCAGGGACCTTTGCTCACAGAGCGGGGCAGGAACCCGGGGATGAAAATTCTGTGCTCTGAGACAGGGACTGACAGGGCACTTTTCCCCTTTGCCAGCAAATGAATGGACATTGCAGAGTGCAAGATACTCCGAATTCAGGGTTCTGCTGTTCCGGGCATGTTCAACATCTTCCCCTAAGGGATAGCTAACTCCTGGAGGGAACAAATCCTGTCTGGAGAGACCTGAAGGGTGAGAGGCACCTCTTTGGGGTTGAGATGGGTTTTATTGCAAGTGAGAAGGGACTGTCTCAGCAGGGAGGCAGTGTGAGTGTGTGGCTGCTACCCCACAGCGGGAAAAATTGTCTTTGGCTTCTCTGATGCTTTCTTGAAAAGAATGATTTTGTTGCTGTTTGGAAGGAAACCAAAAAACTGCCAGATCCAAAAGAAATGTTTCAAGTCACTCAAGCGCTTTGAACTGGGGAAATATTTCAATGGGGCTTTTTTCCTTTTTGTGAAATGAAGAAAATTTAGAAATGAGAGTCTGCTCCAAATGCTAAATATCTCTGTTTCATACAGGGGAAAATGAGAAAATTATTATCCTGCCATTTCAGTTCCCGCTACTATTCCTCTGCACTGAAACCTCAAACACCCTTCATGTTCTTTTGTTCATTTATAAACCCCAGGAAACTATCACCAGTTTAAGAAAGAGACTTGTCAAGAAAATATGAAGATATTTGAAAACTCAGAATCAGTAGCTCAGCATCTGTTCTCATCTACCCATGGACTGTTCTCATTCACCAATATCACTGGGGCATCACCAGCCCCACACAGGAGATTTAGTCAAAATTATTCGGAAGCTGCCCAGGCTGGTGTGGAATGGAAACACAAATTCCCTCTGAATTAGTGCTGACTACTGCAAAGTACCACTGTTGTCATGATCCTGCAGCACTGATAGAAAGGCAATAACAGCACTTGGAAAATGATAAGTGGCACATTAAACTCTGCTCCAGTTGCTCAGCTCCCAGCGATAACAAGTGTTCAGCAACAAATATTAGTTATAAAGATGCAGCACAACGTGTGCCAGGAAATTACAGGCAGGAAAAAAATCAATCACCTCAAAGGATGCAGATGCAGCACTAATCCGAGCTCGAAAAGTCAGAGCTTCTGGGTTTGTGCCTGAAATACCCTGGCAGAAGATAAAGGTCTTATCACTTTGCTAAAATGAAAAGTGCAACTTTTTAAGAACAGCCTTCTGAACCTGTGGAAGAAATGCCAGCATTCATTTTTGAATGAAGGATTTCAGTATTCCCTCTTCTGAAAACTTAAGGAAGATGGAGCTATTGTGTGGTGAAGGAGATGGAATAATTCCCTGCCTGGTGAATTCAGAGTCTTGCCCTGTTGGTGATGTTTGTAGAGATTATGCTTAATGCAAGATGAATAAAAGAAAACTTTCCAGCTCTTCTGGACTCTGCTGAATGGCTCAATAACCTCCACGTGAATTTATAATTCGCTGTTGCTTTTCCAAATGCCAAACACAAAGTGAGCGTGAGGAAGACTCAGAGGGGTAGTTAGGGAGGGGAATGTGTTATTGGGGAAGATGATTGAAGAATCCCATTGTGCTGGAGTTTTCCTGACATTTCCTTTGCAGGGAAGGCAGGCTGACATCAGCATTTCCCCTCTTCTTGAACTGTCTTATCTTCGCAGCCATGTGTTCCTGGGCTGTGTTAATGAGTGTGGTATACAATACATTTCACACCGAGCCTGATTTACAAAGGACGGGGTGAAAAAAACCTGCCATTCCGATGGGATGGGAGTCTTAATGGAGCAGAATTTTCTGCAAATGCTACGGAGTTGTAAATAATGAAGGAAGGATAAGAATAGACAAGTCAAGTCAGTACCTGAGATGCATCTTAACTGCTCGGCTGGGTACAAAAAATGTAGCAACACGTTGCTTTTGGTGAACTCAGCTGGGCAGATTTTCGTGGGTTTAGCTTGATTTGTGTGGCCTGCAGTTGTTATCAATCACAAAATCACTGAATAATGGAATGGTTTGGGTTGGAAGGGACATTAAAGATAATCTGGTTTCACCCCCCTGCCATGGGCAGGGACACTTTCCTCCAGACCAGATTGCTCCAGGCCTTGTCCAAACCGGCCTTGGACACTTCCAGGGATGGGAATACGTTTGTAAGGTCTTGAACCTGGGAAAACACGAACCAGGAGTGCAGCGTGGGCTGGGATCTACCCAGCTGGGCATCAGCTCTGTGAGAAGGGACCTGCAGATCCTGGTGGAAACTGAACTTGATGTGAAGGAGCAGAGTCCTGCCATGGATTAAAAAAAAAAAGCCAACAGGAAACTGGGTGGCATCAACAAAGTCATCACTAGCAGAGATAAATGTCATTATCCCCCTCAGCTCAGAGCCTGCAAGGCCACCCCAGGAATATTGTGTCCAGTTTTGGTCCCTGCCATACAAAAAGTTGTGGAGAGACTGGAGGGAGTTCACAAAAAATGATCAAAGGTCTGGGAGACCTGACATGAGGAAAGACTGAGATAAACAAACTGTGCTTGTTCATTTGAAGAAAGAAAGCGCGGGGGAGACCTTATCACCCCATTCCAGTATTTAAAGGGTGGCTGAAAGGAAGATGGAGATACTCCTTTTTTTGAGCAATCGCATGGAAAAGAGGAGGGGTACTGGGTACAAGGGAGATTACAAGGGTATTACTCCAAGGGAGATTCTGATGGGACACAAGAGGAAAGTTGTTCACCATGAGAAAAAATGAGGCATGAAATGGTCTCACAAGGGAAGTGGCAGATTGCCCGGCACCGGTCAGTTTTAGGATTCAGGGGGACAAGGTGCTGGACCATTCTGTCTAGGCTGTGCTTTGGCCAAAAAAGGCTGGACCAGATCCTTGAGCCTCCTTCCAACCTGGCATTCTGTGATTCCATGATTGAAAATGGGCTTCCCTGAACAGAACAGAGAAAAACTGTTGGAATGAGTTCAGAGGTGTCCATGAAGATGCTCCAAGAGCTGGAGAACCTCTGATCTGGAGCCAGGCTGGGAGAGCTGGGAATGTCCAGCCTGGAGAAGAGAAGGCTCCAGGGAGAGCTCAGAGCCCCTTCCAGTGCCTGAAGGGGCTCCAAAAGTGCTGGAGAGGGGACTCTGACTTGATCAGAAGGACACGTAATGTCAGGAAAAGGGGAAATGATGCCAGCGGGATTGGTTGGATATTGGGAAGAAATTCCTCTCTGGGAGGGTGGGGAGGCCCTGGCACAGGGTGCTCAGAGAAGCTGTGGCCGCCCCTGGATCCCTGGAGGTGTCCAAGGCCAGGCTGGATGGGGCTTGGAGTGACCTGGGATAGTGGAAGGTGTCCCTGCCCACGGCAAAGAGCTGAAAAGAGATGGTCTTTAAGGTTCCTTCCACCCCAAACCATTCTGTGATTCTGTGGTTCAATGAAATAGAGATGAAAAGAAGAGGTGGCCATTAAAATCTGAAATGCTCCTTCTTGCCACGATTCATGAAATTCTCCTGTGACAAAGCACTGCCCAGACACCGAGTCAAAACAAGATTTTATTTTTCTGGGAGTCATCTTTGGAAGCCCAGAGGCCAAGCTTTCCATGGGCATGTGCCTCAGGTGTTTATGTCAGATTCCTTTCTGCTGCACTCAGATTCAAGATTGTTTCAATAAAAGATTCTTAAATATAGACCCTAAATGGATGTGCCTTTATCCTTAAGTTTGCCAAACATCCACTCCCTCCCAGTGGTCAGTTTTCTAGAATCAGAAATTTGGAATTATACACAGTGAGTGTCTGAATTCAAAAAAGGAAAAATAAGTGGGTGGGCTTAAACTTGATGGGTATGAAATTGAAAGTCAAGTTGGTTCAGTTTGGGGATTTACTTTCATGTTTTCTTCACTTGTAATTGAATGTTTCACTTTCAGGTTGTTAAAGTATTTCAGGAAAGTCTTTTCCAGCTAGAGGCTGGAAACAAAAAAACCCCAGTATTCCTTTTAGAGAGGAGAAGTCAAAGTGTTTTTCTTCCACAGGATTTATTAGATATTTTCAAAATGTTTCAATGTCAAATTAATACCACAAAGGGCATAACTTAATGTATTTACTGATTGAAGGGAATGACCAGTTGAACTCAACTGAAACCATTTAAAGGATAATTTTGATCCCTTTGGAAGTCCTCTTTTATCTCTTCTCTTCTCTTCTCTTCTCTTCTCTTCTCTTCTCTTTTCTTCTCTTCTCTTCTCTTCTCTTTTCTTTTCTTCTCTTCTCTTC
>WBMY01014430.1:10391-25753 GCA_013397315.1 Donacobius atricapilla
CTTCTTCTTCTTCTTCTTCTTCTTCTTCTTCTTCTTCTTCTTCTTCTTCTTCTTCTTCCTCTTCCTCCTCCTCCTTTTTAAAAAATGAAATAAATAGAAAAAAACCCTCCACCAAACAACCCCAAACTAAACAACCTCATAAGTCCATTCAGCTATATCCTGGAAGAGTTTGTTGATATGTTGAAAGTTAAGACTTCGCCTGATCATCTTTTATTGTCCAAAAAAGCCTCAGTAAAAATAACCCAGACTCTCCAGACCACACTCAAAACATTTTTAGACCCACTGACTCTGGTCATTTTCAAATCTTACAGATCCCTTACAAAGGACCAAATTGAGTTTTAGCTTAACAAGGCAGAAGATTTGATAAAAAAGAAAAAAAAATCCTTTGAACTTTTTCTTAGGTGTATGAGCTTCCTTCCCACATTTGCCAGGAATCACCACCTCCTGCATGAAAAATGTTTTTGATTAAAAAAAACCCCAAAACAAACAGATAATAGAATCAGTTTTTTGCAACGTGAAAGCCACCAGAGCTTGTTGTATTCTATGCTCTCCCCCCTCACTCTATACAACATATTTTAAACAACTTTTTCTTTAAATTACACACATTAAACTTTTTTAAAAGTTTATTTAGGGGACTTCCTTTTAATGCTCCTTATTGCAGAGCTTTTTGCTGGTAAGCATGTGTTAAAATAATCTTCTCCCTTGTGTAACCCAGCAATAAAATGCTGGAGAATGAGCTGGTAAATCTTAATGCACCCAGAAAAAATACAAGGCCCTGGTAGGACAAAGGGATTAACAAAGAAACCTGAAACCAAAACAAACAAAGAAAAGAGAATGAGACAGAGAAAAAGACTGAAAAGATTTTGTCAGATTGATTTTTTTATTAAGAACCCCTCCACTGGAATTCAGAAAATGAGGACATTTTTTTTCCAGAATCTTGATGTGCTGCTGCCATTTCTTGGGGGGATGGTGGGCAGCTGGGAAAAGGGGATCAGGAAGGGAGTGCTAAGTTACAGGGAAGTCACAGGAGCGTTCTGCTAAGGTGACAATTGACAGGGAACAGGAGGAGCTGATGTTTAACCACCATCTGTATTGGCAACTGAAGCTCTCCTCGGTGTCTCTTCATCCAGAAGATTCACTCCAGTGCCACATGAGGCTCGACAAGGTTTCAAAGCACAGCTTAGGAAGAAATCCTATGCTGGTGCACTGGAGTGGGACCTGTAGGATGAAGAAACAACTTACTCCTTTTGCCTGATCTGACGTTAACCTCCAGGGCTGAAAGGACACGTCTTCATACCTTGAAATAGGGATCAAGAGCTGACAGAATAAATTTCTGCTGATTTAAGGCACCGTTTATCCCAGAGCACAGTATAAAATGCAGCTCTTTTGCGTAGATAGAACGCAGCGTTTGTGACCTGAAAGAGGAGATTCCCAGTTAGATTTCCACAGGTATGATGGGAAAGATATGGAGCAACACATCAGCTACAGAAACATTGAATCCTAGGATTGTTTAAGTTGGAAAAGAGCTCCAGGATCATCAAGTCCACCCTTAGGTTGAATATCCCCATACCCACTAACCCATATCACAAAGTGCCACATCATCTTGTTTTTCCAACACTTCCAGGGATGGTGACTCCACCACTTCCCTGGAACTCCACCCAGGGCAGCCTGGAACTACACATCCAAAAATCCAGAGCCTGGATCCACCAAAGAGGAAACCAAAGCAAGCACAGGTCACGCTTTTCCCTACAGAAATACCAGAACCTCATCAGTGGACTGCTCCTGGCATCAGTTTTAAGTGGGAAAATACAGTCCTGGCTGATCCCTCTGAAAGTGTCAGAACCAGCTAAAATACCCTTGCTTTGCTGGAAAGTATCCCTGGAAAATATGTATTTCATGGAATTATGAAATGTTTTGGATTGGAAGGAACCTTCAAGATGGTTATGGGGCCCTGGGGTGTCCCTTGGGAGGAGTTTGGAACATGATGATTTTTAAGGTCCCTCCCCGCCCAAACCATTCTGTGATTCTTCAATGATTTGCAGTCTTCTGAACCAACCTGATCAATACCCAGTTAATGAAAAGCACAAAGAGAGCTGATCACAAGGAAATTAGAAAGCAGGATTGGACTAATTTAATCCAAATTTATGGAATGATCTCCCCACAGCCTCATCACCCCTTGTTGGGTGCATGAAGAGAAAAGGGAGCATGTGATAAATGATTTAAATTATTTATTTTGGGTGTCTGTGTTAAGATGTTCCAAACTCCATTGCTGAGGTTTTCCAGCTCTCCATGGACCACCACAGGAGTTTGGGGTCACCAGCTGAGGTGTCTGTGTCCAAGCCAATGAAGTGTCCTGCTTAAAATCTCGAGTCTGAGACCACAGAATCACCACAAAAGTGAAAGTTTTCCAGAAGTCCCACTCAAAAAACCTCTGTGCCAGCCCAGAATCCTGTCCCACCACCTGGGCTCGGATCTAAATCAAGCAAGAGGTTTTCCATAGCCCTGGAAAACGCTGTTTGTATTTACCACTCACTCACCTTGGAATGCTCAGAGGAAACATTTCTGTCGGTCCTCCTTTCACATCCGTGTTTCCAGCTTGGCTGATGGGGCTGAGGTTGTTCATTGCAGCAGGTGTAATTATACCGGGGACTTCATACATGAAAAATTAATGAAAGGAGAAACTGATTCATTTGTCTGATCTATGTGTACAAAGAACAGAAAGAAACCCCGCCTGCTGAGGCAAAAATTCCTGTTTAAAGCTGTTGGGAAGGTGATGCCTTCATCAAGGGCAGCTGTAATTGAGCGTTGTGGGGGCAGTTTCATTCCTTGATTCCCTGCAGCACCTTCCCTTTTCACCCTCTTTAAATCAGCCATTCTCACCCACAGCTCCATCCCTGGAAGAGTCCAAGGCCAGGCTGGACAGGGCTTGGAGCAACCTGGTCCAGATGAAGGTGTTGGAATAAGAACCTCTTTAAGGTCCCTTCCAGCCTAAACCGTTCTATGACTTTTAAAATTGGTTTCCTCTGGGTTTTGCATGGACCAAATTAAACCCATAATGTGTGCAGATAAATGTACCACTACCCCAGGGCTGAGATATCACCCAGCTCTTTATTAAAACCATTTTTCTTTTTAAATCACCTCCCTCCAAAGGGAACTGGGAGAGCAGGAAGATGCTCTGGTGGCCCATAAGCCGGCCTGGAGACAATTTCCCTGCTCTGCTGCCCACAGTGACTAAATACTAATGTGTGAAAGTTCATCTTCGATCAGTGTGCAGAGAAATAAAACTCCTGGGGCCAGGCACACCTTCCAGAGCAGTGGATGGAGGCCAACAGCCAAACTCCTCTTGGAAAACCCAAGCCTGCCTGGGGGCTTAAGTGCATTAACCTCTGTATCTGGAATTTTTTAAAGGACAACTTAAATTACATCATTTTGATTGGACCAGAACAGAGATTTGAGCAAGCCCTGGGATATTTGTATTGTCTGTACCCTTTAATTGGGAAACCAGATTTTTTAGTAGATTTTGGGGTCACTGCAGTTAACAGCTTCTTTGTGCTTTCTCCGTTAATCTGGTTCCTAAAAAAGGGACTCATCCTTTTGTTTATAAAATCCAAGCAGGCACCACTTGTGTGGATCCAGGACTAGATGTAGGGAGTTGCAGCCATTTGATAGAGCAAGGGAAAAGCATCTTTGCCAATAGTCTGACCAGTGTGGAAAAGATGGCTTTAAATCAGGCATTGCCGAGGGTGGTGGTATCAGCTGGCGGTTAATTCAGAGGACTGGGCATTAGGGTGGGAAGTACTTAGGGGAAGGCTGAGATAAGGGCCCCAGGAAGGTGAGAAAATGATCGTCTTCCCACGTTTCTGCTCAAATGTCTGGAAAACAGAGAGAGAGAGAGAGAGAGAAATCTGCTGCGGAGAATCGCTGGAAATGATGGCGATAAAGTGGGAGAGAGGCGTGCAGCGGACAAAAAGGCAGGTAAGTTACACCTGTCTTCCCCTTGTTCAGGAATCTGTTTTTCTACTGAAAAAATTGCTGCCAGGGAGGATTTTTATCATCCTGCTTTTCAGGGTCAAGGAAAGCACCATTAGAATAGTTTGTTTCAGGGGAGAGTGAGCATGGAATGTGAGTTCTTAAGAGTCATTTCCAAGCACAGACAGAGGAATATGACTGGAACAGCACAGGAAAACCAACAATCCCCGCAGTTACTGGAGGTTGTCTTGTTTTCTGATGAGAAAGAGAAAAGAAAGAGGAAGAAGGAGTGAGAAGTGCTGTGGGAAAACAAATAAAAGACACCGTGGAAAAGAATAGAGGTCAAGAAAAAAAAAAAAGGATAAAAAGGGATGGGACACAAAGACAAAACATCCAGGAAAAAGAAGAATAGAGATGTGGAGTGGTTTTCCTAAATGAGAAATAACCAGGATCTGCAGTGCAGACTGGATGTGCAAGAACCCATCCTAGAACAAGGGAGGGGAGAGGGTGATGGGAAAAGAGAGAGAAGGAGGGAGAAATTAAAGCAGCAGCGAGCGAAAAATAATCAAAGATAAATAAAGCCGACACAAGAAACGACTTTCATTTTCTCTCGCTGACGTTCCAAAGTGAGCCGTAGGAGCAGAGACTTTAATTTGCCTCCTCCCCACAGTCTCAGCCCCGCTGCTTCATCCAAGCCGGGGAGGCTGCGCTGCTCGCAGACCTCCAGTACCAATTTATATGCTAATGGATTTCGTTTGTAAATCGAGGCAGGCTTCGGCAGTGCCTCCCCCCCACCCCAAATTCGCTGGTGCGAAATGCTGTCCCTCTCCACACGCAGGGCTGGGAATTGCCCGACTCGGAGAAACAAAAGACATCAAATCCTGAATAATTGGATCCTTGATGGAGTTCGTCCCCATGGATTAAGTTGCTGCTTCATCTCACCCCCTCACCTGTAGGAGCCTTTCTAAAAAGTTTTATTGTTAGTCAAACCTGAGAGAGGAAAAGAAAGTTCCTTCCTTCTTTTCCTCTCTGGTGTTCCCTGATTTCCCACTTCAGAGCTCATCTTGGAAAGACAAGGGAATGGCGCCGCTTACATCCTATTTCCGCTTTTGGAAGAGTCCGTGAGTACCTGAACAGGGCAGGTCTGCTGCGAGCCTGCCCATACCCAGGATGGGAATCAAATGGAATTATGAAGGTCCTGGGTTATTTCCTGCTGGAAGACTCCTGAGGGACCAAAGGGAAAAAAAAAAAAATCCTGATCCCCCGAAGGAAAGATGTCCCTGAAAGCTTTGAAAGATCAGGAAGTCTGTTTTCTCAGCAGAATTGGAATTGTGCTTAATTCATTGCCAAGTTAAAAAAAGATATTTTGATACCTTCTGTTCCCAGTGGCAGATTTTGAGGGGAGGGAGGCAAACAGCAAAAGGAAACAAGAATTCCTAACCTGAAGGATGCTGATGGTGTAAAAGTCCTCGATTATAAAGACAGAAATCCAGGGTGGAAGTTCAGATGAGGTTTCTAAGTGGCAGAGTGGCAATTCCAACCTGGGGACTGAAATTGGAACCTCTCACTACACGGCGCTGCTCCAGGATTATGAATTCAGATAGGCAGGAGGGAAGATGAATTTGGGCCTTCTCTGGATTCCCTGCAGAGGACACACAGCCTCAGTTGTTTGAACAGAAAGTCCCTCCCGTGCCAAACAACCTCTGACAATCACTGGCTTTCCACAGGCCAGTGAAAACAGCTTCGTTTGGTATGCACAGGTTGTTATTCGGAGCAACTCACACCAGTCCTTAACACTCCAGGAACCCTAGACAAGTTTCCAGCAATCAATACCAAAAAAGGGGAAGTTACAGAGCAGTCATGCACGTCCACCTTTAAAGGCAGCCCCATCTTTGGGGAAGATTTTATTTCCATATATTTTTGCCCAGGATTCTTTCTTCTTGCCGGCTTTTGTGGTTAATGGCACTCAAAGGATTCCCCAGTATGAGCTACAGACCGGAGAAGGAAACCCACTGTGGGTCTAGGCTGGACCCACTGGTTCTAACGATGTCTTTTGGGTGAATTTTCCAATTTTGAACACAGAAACTTAAAAAAAATCCTGCATTAACAGCAATGGATGTCAATAACAAAAGACCTTTACATCTCCTAGGCTGCAGGTCAGGGCTGCCATGGTCCAGCCCTGCCCCTGGTCCCACAGTGTCCTGTTCCTTTATGGGGGAGTCATTCCTGATGATTTTTAATGCTGATTTGCATTATTATTTCCATCTTGGGCCTGTGCTAATGCAGTTTGCTGCAGATCAGGCTGGCTGGGAGCAGGGTGGGAGATCTGGGGCCACCAGCCCCAGGAACTCAAGGATCCTGATGCCAAACTTGGGTCCACTGCCGGATAAACCAAGCCCAGCTGCTGGAGAGGCACATTTTGGGTGTGAATATTCCTACTGTTCCAATTCTGGTTGGCTGTGAAGAAGAGGATGGAGCCATCCATGCTGCCCATGGTTATGTGGGTGCCGTGTGTGTTGGTGGGGTGCTGGTAAAGGCTCTGCTCTCCAGGCTGTCCACGTCTGTATATTCCTGCTGGGAATACATGCTCCCCGCCACTGACTTCCAGACTTGGGAACATGGATCTGGGACAGGAGGAACACCATCAGCCCACTGAGTGTTGCTGTCTCTGCCACCCTTTTGTTGAACCAACATTCTCCAAATTTTCTCTTCAGACAACCCTGGTTTTTGTCTCCCCAGCTATCCCTCAGGTCAGGATTACCATGCTTCCAGTTAGGAATCACATCCTAACTCCCAGTCTTGATTTTTTTTATTTCTATCTTTATAATCAGGGGCTCTTTCACCATCAGCATCCTTCAAGTTGGAGGATCCAGCCATGAACCTCTCGACATGCTTAAAAATTACCAAAGGAGCCAGACTCACATGGCGTCTCAGTTCCAAATATTCCCTCCCACTTGGAATCCCTCGTCTCTGCCCATACTTGTGCTGGTCTCACCATCAAGGAGACATCAGGACTTTACGCAACTCCAGGACTCCTCAGTTCCAAACATTCAGCGTTCCAAGCAAATTCGATCACGTTCTTGCAAAACGTGATCAAATCCTCTCCTTTGTCGCTACTGGAAAGGCCTTTCCTGGTACACCCCAAGCTCGACATTTTATTTTTCCGTGGTTGGGGATTGCCCTGGATGCATCCAAGCCTCTCTCCCTTGTCTCTCCCATCTGTTGAGCCTCCCAGGCTGCAGCAGCAGCTCCATGGCCGCGCACTTGGCTCTGTGGAATGCTGATCCATTCCTCTCCCTGCTCTCACCAGGAATCTGCTTCTCCCTGGATGATGTCTCAATCCTTCTCTGCACTGACAATGTCCTTCAAAGTTTTGCCTCCAAATCTTATAGTGGCAAGCAACTTTTTTTTTTTTTTTAAATTCCAAGACTTCAAATAAAAAATAGAAATATAAAATAAATCTTCAGCTTAACAAAGGAACATTTTCATTGACTTGTGTCCTACTCCTATCATAGCTTTTTACCTCCCCCAGGACTTTTTCTTTATCCACCACAAGCATGAATTCCCATTTTCTCCACTTACACCACAATGAGATGTTTTGCTGACAATAGACAAAATATTCTGATCACAGATCTAATCTCAGGGAAATCAGCTGCTTTATTTAATGAAGATAATTAAATACTAAGGACAAGAACTCTTTGTCTATCTGTGCTGTGTGATTCATTTTCCATTTCCTTTTGTTTTTACTAATTCTTACAGTGGGTCCAAAGCCTTGTCTGGCACTTAACAGGGATGAGCCTTTGAGCAAGCTGATTTCCAGTGAGACCATCAATGAGGCCCATCTTTTAAATCACTTTATTTTGGTAACTAACAGCAAGTGCCAGCCCTGATATCCAACCTTTCCCCATCTCAGGAATCCCTGTCCATGGCAGAGGGGTTGGAATTAGACGATCTTTGAGGTCTCTTCCAGCCCAGGCCATTTTTGGGAAAGAAAATTCTGTAATTCTCTGATCTTAGGTCAGAAGGGAGTTTAATCCATGGGCAGCAACTGAGACCCAGCAATCCCTTCCTTGCCTTCATCCTCTTCCAGAAAAATTCAGCAAAAGTGGCTGAGAGGATTTTTACACCTCAAGTGGTACCAGGGCTTGGCCTGAAGGGGTTTCTGTGGAGGAAGCAGATGGTCAGCATTTAGTCCTTCCCTCCAAGGCTGAATTTTCTGTGTTCAAGTCAAGCCCCTCTGCCTTTCCTCTGTGCTCCCGTATTTCCAGCAGGTTGCCAACCCTTTGAAGAGGACATGGCCTCTTATTCCCCATGGAAATGCAAATCACCCACGAGTGATGGAAGCCTGTATTGGCCAAAGCCTCAAAGCTCGAGTTACAATATTAATAATGGCTACAAACATGAGATAATGCGAAAAAGCTGCCAATTATTCCAGACAATTGATCAAAGCCAGGAAACTCCTGGTATCCATTAAGCAACTCTTTGATTGTCCATCCCCTGAAAACCCTCAACCCACACAGAGCAGGAGAGAACAGCTTCCCTTTTCATTTAGTTATTTCTCCTGAACAGAAACTCCCCTAAACTTCTCTTCCTTCCTGCAGATTTTGCCTCCTTCTTTCTCTCCTGCTTTCAAATCATTCCCAATATTTGCATAATTTCCTTTGGTCGTTGCCACATCTTTGCAGAGGTCACTTGTCAAAGTGCTGCAGCAAAGTGCTGTATTTTAATTCTGAATTTCTGAGCCTTTGAAGCTCACATTTTCCATCAGACAGGAGAAAAAATATCAGCCTCCATCCTGCTGTGTACTGCATAAATCATAAATCATCATGGAATCATGGAATGGTTTGGGCTGGAAGGGACCTTAAAAATCACCTCCTTCCAACCCCCTGCCATGGGCAGGGAAACTTTCTACTATCCCAGGTTGATCCAAACCCCATCCAACCTGGCCTTGGATACTCCAGGGATGGGACATCCACAAATTCTCTGCATAAACTGTGTCAGGGCCTCACTATCCTCACAGGGAGGAATTTCTTCCTAATATGCCATCAAGCTCTGCCCTTTGTCAGTTTGAAGCCATTCCCTCATGTCCTGGTACTCCAGGCCCCTGTTCAAAGTCTCTCTCCAGCTCTCCTGGAGCCCCTTTAGGCACTGGAAGGTCTCCCCTTAGAGCTGACCATCAGGGCCATCTGTCCTCTCTTTTCCTCCAAAATCCAACATCTGTCCCTTCTTTCCCAATTTAGAAGTTCAAAGGACTCTCACGACCTCCTCAGGAACCAAGAAATGTGGATTTTCAAAGGAACAAACATCTGTGAAGCAGCTGGAGGGTGGTGACTTTATTCAGGAGTGTGCTCTTAGGGCTTCATCTGCTAAGCTGCCCCAGCTCCTCTGGCTATTGTGGTGGCTGATGGGCATGCCATGGGAAGGCTGACCTGGAACAGAGACCGGACACTGCTAGAGAATAAAGTAGATATTTATTAAAAGGTCTTTAGGGTACACCTTGGGGAGGACAAGAGCCTGGCCAGGGCTACACCCTAGATGGATTTAACATGGTCACAAAATGGACAGCAGGTCATGAAGTCTCACACTTTTGTAAGTTTTGGTCCATTCGCATATTGGAGTTTAATTGTCCAATTACAGCTTCAGGTTGTGAGGTCTCATCCTTCTTGTTTTCTCTTTTCAGCCCACCTTTGTTTGTGCTTTTGGGCCTGAAAGTTGTACTCATTGTCTTCAGCAGGAAAAGGATTTGTTTTGTCTCTCTACTCTGTGAAGAGAGCTGAGTGACACTGAATGTGAGCTCAGAACTGCACCCCTAGGCAGCACAGAATCTGCAAAACATGAAAGCTGAAACTGAAGACATCAGTGGCCTCTTCAGAAGCCATGCTATTCCTTCCTAATATGCCAAATCTTCTTTGGTTTTATTTGTGCTTTCTGGGACACAGGAGATGAGCGAGACCCATATCACTGCCCTGGGACTTTTTTGGAAAACGAATGAAAATAGATCCCAGTGAACAAGCACCTGGAGATGCCCCCACAGGGACCCCTTCAGGACTCTGACTTCTTCCTGCTATGAGTGGTTTGCAAAAACTATGAAGGGGAAAAAAACAGAAACAGTCTTCTTTCTTTATTTCTCTGTTTAGATCGAGTCCCAACAGGAGCTCAGGAAGCGATATTCACCTCAGGCCCTGACCCATCTTGGACAGACAGGAGCGTAGTGAGCCCAAGCACTCCTTGAGTCACAAGAGAGAGAGACTGGAGAGAAAAATCTCTTGTGCTGGTCCTAAATCTCCCTGTAATGTTGTCTTGCTCCACATCGGCCTTTTCCTACCTGGGCAGCTGTGGTGAAGGGGTGATTTAGGTCACTGAGAGGACCACTGTAAAATGTATAAGCAAAAGTGGGGTTAATGTGATGTTGTAAAAGCAAGGTTCACTGTTACTTAATACACAGAGGAAATGTACAAAGGAAAATTGAGTTGGAATCAAACTAGAAGGATTTACAGAGAGATGTGAGACACAAAAGGGTGAAGGTGACCCTCCCATTTCCCAAGCAAATTTCAGAGTGGCCCCTTTTGCTGTCGAAACCCCTCATAGAGCCAAGGTGCAGTTAGGTCCAATCTCAGTCTCAGATTTGGGCAATGGTTTATGTCTAATGGAATTATCCACACAAAAGTTTATAACAATTAATGCCGAGTACATAGGTTGGTGTGGGCCTGATATTTCTGAGTCTGAGAGATTTTAGCCTGCTAGCAGCTGCTAACCTTTCCCAAGGGAAAAATATTTTTAAAAAGCTTCTTCTCAAAACAATCTTAGCAAACAACTATCCTTTCTCAAAACAATTTTCTCTAGGTGGTGTTTTGCCTTTCCAGTTCTGTTTCTCTGGTTTAACCAATGGGATTAGAGAGGTGTCGTTCCTATTCCCCCATCACGTTAAGTCTGTATTGGAACACCTTATAAAAAGTAGTAAGAATTAGACAATAAAGACTTCTCTATGCTCTTTTCCTTCTAAAATATTAGGAGTCTCATTATTTTTTCGTGTCCTACAATGGCAGGTCGGCAATATTACATTATTATTAACTCAGCTTGATATCAGCAGCTCACTGAGGGTCTGCCACGAGTAAAAATCTCTCCACCTTGGCCAAGGATCTCTCAGTTAAGGAATCTCAAATGTTGAGGGACATCCTTGCTCCAGGGGAGACTGTTGGGGCACACAGTCCAGTTGGAATTTAGGGACAACTCAAACGGGATTCATCCAAAGATCCAATACTGGGAAAAGGTTTCTCTGCCTTGAGAGGTGTCCCAGCTCCAGGGGAGGAGATAATTTCCATGGTAGTGCATAGAAGGCTCACTTGGGCCTCCTGTTTATGGACCAAAGTGGTCGGCTCAGAGTCAAATTGCATCAGACGGAAAGGTATGGATGAGGCTCCTTGTACCCACACGTTTCTCCGTTCCCTGATAAATGAGCCTTGGAAAAGCCTCCTGTTACTGCTGCTTTGATCAGTGTCCCAAGCTCGTGTGCATCGATGCTCGCTGCGTCGCTCTGCTCCTCTGTGGTTTTCCTGGAGGAGTTCTTGGCCCAGATATGGCTCAGGCTCTGCCTCCTCTGGGTTTTGGACCAAGCTGCTGCTGGGTTGGTCAAGGGGTCGAGTGAATCCATCAGAGCAGCCCAGGCAACGGACTTTGCATTTTCTTACATTTTCAGACTCTTCACAGTTTTCCAGCACAGCCAAGTTTCCCCAGTTTAGCAACCGAGGCATAAAAATCCTTGCATGTGCAGTGTAGAATTTACCCACCTCCCCAGCATTGCTGTGCTTCATCTGTGTGTGACAGTGGTGAATTTAGAGAATGGATGGGGTTGGAAGGGACCTTAAGGATCATCTCATTCCACCCCCCTGCCGTGGGACACTCTCCACTATCCCAGGTTGTTCCAAGCCCCATCCAACCTTTGAACAGTTGCAGGGATGGGGCAGCCACAGCTTCTCTGGGTGTGCCAGGGCCTCACCACCCTCACAGGGAAGAATTTCTTCCCAATATTTCATCTTAACCTCTTTTCTTTTAGTTTAAAACCATTCTCTTTGTCCTTTCACCATCTGCCCATGTAAAAATTCCTTCTCCCTCATTTTTATAAACATCCTTTAAGCAGTGGAAGGCTGCAGTGAGGTGTTCTCCCTTTGCCTCAGGACTAAAGCCTGGGATGGCTGCAAGGACAGTTCAAGGGGCTCTCAGGAGTCCCTTTCCAAGCTAAATATCCAGGGACCCTCCCTTGCAGCCCCACCAGGCAATAGCCACAGTGCAAACCAAAACCACACTGACCTCCTGCACCCACCGGCGCTGGCAGAGCTTTCCTTTACAGTCCCAGGAGCACAGCGAGGAGAAGCTCCCTCCTTCCAGCCTCCTTTCATGGGAAGCAGCAGGACCTCCTGAGCCAGCTCCAGGCCAGTGATCCATGGTTTGGGTTCTCCTGCTCTCCTAGCGCACCACCTCATGGGGTGCCAGGTGCTATTTCCCTTCCCTAATGCTACACAATCATTGAATCCCTCATGTTGGAAAGGATATGTAAAATCACCAAGTCCAACCTAGCACTGCCAGGTCCACGAAGGATCGTGGAATGGCAGATGTAGGGTGAGAGAGGAACACCTCTCTAGGAAGGATGAAGGCCTGGGACTCACCCTCGAGTGCTGCTGGATGAAGAAATGTTGGACCATGGATCATAGGAGGGGGAACTGGGCTAAGGGCCTCCACAGGTCTGCAGTCACTACAGATCTCTCAGGACATCCACATTATTTCAGCCAGGCCAAGATAAATCCTTACATCTGAGGACCTCCTGGGCTGTGACGGCTTTGGATGAAGGCTCTGGAGAGCAGCAGTCCTGCAGCCCATTTTCCCAAGCTTTAGGCTCCCTGTACTCCTACCTAGAATCCTAAAATCTAACAGGTGATGGAAGAGAGTCAGGGAGATATGGACACTTGTTTGTTTGTTTGTTTCTGGGATATTTCAGACATCTGAGGATAAGCACCAAGGAAGTGAATAGTTTGTTGCTCAGTTAATTTTTTTGTCACATTTTATGAATGATATCCTCAAACCCTGAGCCAGGCTCCTGCTCAGAGTCTGTCTGGTCATGCAGGAGGTGCCAGGGAAATCCAGGTGAAGCTGAGTCTTACAGTACCTGATGAGGCACAACAAAAAATGGAAAGGTACTTCTTACAAGGGCATTGAGGAATTGGACAAGGGGAGTGGCTTTAAGCTGAAGCAGGGTAGATTTAGATTTAGATTAAATATTGGGAAGAAATTATGCCCTGTGAGGGTAGGGAGGCCCTGGCACAGGTTGTCCAGAGAAGCTGTGGCTGCCCCATCCCTGGAAGTGTCCAAGGCCAGGTTGGATGGGGCTTTGAACATCCTGGGACAGTGGAAAGTGTCCCTGCCCATGGCAGGGGTTGGTATGAGATGATGTTTAAGGTTCCTTCCAACCCAAACCATTCTGGAATTCTATGATTAGCTTTGCAGGGATGTGGGCAGGGTGGCATCAGAATTATGATGGCCCTGCTGGAAACTTTTACCCCACACCCCTGTCCTGTACCAGAAGTGCTGCCAGATCTGTGTTAAATTTCAGCCTTTCATATCCTACAGTATCGGGAAGGAGGCATCAGGCTGTGGGTTTTAGAAACTTGAATAAAAACAAGCTGCACTGCACAGGAAAGTGGATTCCTCAGGTCCTGCAAACATACTTTAGAGGGACGTGTGTTTTTAGAGGTGTGGAGAGGATACAAAGCTGAAATTCGGGTAAATGCAGCCCCATGTCATGACTTTTCCAGAGTGGAGAGCCCAGGCGGCAGCCGTGGGGCCAGGAGAGGTTTCCAAGCCCCCAGGAGCAATGCAAAGCACACATGGGGTGCAGGCAGGGGCGCTTTTAAAAAGCAGACAGGGCTAGAGTTTCCACCTCTTTTATTAGAAATAAGACACATTCATTTTGTGCTCTGAAAAATGTACAGAAAAAAAAAAAAAAAAGTGTTGACGAACAGAGAGAGGAAGGAGGGGGAGGCATGGAAGGAGGGCAGGGCATGGGAAACAGGATTAACCGGAGGAGCTGAGCAGAGAAAGTCGAATATCAACAGTTCTTAAACAAACATTTACCTCTGTAATTACATAACATCGTTAAATGTCCTGCAAAGGCGGCTGCAGTGAATGGGTGAGCGGGAAGGCTGGAGTGAAGAGGGCAGGCTTGGGTGGGCAGGGGAAGGGAAAGGAAGGGGAGAAAAAAAAAATAAAAGAATTAAAACACAGTAGAAAGATACCTGTATGCTAAAATTCATAATGTGTAATTATAATAATTACAATATCATACAACCCAGCATCTGAGGGAGGCCTTTGTGCTTTCCTGTTTCATGAATAAGCTAAAATTGAACAATTAATATCACAGTTTTATGAGTAACCACTTCCCCTATTTTTTAACTACTTGGATTTATTTAAGTTTTCCTTTCCATCCTTCATATCCTGTAGTTAATGGCCAGGTAAATTCCACTGTCCTTGGAGATCACCCAGGTAGCCCAAAGGGAAGTCAAAGCAGAGATTTGTCACATCAAGCAACATCTCCCCATGGGGGAAGCACAGCTGGGGGCAGTGATTGCTTTGCACCTTGTACCCATTGGTCGTTTTTCCCTAAAAATGTGAGGTTTGGTTAAATAAAAGGAGACCCAAGCACAGTAATAACTCAGATCCCGTTCAAGCTTTGCTGCTGTCTGGCACCATCTGGCCCCTCACAACCAGAGGTTTGTCTCCATCCACCTCCAAAACTGGGAGGGTTGGTCCAAACATCAGATAGACAGTGCTGGAAATGACAAAAATAATAAAACAAAATAAAGTCTGCGTGTAATGCCACTGGTATATTTTTTAATGATAAAAACATTGCACAACGCTTTTTGGGGTGAGATGTAGACACCTCATTTTTTTTTTTGGTAAGTAACCTTGAGAAATATTTAATGAAAAAATTTAAAATAGTTGTTTTTTTTCATAGTGAAATGAAAAGGTTGCATTTTATGAGGAGGAACGTCCTGCTGTCCTGATCAGCTTCGCCTCTTCCTTCCTGCAGGACCATGAACCTGCTGCTGGCTCTGGGCAGCGGGGAGGGCAGAGGAGAGCCAGCCAGGGGAAAACAACCAAAACCCAAACTGATTAAAGCAAAACAAAGCACTGCAAGCCAGCGGCGAAGGGGCTGTGTGTTCCCACCATCCCAAACTTTCCACGGAGCAACTTGCCTTCCACCTTCAGCAGGTGGCATCCTCACCCCATGCCTGCGCAGTCCTACGGCACAGAAAGGCATTCGAAATGACAAGAGCCAAAGAAAAGAAAGGTCTCGGGTTTCAAGTTCTCTTTTTATTGAAGAAAAGAAAAGAAGAAGGAAA
>WBMY01014430.1:25777-51456 GCA_013397315.1 Donacobius atricapilla
AAATTTTTTTTTTTTTTTTTTTTTTTTTTTTGTCTGTTCGTTTCCAAGTGGACGTTATTCATGTTGTCAGTTTGTCTCAATGTCCTAAGGCAACGTCTCTGTTTACCAATATCTCCAGGTACAGCGGCAGATCTGTCTTTCCCTTTTTCTCTCTCTGCCTTCCAGGGAGGGGAAGCTTGGGATAAATCTGAGTCCAAAAGCAAGGACAAATAACAGAACCAAAAAAAAAANCCAAACAAAAAAAAAACCAACCAAAAAAAAAGAAAAAAAAAGGATGAGGCCAAGAGGGCCTTTGCAAGGCCCGTGCTGAGTTTATCTATTTAACAGTCAATGACATGACCTACATTCTTCTTGTTGGTCTTGTTGTCTACCACCTTCCACCCTCTCCCTGGAGACGGGGCGAGCAGGAGTTGGAGATGTGGAGCCGGTTCCTTTCCTCCGCCGGGGAGGGATGAGGGGAGGAAGCCCCACCTGCTGTGACCGTGAGCCAGCGCCAGGTCATGGCGTGGCACCCAGGAGTGGCAATGTCCTTGTGGCCACCTCTCGGCGCATCCCATCTCCTTCCTCCTCGGATGAGCTGTCGAGGGAGAGGCGGGGTAGCCAGGGATGCCCCTCGAGGCTGGCTCTGCCCCAGCCAGGCTCCCGCAGGTGTCCCCTCCTGGTGTCCCCAAACAACCCCGATCTTCTGGGCCCTCTCTGGTGGCTGCTGGGCATCCTTCCACAGACGATGGAGGGCTCCTGGTGTGCGGCAGCGACCCCAGAGCATCTTGGCAGGGCCTGTCCCCCTGCAGCCCCTCCCCACCCTCCTCCTCCTCCTCCTTGCTCTCTTCCAGGCTCGCTCCTCCAGTCCTGCCTGGGAAAGCTCGTGTTGTCCCGAACCTACAGCTACTATACTCTATAAAGTAATATTCCCCCTCTCTGCTGAGAACAATACAAAAGTTACTCCATCTTACCAAAGGTTTCAAAAGAAACCAAACACTCCTCTTGCTCGGTTCCGATTTAATTTAATCATTTCTTTAAAACGTGGGTTTGTTTTGTTTGTTTCGTTTGTTTTCTGGAAAAAAAGAAAAGTCCTTTTTCTTCCCTTTCTGCTCAGACCTCTGTCTGAAGGTCAATAATGTCTTGTCCCACCAAGGGGATGGTGGCCCCTGTTTTCTCCCACTCTACAGTTTTTAGTTCTAGGGGAGACTGTGCCACAGGTTCGATGTCCTTTTTAACCCATGATGGAGGGGACTGGACTTTCCTGATGCCTTCCCAGGGTCTCTTGTTTGGTGTCTGCTGTTTTTCTTGCTGCAGGAGGAGGAAAGTGTAAGAAAGGAGAGAGAGAAAGAAAGAAAGTTAATGCAAAGTCCAAGAAATACCGTGATTTTACCTCCTCTTGTATCAACAAATCATTTTTTTCTGTGCAGCTTCTCATCCAAAATAACGTGGGGTATCAATGGAAATGACACCTGGTGTACAAACTGTCTATTTTCAAGAAGAAAGTGTTGTTTATCTTTCCACCTCCATCACCTAATGACTGGATATTTCAGCTTTTGGCCAAGGTTTTTGCTACTGAAAAGCTGAGTGTGGTTTTGAGAACGTCAGATCTTTTCCTCCTTCCACAGATGTAGGGACAGGACAAGGGCGTGATGGCTTTAAGATGAAGGAGGGTAGATTTAGGTGGAATACTGGGAAGAAATTCCTCCCTGTGAGGGTGCTGAGGCCCTGGAATGGAATTCCCAGAGAAGCCCCATCCTCAGAAGTGTCCAAGGCCAGGCTGGACACTGGGGCTTGGAGCACCCTGGGATAGTGGAAGGTGTCCCTGCCCATGGCAGGGGGTGGAACTACAGGATCATTCAGGTCTCTTCCAACCCAACCCACGCATGAAATCCGGATTCCAACGAGGTCTTTCTGAACACCCATTGCATTCGATGCACATTCCTCATGCAGCACAGCTATTTGCAGACTCGTTAACTGCAGCAAAACCTGCTCCCTGTTCCGCCAGGGAACCAAATCCGTGCTGCTTGAGGAGCTGCAGCTCAGCTCGGAGGCTGAAAACATTTCCATCAACTCCACACCAAGCCCCGGAGGCTTTATTGACCCAGTCTCCCACCAGCACCCACCACGGATACTGATCCAGAAAAATCTCTTTCCGTGTTTTTGCTGACAGGCACCAAGACAAGGCCCTGGGGAGGGCTGAGGGGCTGGAAAATGGGTGTGCTCCTCAGTGGGGAGAGAAAGGAAAGGTTTTAAACGAGTAGTTCCACTCAACTTCTCCCCTCCGAACAGAACACTGACGATGCTTTTCGCAGTTAATTATCTCCACAAAAACACTCCAGCACCGGGCAAGAAAAGGCTTCCCTGGATGTGACAGAGCCCTTTTGAGCCACCTGCCAAAGGAGAAGCGGGAAGGGCAGGAGAAAAGCGCCTTGTGGAGGGTAACAACAAGGAAGGAAAAGCCTGGAGAGAAGGCGAGGAGCCAGATGTGCGGGGGACACGCTGCCCAGGACGTGTCACAGCTCGATGCTGTCACCAAAATGTACGGACTGGGGCGAGATGGAGCCACAGGGAGGCTGTGGGGTCGCTGCAGGATGCTGCTGAGATCCTTGCAGCTCTGTAGGAAACCCCGATCCCCATCTGCTGCAGGTTCATCCAGCAGCCTCAGCTGCTCAGTTTGTCCTTCCCCAAGACGTTTTTGCCGGGCTGTTGTTTGTCCCAGCTCCACACTGCAGCGCTGACATGAAAGCTGCTGTGGAATTGTCCCTGCAGGGGCAGCTGGGATCACCCAAGCCAGGAATTCTCCTCGTCCAGACTTTAATATAAAAATAAGATGGGCTTGAAGCTGGTCCTGCACCTCAGGAGGAAGGCTCTGGGTGAGAGCGTTTGGTGGTTGGAGGGTGGGGAATGTACAAACCAGGTAAACATCTCAAAGTCAAGTGAAAGCATTCTGAAAGTATTTTCATTCAAAGGAAGAAAAATAAATTCCTTTAGTCCTTTTAAAGAGAATTGTTGTTTGTTGTTGGTTTTTTTTTTTAAATCAGGTTGTGTGAAAGTATTGCTCAAAAGCATGTAAAACACTCAATTCTCAATTTCTTGAAAGCTGAGGTTTTCATTAAACTCTGCACTACAGAGCTTTCCTTATGCTGCTGGTGCTATTCTTATTTTATTCCATGATATAACGTGACAGTGATTAATACTAATACAACCGAGAAAGTGATAAAATTTATGATTTATTCCATTATCTTTTTTGGAATTTATTTTAGAACCACTGCAACTAAAAAGTGGAACCTATTTAACTCTCCTGTGTGTCTTAACGAGACAAGCTCCAGTTTCCTGAAGGGAAATTTCCACCTACAGTGTTTTTGGAGACCATCAGTCTGCCTGAAAAGATACAGCAGGAAGGAACACAGAGAAAAAAGCAAAAATAGACCAAAAATTGGAATGAAATTAGGTTTCCAAGAAGGTGAATAAAAACAACCTCGGTCAAGGCAGATTTTTTTTTCAATTAAAAACATTTTGTTTTCTCCCACCACCGCTGTAATGCCACAAGTTTACAAAGCTGCTGATGTCCACAGCTCTATTAGAGGGCAGCAATGGTGATCTTATGCATGAAGTTCATAAATAATTCGGTTTTCCCGTCAAACAAGAGCCCTTTTTTGATGGCATTATTTATGGCCACCTTCGGCACCAGGTTCTGTTTGCAGCCAATCGCTGTTTTCAGTCTCCCTCCATCTGCCACACTCCCGACCTTCAGCCTCTCCTTCATGCTGGGACGATGCTCCCAGACCTGATCGTGCACCCTGAACGTGATCAGCAAACCTCAGAGCCCTCCCTGTCATGGGCTAGCGAGCAAGAGGAGCTGCAAATCCCGGGAGGGAACAGAAATTGAGGGAAAAGAAAAACCAAAATAAAAAAAAATGAGATGAGCTCATATCTACAGCAGCGGCCTCTAATCTACCCTGTCGCTGGGGAACATCACCTAAGGGTGACAATAATTATGCAAACCCCAGACATTAAATGCTGTGAGTCGTTGAGAAGAGAAAAATCAAGAAAGGAAAAGAGAATGAAACAGGAAATGTTATTATGGCAGTGCACAGCTCCATTCTGCATCTTGAATATTCTGGCCACTCCCTGGGTTTCCTGAGAGAAGGATAAAGCGAAAACGATAAATGTGGCTGGTTTCCAGCCATGGATAAAGTTATAGAGAATGTCCTGTGGGAGGAAAGATTACCAACTCCCACCTTCAGGCCTTCAAAGAGATCATGGTTGGATGTAGAAGAGGTCTGTGAAGCTCTGAGAGGCCTGTTGGTGATAGGAATGGACCACTGATGGTGAGGACTGGGATAATATCTTCCAACAAAGGAACTCCAGAGCACCAAGGAGTGAAGCCCAGGAGCTCAGCCTGCCCGCAGCACCCAGCCAACCTCCAGGCCACCTTTCCACAGCTCTCTGTCCATCCTTCAAACTTCCAAACTCATGGAAAGTACGTGGAAACACCCACAAAAGCAGCAGCCATTCGGTGCTGTCCAGTGAAGTGACACCTCTGCATCAAGGGGTCTCTGAGCACCAATTCCTGGAGTTTTGGGGGTCTTTTTGAAGGTGCACCACCACAGGCTGGCATTTTATGTTTCCAAGCTCCTTTTTACTCTGCCATGGAGAGGAGGCAGAAACTGCCCTTGGGTCTGGCGTCACTCACAGGGTGATTTCCACCCTCCTTAGCAGGGTGGCGTCTACCTGTGACTGCGGTGGGCTTAGTGACTCCAAAGGCGTTTATTCACAGTTAGAAGATGAAAAAAAAGAGCTCTGGAATGCGAGGAAATCAAGAAGGGAGACTTGCTTTTAGTTCTCCATTTCTCAAGAAAGGATCAGACTTCCTCTGGTGATGCTGTGAAGGAAGTGCTGGCTCAGGGGTGGCTGCAGGAGGACTCGGCGCTCGCTGGGATCTCTGAGCAGGTTAATCAGCCTGGCAGAGCTCTGGGAAGGATGCTGGGAGACAAAAGAAAATCTCCTCTTGGCATGGAGCACCCTGGGAATTGGTAGCAGGCTCCTGGGAACAGCTCCCCTTTTCTTTCCCTCCATATGGAAAAAAAGTTTTTATGGGGTCCTGGCCACTTGAGCAGCACAGAGAAACAGGCTCATGCTCCCACCCCGGCATTTCCCTCCAGCTCCACTCTGGGGTCTTAGCAATCCTTGCAGAGAGGAGGGAAAACTGAGCTATGCATAGAAAAGAAGGGAAAAAGCCTGGAGAGGCATGTGTAATCTGGCTGGAAAAGGCAGCGGGGCTGGCCCGGGGCCTGGTGCCACTGAGACAGCCAGGACTGGCCCCAGAGAGGGGCTGAGAGCACCAGGAGCTGCTCTGCCAGGGACAGAGCCATCCCTCCGGCCTGACACAGCCCAGGAGCCTCTGGGAAGGAGGGAAATGTTTATCAGACCCTGCCTGGTGCCAGGGTTGTGGAGAAAACAAAAGTGGTGGGAAAGCAGGGAGCACCCACACTCAGAGCTGGGGTAAAACCAGCTCCAGACTGGAGGCGTTCATCATCCTCATGGCATTGGGAGTCTTCTCCATTCAGCCCTGACTTCCATTTTAGCGGCGAATTTTTAAGGTGGAGGGAGAGGATCTGGGATAAAACCAACGAAACCCCCAAATCTCTGACACAGAAAGAAGCAAAATGCATTGATATAACCCACACATCCTTCTGCTAAAGCTGGTCCTGGCAGACTGCAGAGCCACCCATGCTGGAGTGGTGGTGGGTACGGAAAGGTGATGGTGGTGGGTCCCTACCCTGGGGCTTCAGAGAACCATCAGAACATCACAGAATGGTTTAGGTTAGAAGGGACCTTAAAAATGATCTCATTCCCCCCCCCTGCCATGGACAGGGACACTTTCCACTATCCCAGGGTGCTCCAAGCCCCATCCAACCTGGCCTTGGACAGTTCCAGGGATGGGGCAGCCACAGCTTCTCTGGGCACCCTGTGCCAGGGCCTCCCCACCCTCCCAGGGAAGAATTCCTTCCCAATATCCCATCTAACCCTGCCCTCTGGCACTTTGAAGCCATTCCCTGTGTCCTGGCACTCCACTCCTTTTCCACTCCATCCCTCTCCAGCTCTCTTGGAGCCCCTTCAGGCACTGGAAGGGGCTCTGAGGTCTCCCTGGAGCCTTCTCTTCCCCAGGCTGAACAATCCCCATTTTCTCAGCCTTTCCTCACAGCAGAGCTGTTCCGTCTCTCTGATCATCTTGGTGCTCCACATCCTTCCTGTGCTGGGACCCCAGAACTGGACAAAAGGTTCCAGGGAGGGTCTGACCGGAGCAGATTTGAGAGGCAGAATCCCCACCCTCACCACTCCACACTTTCCTGTGCTGCCTCCAGGGGTGCAGGCTGGCTTCATCCCGAGCTCCTGTATCCCAGTGCAAGTCTTTTCCTTAGGAGCAGCATCCCTGCAGTGCACAAATACAGCCCTTGGTCTGCTCCGAGACACAGCTTTGATTTCCCTCTTCAGTCAAAGCCCATGAACCGCTCGGGCTGCTCAACCTGCACCTCCCTGTGTTTGTTTTGTGGCGTTCTTGTTTGTTTTTCTGTTAGTTTTCATTTTTTAACACCCGGTTTTTATGGCTATCCCCGAATAACCCGAGGAGCCATTCAGGGCTTCTGCTGAGCACTCGGTGATAACTCCCCTGGAGCCAGCTACTCCCATGCTGTTTTCCTCGCCTCTGGAGTCAACTTGAAGGATATTTCATGACCCAAATGGTCTCTCCCCATGACACTGATGACTGTAGGACCAGGATGAAGCTATTCAGAGCGGAGAGAAGGGAATTTGAAAGATAAATGTGGCTCACGCCTGTCTAATCCATCTTCAGATCAATGTCGATGAAAAGTGATTAGAAAATGGGAAAGCTGTCTTGTTTCTTTAGAGAATGATAAATTTTCCTTTCCTTCTCAGAAACAAGTAGCTGCAGTTCTTTCATTTTATGCTACTGAACTACAAAGATTATGCTTTTTCCCTTTTTTTTTTTCATTTCATTCAGGGGAGAAGCAAAATAAAAGGAAGTGTCTGGCTTTGTTCAGAATTTCATTAAATTAAATTGGAAAAGGAAAAAAAGTAGAAGTAATTTGTGGCTTTAACTTGGAGATCAGTTAGGAAACTTGACATACCCGGCATTTGCTGGGCTGCAAAAATTTGTCTTCTGCTTCTGTATTCCCTGAACTTCATCCACCTGAAGGGGTGGCTGTGAGACAAATTTTAGCAAGGCCACACAGCTGAAGGTGAACAGGCTCTGGACCAAGGAAGTCTTTTGTTGACTCCAGAAAAGCCTGGAGGCTGCACAGAGCACCTGTGGTCCCACCAGCATGAGGAACAGGCTGTTCTCCAGAGCATCCTTGCTGTTAATCCAGCTGGTCCAATCCCAACATTTTTTGGGACAGTGCTTATGGTCTGTGAAGAGCTCACCTGGCAGACTAAATTCCCTAAAATGCTGAAAACTTTCAAAGCTGCCTCATGGGGGCAACTAGGGATTCAGGAAGGGACCAAGAGCACTGAAAGCACGATTTTTAATAGTCTTTTATTTAGAGTCTATAAAGAATTATTCAGACTTCAGAGTATAAAAAACCAGGACTTTCAGTGTCCTGGTGTTGGAGCAGAGGATACAGGGAACAGCTTTCTCTGGGACAAATTCTGCCCCCTAATTTTTGGGACAAAAGGCGCTGGATGATCTGCAGGAGGAGGTGAACTTCTGATTGATGGTGCATTTGGATACCTGGGAGCCGGCAGATGGTTTATGGCTGGCTGAATTAAGATTTGACGTCACTTTCATAACAGAATTTATTGCTGCGATTATCGGACTTTATGCAGAGGCTCCTCCCTATAAAAGCTGCGCTAACTGGTCTGTTAAAATCTGCCTTTAAGCAGTGCAGAGAGGACTAAAGATGTGACACAGAGACACCCCTCCCGAAAGTGGAGCTTCCCTTGCAGAGGGACACCCAGCCAGCGGATTCCCAATTTTCCAATTCCTGCAGCAGAGCACACCAGGGAGACACAGCCCTGCCTGGGGATGAGCTGCAATATCGATCAATATTCATAAAATCACAGAATTATAGAATCAGGGAATGAATTGGGCTGAAAGCAATATTATCTCATCTCATCTCCTCTGCCATGGGCAGGGACACTTTTCACTATCCCAGGTTGTTGCACACCCCATCCAACCTGGCCTTGGGCACTTCCAGGATTGGGGCAGCCACAGCTTCTCTGGGCAACCTGTGCCAGGGCCTACCCACCCTCCCAGGGAAGAATTTCTTCCTAATATCCAATCTAAACCTGCCCTCTGTCTTTAGGCCCCTTTGCCCTTGTGCTGTGACTCCAGGCCCTTCATGGTCCTTTTTCCTCAACACTCCATTAGGTTGCCAAAGCCAGTGCTGGTGGAATGGGCAAATCTCCAGAAGCCCGAAGAGGAAAGCTGGGAAAAATCCCACTGTCAGAAAAGAAAGTGAGGAATCAAGATAGAAACACAGTCCTGAAGGAAATAAGGAAAAGGTAAGTAGAAAAATATTTTACACCTTTTTAAAATGGGATTGGAGCAGGTGCTGTTCAGGATCGAAAGAGATTTGGGACGGGATTTGAGAGTTGTGTCTTTCCCCAGAGAAGCTGAGGCTGCCCCATCTGTGGAAGTGTCCAAGGCCAGGTTGGATGGGGCTTGGAACAACCTGGGATAGTGGAAAGCGTCCCTGCCCATGGCAGGGGGGTGGGATGAGATGATCTTTGATGTTCCTTTCAATCCAAACCATTCTGTGATTCTATGAATTACAAACTGAGTCCAGACCCTGCAAGTGAGCTGCAGCACAGGAGCCAAAGCAAAAGCCATTCCAGCTGCAGGGAGCTGAATGTGGCAGAGAGCTCATCAACAAGGAGAAAATACAAGGAATTTGCAGAGATTGTCCAGTGCTGACCTCGCCACAAGCAGAGCTGCTGTTTAAAATGAATGCCAAGCCAGATGCTGGCAGGAAAAGTGGGATATGGATGTGATTCCAGCTTCTCTAATGGAGCTGGATCAAAGGATTCCTGCTGAGGGGGAAGGCAGGAGCATCTCTTCCAGTGCTATCAAGGTGTGGGAGAAGCAAAATCTTGGCTTTTTTAAAAGCCTACAAAACCACAGACCCCTCTCAATGCCAGCCCAAACCCTGGAATTTCTCTAGCAATTAACTCCCAGGGAGCAGCAGCGTTGGGGATGTTAAACCCTGGGAACACAGATCTGCACAGGAAAAAATATTTCCTGTGTAGTACAAAGCAGCTTGAAAATAACCACTACCCTGCTTTAATGTGAAGAACTCCCAGCTACAAGAATTCAGACCCGGGTAACTGTATTTAGGAGGAAAAAAGGGGAAGAAATTGTGTGCTGGAGACTGCAGTCTGCCTGGCAAAGGTCAGGCTTTGAAAGGGAGAAACAAACTTGCAGCAAGGTTTTCCAACAATAGGATTTTCTCTCTCTTTGGTAGCAGTTGGGGAGGTAAAGAAGGAGCCAAAGTGATGGGAGTGATTAGGAAGGAGGAACTCTGCTGCCCGAGTCAGCACCAAGCTAACATTCCAACGTACATCCAAAATCTCCCTTATATAAAGAGAGATTTATAATCCGTGTGGAAGCCACTCACTGCTTACTGCAGCCTTAAAAATGAGGGTTTGGTGCACCCCAGACACCACGAGAGCTTTAAATTTTCATCAGGATGCCTGGGTGGGGGTGGCTGGGTATTTTGATGCAAATCCTGCTGTGGTTGTCTCCAAGTCTTTGGCTCCTTTGATGCTTCCTGGTTGCAAATAAGCTGTCAGGGGGATAAATATTCCACACACAGAGAGCTCATTCAGTTTTCTGCTCAGGGGTTACACCAGCTTCCAGTTTGGTCTGGGATTAAATGGAAGGGCAAAGTGTGAAACCTCCACAGTTTGGGAGGAGGGTGAGCACAGCAGACCAGCTGCTCCTGAGGTGCTATCTTTAGATTCTTCCGTCTCCTCAGGTGGACAGAGGAAAACTGTCCCGAATTCCAGCAAAAAATTCCTGCCTACAACCCCAACACTTCCTTCTGAGTCAAAAAAATCACCTCCACCTTCCTTGCCTCACCTGAAGTTGAAAATTGCAAGGGAGAAAAAATTTAGCACAGAATATCCAGAGTGGGAAGGGACCTGCCAGGATCATGATAAGGTCATACAGGGATCCACCAATGCATCAAAAACCTGACTCTTCAACTTGGCAGTCACCAGATCTTGCTGGATGTCATCGCGCTCCCATCTTAAATTCTTTAGTATGGAAAAATTAACTTTGGGACAGAGTGTCTACACCCCTGATCAGTCCCTACAGCCACAAATCACAGAACCCCAGAATGGTTTGGGTTGGAAGGGATCTTAAAGATCAGCTCATTCCACGCCCTGCCATGGGCAGGGACACCTCCCACTATCCCAGGCTGCTCCAAGCCCTGTCCAACCTGGCCTTGGACACTTCCAAGGATGAGACATCCAAGGCTCCTCTGGGCAACCTGTGTCAGGGACTCATAGGGAGGAACTTTTTCCCAATATCCCAACTAAATGTCCCTCCTTCAGCTTAAAGTCATTTCGAGTGTGACCATGTTTTTCTGCTGCAGGGGTGAGGTGGCCAAGGCTTGAACACCACCTGGATGTGTGGTCCTGTGTGCTTTGAACACGGACCCTTGCTGGAAAATGTGATTTCAGTCAGGAATAGTGGAGGGTGCTTCCAGTGGGAGCATTTTAGGGTTGAGGTACAGACAAAAGAAACTACGTGCCACATGGAATAAGTTTTATGTAATGAACTGGAAAAGAAAAAATGGGAAAATCCATGTTTATTCCCCAAGGGAGGGCATTTCTTTGTTATTGTACTCCGAGGCTCAGCTCAGTTCACCATTAGGAAGGTGGTTTGGCTTCCAGCAAAATAACTGCAGTGAAAACAGTAACTGCAGCCAGCGCCACATTCCTGGGAATGCCTGGAGTATGAGCAAGATTCAGACCCAACTGGCATTCCAGGAACTATCCTGCTTCTCGTAATTCTCTGACATACCAGCCCCACTCCTTAGGAAGCTGATGGCAGTGGGGACACCCCAATCCCAGCGGGATGCGGATCAGGACCCCTCAACCACAGGTTGATGGAAAAGCAGAATTCATCCCCAAACCTTGCCTCCACTTAAAATTCCCTACAACTCCCTGGAAGGAGGTTGTATCCAGATGGGGGTCAGTCTCTCTTCCCAAGGGATTGGACAAGAGGAAAAGTCCTCAAGTTGTGCCAGGGGAGGTTTAGGTTGGATATTAGGAAAGATTTCTTCACGGAAAGGGTTGCCAAGAGAGATGGGATATTGAATATCAGAACAGGTACCCAGGGAAGTGGTGGAGTCTCATCCTGGGAGGAATTTTTAGTTGTGGCACTTTGGGACACAGTTTAGTGGTTGGACTTGGTGATTTTAGAGGTCTTTTTCAACCTTAATGATTCTGTGAGTTCTTGATTATGTTTCCAGCTCTGCCAGTAATTTCTCCGGGACAGTGAGCAAAGGACATTTTACTTTATCAAGTGTACACAGCACTAGCACTTATCCCAAGTTTCCATCTGTCAGGATACCTAAAAAGGAGGAATGCGTGCTTGTATAAACCTTTGTGTCTCGGCTGAAAAACCCCTCAAAAAGGGGTTCTAAAAATCATATTTTACTCTTGAAGCTGGAGAAATTCTCAACAGTAAATAAAAGTGATGGTTGAACTTTCCACCCTTTTTCCTAGAGATCGAAAATCTGTTCCTTCATCCCATTCTTCTCTTGGCGTTTCCTTAAAATCTATCAGTTTAGGAACTCATGTGAAAGGAGCTTTGTGTTTAGTGCGATATGGTATTAGATACCAGTGGAGTGCTGTGGGGATGGCATTTACATCAAAATCCCTAAAAAATCGATCCCTAAAAATGGCCAGCACCATTCCTAGGAATCCCCACAGGATGCAGACGTTTAGACCCAGTTTCATCAGCACTTTTCTGACCTTGGAGTCGAGGGAGGAGAGAGGAACAGCAAGATCAGGACAAGCATTGTATCCTGGAAAGGACTGAGGACAACGGGACACGCTGCCAGGAGAGGCTGGGAAAATGCCAGGCTCGGAGAGAGACCTGGGAGCTTGACTTTGTGGTTGTTTATGCAAAAGGGAAATCAGTGAGAGCAGGCAGATGGAGCAGACCCAGGAAATATCCCTTCTGCTCTGGGACGAGGAAGGGTTCGGGGGTACTCCAGGACCCTGACGACCTTGTTCATGCCCACAAGGCACGGAGCTTTCTGCTGGTTAAAGAAAGTTTGGATTCATGTCATGGAAGGGGTTGGGACAGGTCCAGGATGCTCTGCAAGGCAAACGAAAGCCCGACTCACACTAAGGTTTGTTTTATCGCTGCCACCAGAAGAAACACTCCATCGTTTTATAACCTAAACATACATAAAAGAGAAAACATTCTTTTGTTGTTCCCTTAATCCCTGTTATCTGCTCTTTGCCTTCTCAGGGCGAGCTGAAGACGGGGCCTGAGTTCCAACAGGGTCCTCAGCAGAAAATGGCAGATAAAGGGCTGGAAAAAAAACCTATTTATTTGACTTTGTGTCGCTTTGGATGCTTTTTAAACCAATACCCACTCCTCACTTGCCAATCCTACTCTTCACAAGCTCCCCCTCTCCTGCTACATCCAAGGGAAAATTCCCATCTTGAAAAATTCAGTCAATATGCAAAAACCACCTTCAGAACCTCCTTCAGCGGCTCAAAGCTCTTTGATGCTGACAGTGGCAACTTTAACTCTACATAGATGCATCTCTGAAATGCTAAAACCTTCCCAATCTATAAACCCCTCCTGCAAACAGACCGCAGATTAGCTTTTATACCGGATTTAAGCATTTTTTGGATTTACAGCTGCATCATACTCAAATAACTGAAAAAAAAAACCAAAAACAAAAACCAAACAACCCCAGAGAGGTGACACTGAGTGAGACACATTGGGATTCTGGGCCAGGCAGGATTCTTTGGTCTGAACCTGCAGATCCACTGTCTCTCACTCTGTCACACTGGACAGCCCGTAACGACACCTTGCCACATGCAACAAAAGTAGGATTTGCTGGGGCAACATCTCTGGAGCTCAGCACTGCGATGCTGTGAGGTCAGAACCAGAGGCTCTGTAGTGCTCTGCTTCCCCCCAGAAAACTCTAAACCTCCTGTTCCACCACGCTCTGAGCTCTGCGCTTTCCCCCAAGGGAGTCCCATCAAAACAAGCCCCGCCAGTGCCACATCTGCCACACTGCAGGGGCTGCTACCTCCTGGATCTGTCTTAGGCACACGGAATCATCGAGGTTGGAAAAGACCTCCAAGATCACTGATCCAACTGTTAACCCAGCACTGTCGAGGCCACCACCACGCCGTGCCCCCAGGTGCCACATCCACATGGTTTTTGAACACTTCCAGGGATGGTGATTCCACCACTTCTCCAGGGCAGCCTCCTCCAATGCTTGGCCACCATTTCACTGGAGAAATTTTTCCAGATATCCAGCCTGAACCTTCATCTCTTTCTCTCTCTTTTTATCTGGGAGAGAAGATTGACCCCCATCTGGCCCCAACCAGAGTTTTAGAGAGTAGAAGGTCCCCCCTGAACCTCCTTTTCTCCAGGCTGAGTCCCCCCGGCTCCCTCAAGTGCTCCTCATCAGACCTGTGCTCCAGACCCTTCCCCATCTTCGTTGCCCTTCTCTCCCCAGCCTCTCAATGACTTTCTTGTCATGAGGGGCTCTGATTACAAATCACCAGGAAATGTTATAATTAGCTCACCTTGCCTCTCCCCTGAATGCAGGAAATTTAATTTCTTACTGTCAACCTGGCTCTGCCACTTGTTTTTCTCTTCAGCTGGAGCTGTAAGAATTCCTTGCAGCCTTTCAGTCCTTGCCCAGCTGGCTGAGACATGTGGAAGGTGCCATTTGCCTGCTCTTCCTTATTTTATCTACAAAACCAATTATTACAGGGGCTCCCGATAATTTTTTCCAGTCCCAGATCGCTGCCTCTATGAAAGGCTGAAAGGTCCTTCCCTAAGTCTGTCTCCTTTCAAGGAGCCCCCTTTTCCCTGGAACTTTGCTCTTGTCAAGGAAAAAAAACACGGATAGCACAGCATCACAGAACCGTTTGGGTTAGAAAAGACTAAAAATCACCTCATTCCAATCCCCTGCCATGGTCAGGGACACCTTCCACCATCTCAGGTTGCTCCAAGCCCCATCCAACCTGGCCTTGGACACTTCCAGGGATGGGGCAGCCACAGCTCCTCTGGACAACCTGTGCCAAGGCCTCAGCACCCTCACAGGGAAGAATTTCTTCCTGATTTCCAATCCTACTCTCCTTCAGGTTAAAGCCCTTGCCCCTCGTTGGTTGTCACAGTCTTGTCACTACATGACCTTGTCAAGCCCCTCTCCAGCTCCTGTAGGGACTGAAAGGACACAATACGCTCATCCAGGAGCCTTCTCTTCTCCAGGCTGAACAATCCAAACTTTCTCAGCCTTTCCTCACAGGAGAGATGCTCCAGCCCTTGGAGAACTCTCATGGCCTTGTCTGGACTCACTCGTTGACACATGCTCACATCGCAGGTGATCAGCTGTCACAACATTTAATAGGCTCCAGTCCCCAGAATGTGCTCCCAACATCACACCTTAAATCCATCCTAAATATCCCATCACTGCCACCTTGGCCCCACAAGGGAGGGGAGATGCTTCCCCTCTTTCTGCCCTCTCCACTTTCCACTCAGATTTCCTCACAGTCAACCCAACTTCCAGTTCCTGCCTAGGAGTGGGTGAACAGGGCACAAGGGCATGGCCTAGGAGGGAATGCCAAGAACAGACACAGGGAAGCAACACCATGGACAGACAAGACATCCTCCTCCTGGGCTGCTGTGTGGCGCACACGTGTTTTTTGGCAACCTGCATGGCTGAAAACCAATTCCCTGCTGTTTCCCACGTTGCTGCTGGCACCAGAGGGCTTCTGGAAGTGTCTGACTAACCTTGCTGTCCGTTGTTGGAGACTCCTTCTCCTTCTCTGCGTGCTGGAGTTTTCTGTTCAGGTCCTGGAACATGTCTTGGTGACGTTTCCTTGTGTGCATGATTTTCTGGAGCGAACACAAAGGGCCACAGGTCAGCAAACCCCGTTCATCATTAAATCCCAGCTCTGTGCTCCCTGCAGGTGCCTAAAATACCTCCAGCACTTACTGAGGACCCACTGCAGCACTGCCTTTATTTTCAAGGTGAGAGGGTGGGAGAAAGTGGGAAATACTGATTTTTGACCTAAAAAAACACCTTAAACTTTCAACCATCAAAGTTTTATGCTGCAAAATTTGAGCTTGACTGTCAATATCCTAAGGAAGGTTTGCTGCTGTTCTTTAACTGGTATTTGTCCCCATGCCCCCTTTCCTCAGTTTGTCACCTCTGTAAATGTGTTCCGAGGTCACCCAAGCATGTAGAATTCGGGTAATTTCACTGGAAACTGTTCCACAATCTCATTTTCTTTTCAATTTGACCTGTCTGCATTTCACTTCTACTTTCTGCTGCCCGGAAGGAGAGGCAAGGCAATTTCTAGGACTTCCCTTTCCATGTATGAGCAGGCTGAATATGGATTTCCTGTGCTGTGGCAAGGGTGAGATAATTGGAGAGGGTGGCTCGGAAAATTTGGGAGCAACATTCAGAAAGGGATTTACTCACCTCAAAATCTAACTCCGCGTACCGGGATTTCCGCCTCTGGGTATTTGGGAGAGAAAGAGATGGGTAAAGGTTAGTAAGAGGTTAAAACAGGAAGGGTGCTTCTCCTTTCCCTTTTCCTACACCTTTTAACGTGTATTTTTGGCTCTTCACAACGGGAATTGCCAAATATTCAGAGTTATTGAATCATTTATGTTGGAAGGGATCTTAAAATCAACCAGTTCCAACCTCCTGCCATGGGCACAGACACCTTCCACTATCCCGGGTTGCTCCAAGCCCTGTCCAGCATGGATCACTGGGGTTTTCTCACTTGCCTCATGACTGAAACCATCAAAATGGCAAATAGGGCAGAGGATATAAAGGGGAGAAGATAAGGCAGGCCATGTGCCTGGCATTAAAATGAACAGTCTCTGACAAATTAATGATTTTTTTTTTGACTTTGCAGCACCGTAGGGCTAAAAACAGTTGATCCAGCACCGGACTGTGCTCTGGAAGTCGTTACATCACATTCCAAAATATGATCACACGCCAGTGGTCCCTCAGGGTAAATATGACACTGGCATTGCATCCTGGGCTGCATTTTCCCCAGAGTTCTTCTTTTTAACCCCCTGGAGGGGCCAGACTGAGGGCAGAACACCACCCTGGGCTGAGAACAACGCTGCGGTTCCCCCGCTCACCTCCAAGGAGCTCATGGAGAGGGTGGAGACGGTCTCGCTCTTGGACACCACACCCGAGTTCCCTGAGTCCCCCGTGTCACACAGGCTGTTGGGCATCTGCGACTCGCTGGAGATGTTCTGTGGAGCCAGCTGCTGCTGCTGCTGGATCATGGAGGAACCCTGCACCTCACCGCACGCCACGGTCACCGGCTCCCGCGGGGGGCTCTTGACCACGAAGCCGGGGTCGGTGGCCATGCTGAGGTGGATGAGCCGTGTCTGAGGCATCTGGTCGATGTTGATGCTGTACTTGCTCTCGTCTTTGGGTTTGGCCCTCAAGGTGGACGTGTTGGTGGGCAGGATCACGTAGCTGGTGTCCAGGGTCTGCTCTTGCGCCCGCGAGAGCTCCGAGTCCAGCTTCTTGAAGATGTCCCCGTCGCAGATGTAGATGGATTTCGGCGGCTGGCTCTTGTCCTTCTTCAGGGTGAGGGAGTGGTTGCTGAACTCGTTCAGGTTGATGGCCCCCAGGTAGTGCGGGGAGCCCTGAAGGTGCATCTTGGAGACGTTGGCTGGAAGACTGTTGAAGTTGGATGAGCCTTTCTGGTGGCTGAGCTTCAGTTTCTCTTCGTCGGGCAGCGATGGGCGCTTCAGGGTCCCTGTGATGGTCGAGGTTCTGCACGTGGTGATGTCTTTGTTCAGCACTGGGGAGACAGAGAAGTGTCCTCAGCACCTCACCCGGGGTTTCGTTGACACATCAAGACACCTCCCACGGTCACTCCCCGCCAGCACCTCTCCCAAAGAAGGCACAACAGTGTTTAACGTTATTTATATTTTTAAAATCCAGGATACTGAAGGCAAAATTGGAGCTAAGGACAAAAAAAACTTCGTTATCTGGGGAGAGTTCTCTGTGATTTGAGTTTTCCAGCATAACCACGGCCAAAACCTCCCATCTAAGCCAACGCATTGGTAACAATAAATGGAAAACCAAAGGAGTTTTTAGATATTGGGTACATCTAGTACTAAATATGTATATGAAATCTATACATCATTAGCTGTGGAGCAGAATTCTTTAAAATAAAAGGTTGTTTTTGTGTAAAAAAAATTATTTTGATTTGGGAAATAGCTGAAATTCAACATTATCAATGACTCACACAATTATAAAATCATCAAATAGCCTGGGCTGGAAGAGAATTTAGAAGACCATCAAGTTCCAGCCCCCTTCAAATTTTAATTTTTGTATTAACTCACTAAAATACTTAAAGTTGCTCTCTTCCCTCAATAGTTCCAGTATTAATAAATTGGTATATTGCAACACATCATATTTTGTTATGAACTTCAAACTGCCCTCCAAAGAATCTTACATTCCAGTAATCATGGCAAGCCTTTGTGAGAGCTCATTATTTAGCAATTTTTGATTTCCCTTCAGGAAAGCAAGTGGTGATGGGAATATTCCTTAAAAAGAGGGGAAAAACTTCCAACTAAGGAGGAAGTGAACACATCATAAAGGACATTTGGACACTCATTCCCACACAACACTGTCCACAAAAAAACACCATTTGCCCCTTTTCTAGGCACAATAATCTATTGCTCAATTGTTTTCAGGCTCTAACAAAGATCTTGGGAAAATAATGACATTAACCTTGATGTCTCCATCGGGTGCAAAATCAGAAAATCACGGAAATCCGACTGCGGGGCAGGGATAAAGTGTTGTGGGCTACTTACCTAGGATTTCGGCACAGGAAAGGAGAAAGAAATGTACATTCCCCTTTCACCCATCTCAGCAGGAAATAAAAGAACGTAAATGGATCTTTTTTAGGACCAGGGAGAAGGATTTTTGGGGTGAGCTGCTCCATGTGGGACAGAGGTGGGACGTGGGCATCCTGTGGCACTGAGGACACACTGATTTTCCTACCAGCTCTGAGTGGAAGATCAAAGCTCCCCGCCAAGACCACAGGAGCAGGCAAGGCAGGATGAGCAGGGCACCAAGGAGAATAAAAAGAGCTTGTAAAAAGCTTTTAAAGCTAAAAACTCCGGCAGCCACGATCACCTTGGCATCGCTGGGATAAATCAGAGCAAGTCAAACCCTTCCCTTGGGAGTCCCAGTGAGGTTTATTGATCCAGGCTCTTCTCCACGCTCACATCAGCTGCAGAAAATAGGTCTGGAGAGGTTTCCACTTGGAAATCTCCAAGCATGGAGTGGAGTGAGCCTTCAACACCGAGCCCTGGAGCAAACCCAACCAGGGGATCAATGTGAGGGGGTTATGAGTGGTCTCAGCCACATCTCCAATCCATCACAAGAGGGAAGATGGAGCCTCCAGTAGAAACGATGGCCAGAAACCATTGGACATGTTCCTGGTTTTTATTATTCAATAAGCAGAGTGCATGGGAGGATGCACCACTCCAAAAGGTCTCCGAAATGAGGTTTATTATTAACTACTTATCTTGGCACAATCTAATAGCACTTTGTGAGAGGAGGAGAATCCCCAGGCAGGCAAATACAAATTTGTAGAGTTGGACGCTGGCAAAGGAGGGGGAGCTTAGGCTGCTGGCAAGCTGCTGGTCCAGGGGCTCCTGCCTTGAAATCACCTGAAACAAATCAGCTCCTTGCCTTCCTCTGGGAAACTCGATTTGGGATAAAGAGGGGTGGTGGCAGATCCAGAAGGGCTCCCCTGGAGAAGGAACCTGCAGTAGTTTGCAGCTGACTCTGTGCCTGGGCAAGGCTCCCTGAGCATCCCCTTGACTCAGGCACGGCCCCAAACACACGATTTTCACACGTGGTTTTTTTGGGACTGAGATATTTGGTGTCAAAAGAGAAGGAGGGAGACAAATGAGAAGAGGTTGACAGCTAGAAATTAGATTAGAGAGTGTGAGAGACAGAAAAACAGAGAGGAAAAAAAAAATGGACAGACCCTGAAAGAGATAAATGGACAGAAAGAGACCATGAAATAAGATATCACAGGGGTAAGTGAGATAAATATACTGTGACTGTGATAAGCACAGGGAGAGAGAGTGAGGCAGAGAGAAGGACAGGAAAAGATAAATAAGATATAGATAGATATTAGACGGATAAATGATAGTGACAGTGACAGACAATACACAGAAACACGGTGACAGGGACAAATGTTGACAGATAGAAATACATAAATAACAGGTACAGCAGGACAGACAGCTGAGGACAGAGATAAATAAGTGATTGCGAGACAGAACGAGAGAGATGAATTATAGATAAATACATTAGAAGCAGATAAATAAATGATAGATGAGATAAAGAAAAAGATAAATGAAAAGGACAGGTAGATATTTACAGAAAGAGAGGAGGGGAGAAAGAGAAAAGGCAGGGCAGGAAGAGAAGCAGAGAAAGAGACAAGGAAAGAAGACAGAAAAAAAGGAAAGAAGGAAGGCAAGAAAGAAAGATTAATTAAAAAAAACAGAGAGAAAAATACTAAGCTTTGCCATAGTGGTAACTGAACACACTGTGCGCTGTCCTTGGCTTGGGAAGATCCTGGTTTGGAAGATATGAATTACGCAATTTCCAAGCAAGCTGCGATTTCTCTTGCTTGGCAGAGAGAAGTCTGGGGGGGCAAATGAAAGCCTCGGTATCTACAAGGGATAAGAAAAATAAACCTCAGCCCAAAGGTCAGGCATGCCAGGACCAGGAGAGGAAGAGACCTGCAGAGAGGAGCAGGCAGCCAGGGAGAATCCAGGCAGCACAGACACCCCTGGGATTATTGGGAAAAGGGGCTGTCGACTCATGCACAGCCCCAGGACCCAAAGGAACCTGTGTGATGAGCACACAGCAGAAAGGAGCAGGCAGAGGAGGAGAGATCCAACCCCTTCCAGGTGCACAGGAGAGCCTGGAGCCAGGTGGAGTGGAGGGAAGGCTCTCCAGGTTCCAGACTTTCCACAAAGACACCCTTCATGAGCACAGAGCTGCCTGAGGTTGGCGTGGCCCCCTTGGGCAGGGGTTGCTGGAACAAGGAAGGATCGCAGCAGGAAGAGATGGAGCCCATCTCTTCTTCCTTGATGCCCTTCTCTGCCACCGTGTTGCATGGCAAAAAAAACCAACTCCTCAGAGGCAAGGCTTGATCTCAGTTAAAAGGCCAAAAGAGCTACAGGAGAATAGGGAAAGCAAAGGGAGAACTCGGGGTGTTGCTTTCTTTTGGCCGGGGTTGAAAGGAAAGGAAAGGCAACCCACACAGGGACATGCAAGGCACCAGGACACACACAAAGGAAACAGGAAAGGGGAAAAAAATGGCCTAGTTCAATCCTCAAACCAGGTCACTTGCTGATTCTCACCTGTGATGTGCTCACCTGATCTACAAGCCATGTCCACGTCCTTCTCGAAATCGGTCTGAAAGACAGAGAACACAGAGGATGTGGTCAAAAGGGGGTGGTGAAGGACAGGAAAACTCGGAAAATGCAAAACCCCCACTTCAACTAGTGAGGTGGGCACAGCCTTCATCAGGAGAGTGGAGGAGAGAGGTTTTGCTTGGATTTTCAAACATGGAAAACACATGACGTTTTTCAACCTGATGGCTTTTGAGTTTTATCCCCGATAAAGCTGGAACATAGCTTTTCAACTGGGGTTCATCTGCTCATCCATTCACTTATTCCTGGGCTGCAGATTAAAATATCTTGCTGGAACACATTTATGCATGCTCCTAAAAAAACAGGGAACAGCCTCCTGGCCCAAACTGTTTTGGATGTATCACTCCACACGTAATTTTAAGTGGATTCCCCACCCTTTATTAAAGAGATCTGGGGATCCTGCTGGGAATGCTCCACCCCCACTGGGCTTTCTTGTGATCTGTCACCAAGTCACATGAAGTGGGAACAAGTCTCTGCTTCTGAAACTCTTAACATATATAATCAATGGCTCCCACAGGCACAAAGGCTGAATAACTTTTTCAAGTGGTCTGCACAGCCAAAGGGAACTCCTTTCTTCTCCCAGGAGAAGTTAATCCTTTTTCTGAAGCTTTGAGCAGATAACATTTCAAAGAACTGGATAAACCGAGTCACAGCAGGCCACGAGCTTTCATGGAGTATTGGGGAAGCTGCAGACTGGCAAAAGGTAGAAGAGTTCACTGATTATTTCTGGTATCATTTCGGAAAGACACTTAACATAATTGTATTAATGCGATGAAATGAAATCCATTTGAATACTGAGAAGAATGTGGGAAAAATCCCCATCCCCCTGGGATAAACACTTAAATATTAGCAGGTTGAGAGCCAAGAGCCTTTGAACTATCTCAGCCTTCCCAATGTTAATTTCCCAGTAAATTCTTTGGGATATCAAACAAATCTGAAAAGAACAGAAGAGAAATATGACTGAACTAACATTTGAATGGGCAAATGGGATGACACAGAAAAATATAATCTCATTTTCATGATAGGAGTTCCAGAAAAATGGAGCTGAACAGCCTGCAGTAGTTGTGCTGATAAATAAATGAAAGACAAGTTTATATTTAAAACCAGTCAAAAAGGTTTTGTGGGGAAAACAGTTCTACCCAGCAAATCCCCTTTTCACCAGTTGGGCAGATTTGGAGATAAACGGAAAAGGTAACAGCAAAAATGCCATCCTGCAAAAGCTTTTGATTTCTTCGGTGATTTTACAACAAAATAACATTGTACCACACTAAAAATACCAGTGAGGAGTCATCACTCACAGCCAGATTCCGCAGCTTTTTGTGCTGGAATGTGAGGAAAGGGATTGAAAGCTCCCTGCTCCTCCACACACCCATCAGCAGCGCAGGAGGAAATGCAACATTGCTAAAAAACTCACAGCTGACACAGAATTTTGCAAGGCCCCTGATAAAGAATGGAAACGTGGAGTTGTACAGAGATGCAAAACCCTGAAACTTGGGATGGTGACAACAGACCGACAAATACAGGATCCACTTTTTTTTTTTTCAGGATGCTGAGAATCTGGAGGGGGTTACATAAGTAATATGAAGGCACGTGATTTACAGAGGGAAAACAAAAAAGCTCTGGGTGTTAACTTATGGAAAAGAAGATTGAGACTGGGTGTGATTATGGTGTTTATTATTGAAGAAGCCAAAGCACCAGGCATGCAAGCAGCCCTCTAATTACCCACAATTAGGCAGAGCGAGAGCCTGTCTGAAAATGAGAAGACTCCGCATTTGAATGAGCAATGAGGCACCTGTTTTTAGCAAACACCACCGAGGTATGGTGGAATTAAACCTCTGCTGATGCCCTGACTCCGAGATTGTGCTGATTGAAACGAGGCCTCGTACCCAGGCAGAAACTGCTCAGCACAGGAGTGACTGGAAAAAAAATCACTGGGCTGTGCTGTAGTTCTAATATTAACCAGGAGCTTTTGGAAGTTGCTCAAATCCTCTGATTCTCCTGATATCTTTACCTTAACCTCAGAAATAAAATGTTTCTTGCATCGACTGCATCACAACAGTGGAGCAGATGTAGGGCAAAGCCCCACAGTTTATTCCTTTACTGCTTGCAAAGGACTTACACAACAGGACCACAATTTGCAGAGCTTAAATTATTCCCAGTGAAGCAAAGTGCTTTTGAGAGAGAAAAAAAATGTCTCTGAGACAGCGTTTTTCTGATAATAACCCAACAGACTGTGATTAAAACAGTATTAAACTACTACTTCCTAGCTCCAGCCAGGACAAGGCAGCTTGCTGGGGATGAAAAGGTCTGGAAGACATGGGAGGTGGATTTCCATTCTTTATTTTTCTGGGAAAGAAAGGGTCTTATCAAGAGGTCTGCGAAACCTGGTGTGCAAGTCTGAGAACCTTAAAATTACAATGCAACACCCCAGATTTGTGTGAAAAGAAGTCCATTTCAAGTGCTGTGTTTGCTCAAGTGAAAGTTTAAAGGGAATAAGAAGGGCGAATTCAGGATCCGTGATGGACGGAGCCCTCTGCTTATCAGTGACGAGTTAAAAATTCCCGGGAACCCCCTGCTAAAGGGGAAGTGGGAGATTTCCCTACCATTAGCTGAGCATGTCCGTTCTGAAATGACCCCCCTGAGTCTCCATTCCCTTCCTCCTGACGATCCACAACCCGGCACTTCACAGCATCCTGGACCTGCAGGAACAGATTGGCAAAGGTCAGAGTCGGACTGACCAAACCACATTAGACTCTGCTGAAATCCAAAATGACAACAGCCCTTGTTAGATCAAAAAGGGCACTGCTTTAGCAGCATCCAGGCATTTCCTTCACACGGTTTATGTGTTACATATTTCACACACTGAAGAGCAACTCAGAGGTTTTCCAGCAATCCTGGGTCACTGCCTAGGTCACTTCTATTTGCTTGATTTATACAGTCAGGAATAAAAATGTCCCTTATTTTGCAGCTTGCAGTATGTTTACAGTGGATGCTCCGGCATTAATTATTGTATTGGTGTCTACAAAGTCTGATAATGATCCTGTAATATAAATCTGATCCCAAACTCACTGAAATAATTGGAAAAAAAAATCCTGGTGACTGCAAAGGGAGTTAAATGCAGACTCATACTCATAATGCAATTAGTGGAAGGAGTCTCAGCCAAGCCAGTGGTGTAATTCCATTGATTTCATTGGCCTGACATAAGAAATTAATCTGTTTTACTTAATTTAAAGGAACTGTAAGAAGATAAAATGAATATTGAAAAAAAAAGCCCCTTCCTGCCTCTGTTATTAATAGTCTCTCCACTCCGTAGGATGAAAAGAATAAAAGAAACTTAAAAGATTCGTCCTTTTCTTCCCCGATGTAATTCACCATTCTAAATCTCCACAGGGAGGCTGAAGAGAATTTCCTCAATTTCCTTGCCTGATTATTGCTGGCTGCACTTCCTAGCTGGAATATCAAGGTGTTAATGCCGGCACAGATTTCATCCTGCAAACCTCAGTGCGCCTCGCCTCTCCTGACACCACACACATGACTTTTTCAATGTGGCAGTTTTGGAGGTGGAACATTCTAGAAACGGGAATTTTGGTGGTAAACAAGTAAAGCCTGACATGTTAATCCCATCTCAGACTGCTCACCGAACTCCACCCTGATTCACCCCTCCTTCCCCTCTGACCGAAAATGTCACGGTCATTTTTGTGGTCATCACCTCCCCAAAGGCAAGATTTTTAGGGTTCGAGAAGTTACCAGGCTGGCTGGGCACTTTCCCAGGTGGTTTTTATGGCAAATCACGTTAATTATGCAACAGGTAACTGTTGTTATAGGACACGAAATCAAACTACCCGACTCCAGAATTTGTCAGAAGGCTGAATAGATATTTACTCAAAGTCTAACCCCATTACAGACTAGATGGCTAAAGCTAAACCAATTAGTACTAGAAGTAACACCCATTCAATCACACTGGCCAACACAGAGAGACATCGAATTGTCTCCACTTCTAAGAGGGAATAAAAAGAAGATAGAGTTAGCAAAAACGTCCTCATTTGTTTACATAATTAATTTAAATCCCATGAGAACGGAGTTTTAGAAATCAAAACATCTTAAGCCAAAAAATCAGGGCTGCAGGTAAGGACTCCCCCCTCTCACCTCCCGCCTGAGGATGCAGTGGACCATGACGATGACAAATCCCTCCAAGGAGTCGAAGACGGCAAAAAGGATCTGGAAAAGCGCCGAGCGCCGGTCGGTGATGGCCAGGACCGCAGACATCCAGGTGAGAGCCAGCAGGGGCAGGACCACGCAGGAGCTCCAGAGGGACGCCCTGTCAAGGGAGAGGGAAGGAGAGCTCAGCTCCACCTCACCCGCTCCCAGGCGCGGTTCTAATTCAGCCCCCCGATCCCACCGGGCTGCAGAGGATTTCTCCAGCCAGCGTCTCCCCGTGGGAGACCTTTCCTGAGCCCCTCTCCCAAGGGCAGCAGGAAGAGAGGCTCTGCACACTCACGCTACCCCAAAGAGGGGGGACCGCCTCCCAACAGTGCAGTCATGCATAAAACTGGAGGTGGGGAGGAAGGATGCGGATCCCTCCCTCCCCCTAACCCACCACCACGGCTTCTCCCAAGGGAAGGAGACAAAATACAATCACTGCAAGGTTGCCAAGGGGAGGGGAACAGCTGCAGCAGAGACTGGTCTGTCACGATGGCTGTCGGTACTCGGGTCACAGACACGTGGACTTCCACAGCACATGGAAGACACCAACACCGGGACGTGTCACGCTTTCGAGTGACTCAAACGGACAGGCAGAGAGCTGATGTGCAGACTGAAATATCTGTGTTTCTCCTTTAACCTAAGGATTACGGTCCCCACAACAGTGAGGACTAAAACCTGACCTTCATTTCCCCGTGGTCAGAAAATTTTCAGCTCTCTCGTGCAATCTCCCCAACTGATGCTTTTTTTTTAAAAAAAA
>WBMY01014430.1:57932-76562 GCA_013397315.1 Donacobius atricapilla
TTTTTTTTTTTCTTTCCTTTTTCCAAGCTAACTCCAGCGGCATCTAGGAAGAGATTTAACAGCATTTGACTTTTGTAACTCAGAGCTATGAAACGCTTTAAGATTTTGAGAATTAATTCCAAGTGCTTTCAGGGGTCCAAAAGAGGCAGTCAACACTTATCAAATCAGACCTGCAGGCCTACGAGGTATTAAACTTAACTTCACCATGTCATAAGAGGAGGAAAAAACCCACTTAGAAGTGATTCACCAACTCACTTAAACCACACTCAGTGCTCTGCAGCCTCTGGAAAAAAAACCACTCAAGCAGGTGGTCGACAAAGCTGGGTTTTGGAGTCCCTGTCTACCACCAGAATAACTGGGAACCACAGCTTGAAGTCTGGAATTCCAAGAACGGGGCATTAAACAAATTAAACAAATTAAACACAGCTTGCAACCAATGCAGAGTCCCTTTGTCTTCCATGGGCTGCTCACATGCTTAAACCTTAAATCTAGGCATGTCAAAATGCTTTTTTCAGGATCCAGCCCATCAGCTCCAGGGGTGTGGCAGGAGCCCTGCTCTACTCATGGCCCACAGAATGAGGGGGGGGAGAGCTGGGGGATGTTGGGGAGGTGGGCAGGGACATGGGGAGAGAAAACAAACACGGGCTGGTGAGTGCAGGGAAATGGAAGAGGGAAATAAAAAAAGGAACTGAAAAGCGAAAATCAAAACGAAAAAGAGAAAAACCAAAAAAAGGAAGAAATAATAAAAAAAAGAAAGTGGAAAGAAAGAAAGAAAGAAAGAAAGAAAAGAAGTTGAAATTAGAGGAACTAACATGGCGTTACTGGTGGCTGTGGCCGAAACTTCAGCAGAAGAAACTACTCCACACTTGGAACATTTGAGCGTCATGCCGTAAAGGGGCACTGCCATCTGACTGCAATTAAAACCAAAAGACTGAAACAAAACAAAACACTTCGCTCATGAGCACAAACGTCGAAAGGAAAGGGAAAGAGAAGCCAAAAAGAAAGGAAGGAGAAAAGGGAACCAACCAACCATACCCAGTTTGGGAAGAGAAATGAAAGACAGGCAGGAATTAAAACTCTCTCATCTGTACCACTCCAGATGCGGGGAACGAGGGGAAATGGGCAACTCAGAGACTTGTTGGTGCTGCTGGAGAGGGTGGAACTGTGTTGGTGAAAGTCTTGCCAGATTCAGGGTGTCTCTCTCTGGCACCCACGGAAGAGAAACCAGTACTGCTCTCCCAGTCTCCACCTCCTTCTTTTCATTTTGGGTGGTTTTTTTGTTTGTTTGTTTTTAGAAATTGGTCTTTTCCCTCCTGGCCTTTTTGCTCCGAAACAAAAAAGGTGGCAGGGTGGTGCAGTAGAAGGCAAGAAGTAGGGCTGTGGGGGCTGTGCCTGCTTATCCTCTGTCCTAGAGCCATGCAAGGGATAAGTCACTTATTTTCTCTGACTGGGAGCTGGTGAGACCAGGACAGAGCCCACTCCTTGGCTGTTTCATCCCTGATGAAGGATGGGACTCTTTTATGTCCTGAAGCTAATCCTGAGCTTGGGTGTTTCCTCAGACCCCCCACCTGCCCTGAAAGGAACCCGACTGGCTGACTGCTTCTGAGACATTCCTTCTCTCAGATCCTGCTCTGGAGCTGAAAACGTCTTTGGGATGAATCCCAAGAGTTATTCCCACCTGCTGCTCCCACTTTTTCTGGATGGGACCAACCACAGCCACAGCCCACTGAGGGCTGCTGGCGTGAGGGGATCTGCTAAGGCACATCCTTGGGGTTTTTAGCAGCGGATGAGGGGGGAACTCCCCCATTCAGCTCTTCTTCAGGAGCCCAGAAGCCAAATTAGCTTGGCACTGGCCCCGTTTCTTCCCAGAATTTACTGGTTGTGCGCTCTCCCTGCTCTGCACAGATCCACACCCACGTCAGATCTGGCTTGGAAAAAGGGAAGGAGTCTGCAAAACATCCCCCAGACCTTCCTGCTGTGCCTGGCATCAGAGAAGACACGAAATCACTGCCAGAGAACAGCGGGTCTGTCATCCCTGGGGCGTGGTGGGGGTGCTGCTGAGGGAGGCTTGCCCCAACCAGGAGGGGTTTTACAGCCCTGCCCTGCCTGGGAGAGAGATCAGGCACCTCCACAGAGCATTTCTTGGCTTTGGTGGCTCTCTGTTCAGTCTCACTGCAAAAAGACATCCTGATGAGCACCAACACAGCACCAGCAGTGGGCCCAGTGGCCCCTTTTCGAGTGGCTATGGGTTGGTCTTTTCATTAATTACAGTGACATAAGTCATCATTCCTGTCCAGAATAATGACTAAGGCATCCCACAGGAGCTTTCAGACACAGAGGAAATTAGCTCCTGTGTCCACAAATAAATATCTTCCAGGAAGGATGGCATAAATCCTGTGAGGACAATGGCCGAACCAAAGATAAAAGTGGGTCTGGAGAGGCATTAGGTGCACGACCCTTAAAAAAAAAAATACGACAGCTTATCCCCAAATCTATAAACCACAAAGAACAGATAAGCAGAGAGACAGATAGAGGCAGAGATAGGCAGCAAAAAGAAAAAAGTAGATTGACTTGAGAAATTTGATGGGAAACTGTACCAGAAAAAACATGAATGACACTGAATCACGGAGAACTGGCCAAAAGACCACTGTAAACACACAACTGTAGCTGCTGTTGGGTGTGTTTATGCAGAAAGTTGCAAGCAGTGGGCACAGATGTGGGTACATTTATCTCCTAATTCGTTCTGGATGGGGGCATGAGGTTGTTAATATATTGAATTTCCGTAGCAGGTTTAGATTGGCGCCTGTGCATATGAAAGGGTGGCTAATTAAATAATCACAGTGAATAATGCCTTCATTTAATTTAGGTTTTTCTGCTTCCTAAACATCCACAAGCAGCTCCTGGGCTCATCTGGTGTGATCACTGGAGCCTGGACTTCGCTACCTTTTACTGAGCAGTGCTTTCCACCATCCACAGCTTGAAGAGCAGGAGCTTCCAACAGGAACCGTTCCCAGGGGAAAGGCAATCCCAATCCCTTCCTGTAGTGGTGGAGTTATTAACTTCCTAATCACTCTCTCCCCCTCTGTGCTCTGACAACCCAGCTCTGTTCCACCCCATCAGGACACTTGCCCAGAGATTATTCCACACAGGGTGCTGGGGCAAACTCTTCTTGGGTGGTTTCTGTGATCAACAGAGACAAAAGAAGAGGTCCTCCAAGGGGGGACAAGGCTCCTGTCTCTCCCCAGGAGTGGCAGAGGAAGCCCAGAGAGATTAAACTCAGCTAAAATTAGCCCTGGTGAATGTCCCTTATGGTCTCATTCGTCCTCCCTGCCTGTGTGAGCACACAAATGCTTCTGGAATAAACACTGGCTGAATACATTTAAAATCCATTTTAAAGGCTCCTGACATTAAAAACATTCATTTTTTGGTAGCAATCCCTTCAAGAGAGCTCAAAAGCAATCCCTTCAAGAGAGCTCAAACACTGGTGGTGGAGTTGGCCACCAACAGAGACTGTTTTTGCTGGGATGGTTTTCTCCATTCCCAGGCAGGTTTTGGGGCAGCTGTGGCCTTTTTCCAACTCTCCAGGCATTCACACCCCCTTCTCTACAGCCTGGTTTTGTGATCCACCTAGAAAATCACTGCCATTAGAAAACCTGCATTTTCTGACAGACGTGACAACAATAACCACGCCTATTTCCACTGCTAAGTACAGGGCAGAATTCTTGTGTCTCAGGTATTATTTTGTGAGAACTGTTGGCACTGATGAATTTGTGACAACCAATCTGTGGAGCCTGCGCTGGGCTCCTCTTAATATCCAACAGCTCTTTTTTTCCTATTTTGGGGGGATTTTTTTTTTCTCACCCTTTTTTGAAAATCGTTTTTGCAACACTGAACCATACTTCTTGCCTCTGCTAAAGGAAACACAACGTTTCTTTAGACCATCTCCTCAGGTCCAAACATCTCCAAGGCCGTTACTCGTTCTGATTTTCTTCAGATCTACCTTCCAACACGGTTCCCAAGCCCAGGCCAGAAGCAGAGAACTAAAGGGAAAGGGGCACCAGGGCTCTCAAAAAGTGCTCCCACACTCTCAGCAGGGGCACTTGGGGAAGGGAGAACAAAACCACTGAGCACAGAGAAGGCTTAAAAGTGCTGCACACACACACACGGACACGAAAGAAGGGGAGAAAAAAGAGAAAAGAAAGAAAAAAAACAAAGAACATCAGAAAAATGACTTTTTTGTTGCTTTTTTTTGTTTGTTTGTTTTGTTGCCTTGCAGGTTTTGTTTTTCAAGCCCAACTCTGAGTGTGATCAATAACCAGCTGCTGTGTATTAAATAAGGTCACTCTGTGTGCAGTCCGGATTAGAGAGGGAGGGACTGAGAGGCAGCAGCTCACTGCTTTGCTAATCCAATAAACCATTTATTGCAGCACTGACTTTCAAGTGCAATTACTCTGCTCCAGACCCTGCCTTGCAGCCCGGGTGTTTTCTTGAGTTCTCTCTTTGTCGAGAAGGCATCATCCAGAATGAAGCACTTGCTTGTGAGCAGCTGCTCAAAGCAATGCACCAAGGTCACTTCTTCGCATAGTTTTCAACCCAGCAGCAGCTGACATCTCTGATCATCTAAATCTCCTCGTTTTCTACGGCCATGGCACTGCTCAGGCACCAAAATTCCCCTCTGCTGCACCCAGGGACCCCAAGGCTTGGCCATGTCAACACTGCTGACAAACCGCGAGCCTAAACAGGTCCCTGCATTTCTTACAAAATTGTTAAGGTTGGAAAAGACCTCCAAGATCGAGTCCAACCCTTGACCAAACCCCTCCATGGCCACTAAACCCTATCACAAAGTGCCAGGGCCACTCGTTTTTGGAGCACTTCCAGGGATGGTGACTCCACCACTTCCCCAGTGGTGGTCATCCTTTCAGGGATGAAATTTTTCCAAATATCCAACCTGGACCTCCCCTGGTGCAGCTTGAGGCCATTTCCCTTTGTCCTGTCACTTGTTACCTGGGAGTAGATTCTGGCCCTCACCTCAGCACACCTCTCCTTATTTCAGGGAGCTGTAGAGAGTGATGAGGTCTCACCTGAGCCTCCTTTCCTCCAGGCTGAGCTTCCCCAGCTGCCACAGCACCTGCTGGTGCTTCAGACCCTTTCCCAGCTCTGCTCCCTTCTCTGGACATGCTCCAGCCCCTCAAAGTCTTTCCTGGAGTGAGGGGCCCAAAACTGAACCCAGGATTTGAGGTGCTGGAGAAGAATGTGCCTCTACCCTAGGTTTAGCCTCCACCACTCAATTAAAAACCATTTCCACACAACTACTCCATAGTGCAGTGCCAGGAATATTGAACCTCATCCACATTATCCACCCCTGCCCTCTGGGGCTCAGTGGAGACCCTTCCTCCCTGCACTTTTACAGACAGGATAGATCCATGTATTCTGCGCTTTCTCCACTCTGCCTCCATGCAGAAGAACCAGAGCACCTCCAGCTCTTCTCATTTCTTCGCAAACAACTTCTTCCTTCCAGGACACAGCTTTTACCCACAGTGATAAATCAAATTCCTGCAGTGGACAACTGGGAGCAGAGATCCCTGCCTTTCCCAGTGGCAGGTAAGGACAGAGCTGCTATGACTGCAACAACAAGCCAGGAAAGGCAGGGGAAAATAACACACATCAGCCAGGCTGACCTGGGCATCTGATGAGACTCAGAGTGTCAGCCTGCCATTTCTGTCCCTTGCTCAGAGCAGAGAACAGCTCAAGGATAAAATCTCAGCAGGCTGCAGCCTCGTTCCTAGAAATGGAAAGGAGAAGGGCTCTCATCCTGCTGGATGTGTTGGCAAAGGCGAAACAGCCACTGCCAAAAATTTGGGAGTAACCCAAGAGAGAGCCCTGCCCGGGAGCTGCTGCCCTGGCCAAACCCCTGGGAGACACCAGGGTGGGGAGAAATGTGGAGTCAGCTCTTGAATTTATACTCCAAAGGAAACCAGGTGACACAATTCCTCTGGAGTAAGGAATGGAGGCCGGGGAGAAGATAAAGAACCTCTAGTGGCAGCAGAATTTTTTTTCTGGCAGCAGAGGCTCTTAACTCACCTCTCCTACTGCATCCATCTGCTGATCTGTCCTCTGCCAGAGCTCCAGAACCCATCCCCTTGCACTGCACACCTCTGCTGTCCCTGAGACACCTGCCAGCCCTCAGACACGACCCCTGCATCACCCAGCTCTTGCCACGTGCCACACTCAGCAGGGCTCAGTCTCTCTCTGCTGTCTCTAGGTGTTAGAGCCACTTTGCTCTCCCTCATTTCTGGGAGGACGCATCAGCCTGGGCTGAAGCCATTTTAACAAAGAGATGAACTTTCATCCTTCCTCCAGCCTACAGGGCCGCTTCTTGGATTTTTGTGTCCTGCTGCACTGAATGACAGGGCAAAGACATTAAATCAGGTGGTTTTCTCATCCATTTTGTTTAAATCTGATAGTGCTTTTTGTTTGCATCTCAAATCTCTTTTTGCATCTCCTGCCTGGTTATTGATCACAGCCTTGGGTATTTTTGGTTTTTATTTTCACTCTTTACTTAGATGTATTGATAAGGCATACCCTGCCCGTTCCTTCAGTTTCTTATCTGTTATTCCATCTTTGGATACAAGTTTGTTAAAAACCAGAATGCCAATAACCATGTTCACCTGTCAAAAGAGAAACAACACACAAGTTTTGTTCTCAAGTGGGTCAGGTCAAACTCAGTAACACAGAAGGGTTTCTCCCAAAGCCAGGTCACACTTCTGCAGGCCACCACCCCTCGTGTCCCCGGTCCCCCACAGTCCCACCTCCCCCAGCCGAGCATCAGTGAGCTCAGGGGAGCAGAATGCAGCTGGCAGCAGATCGAGGAGGCTGGAGAATTAGTAAGGTCGGAAAAGACCCCCAAGATCATCAAGTCCAACCCTCAGCCAGGTCTCCATGAAGCAGGAGAGACTGGGAATTTCTCAGATTGCTGCAGGGCTGTTTGAACCCCAACACTGCTTCAGGTCCAGCAAGGCAAACTCCAGGCCCAACAACAATTTTTTGGGCTAATCCAAACAGAGAGTGGCCAGCACAGAGAAGAGCAGTGGGTTGACATTGGCTGCTTCCCAAAGAACCTTCTGGAGTCAGTGCTGCCCCAGCAGCAGCATTCAGAGAATGCAGAGTACGTGTCACAGTTCTTTCCCGGTGAAACACCACTGCTGCTCTCAAAATAAGAGGTGGAGGCACTGGAGCAAGTAGGAGCATGACCTGCTCTGGTGGGATGATACTGCAGATGGCACAGCACAGAGAATTCCCCCCAAAACCGGCGGGCAGCACAATCCTGTGCAGTCCGTTTTCCTCAGGGTGAGAGCAGGGATGTCTGTGTCCATCAGATACAAAAATCCACAGTGAAATACAGGCTGGACAGAGCTGAGATCCTGCAGAGCAATCCCAAACTCCTTCCTGTGCCTTTCCAACTGCACCCATTGCTGCCAGCTGCATCCGCTTCACAAACCCCACCAGAACCTCAGCAACACGTTAGTGACCTACCAGCCCCACCCCTGCGTGCAGGCATGGCACTGATGGTGGAAAAAGGTGACATTCTCCTGGTTTTGCTGTCAGTGGAACAGCTGCTGGTGGCAGAAACTCGTGGTTGAGGCTGTTTTGCATGTGGGGCTTGCAGAGAAATGTTTTAAGGCCAAATCCAGAGAAAAATTCACGTGACTTCACGTGTTATGGAGTTTAAGAGATCCTAAGAATCACCTGACCTGAAGGAAGGGACCAAGCCCCTGCCTAGCTGCCTAAATCATCCTCAAAACCATGATCAGTCTTTCTGCTGGTTTCACCAGCTCCCTGATGTGGAGCCCACAGCTGGGAATCCATGGAAAATCTCAGAAGCTGAGGTTATTATTGCTTGCATCAGCCGCTGGGTCAGTGGGCAGCTGAGACCATTTCTAGAGCTCACCACGGTATTGATTTAGAGAAACAGCACTGGCAAGTCAGGCACAGTGACACAGCCAAGGATCAGCAGGAAATCAAAGCCTGGTTATGAGCCTGGAAAGAGAGGGGGCACTGTGAAATCACTGATCCTTCCCTGTGGAGGAGGGTGGTGGGTGCAAGGAAGGCTCTTCCTTAAGGTGCAGCCAGGCAGGAGGAAAGGTGGGGTGGAAGTGTGGCTGGATCTCTCCTAGGGCTGGCCAAAGCGTGCACCCTCATTCCTAAGGAGCAGAGGAGACAACAAAGAGCAGTTCTGCACTGGTTTCAATCAATCAATCAATCAATCAATCAATCCAGTACACTGATCAACATCCTGTTCTGATCCTGGCTCCACTTCTTTCCTAAGTCAGGGATACAACATGGACACTCTTCCAATAACACAGAGAGTAGATTTACTTCTTTATCTCTGAGATAACACCCAGAAGCAAGGCCTTAAGTCTGAGACTCCTGGAGATAACCACTACCTGCCCACTGACGACCCTGTCCTCACTTCATTCCACGAGCCTCCCCCTGCCTTCAGCCTGCACACAACTATCACCAGGCTGCTCCACGTGAGCTGGCTGAGCAGGACTGCTTCCAACAGCCCTGCGTTTAAGGCAGACCAGGATTTTTAAGAATAAAGGTCAAACCTTCATCCTTAAAACCTGCACCTGTTCAGTGTCAGTGGCCTGAGTGTGAGTTACGAACATTGCTGAAGTTGCAGGTCAGCCACCTTTGGAGTATTATCAACTTTTTGAGCTCATCTCTTTGCAGGTTCCCATTTACAAAAAGGCTTTCCATGCTTCTCCCTCTCCTTCCCCAAGCTCTCTGGTGTCTCTACCAGGGCAATATTCATTTGTCACTTCGGCCAGGAATGAGTCAGGGAGTTTAGATGAGGTGTGTGGCCTCTCTCGGTGCTGATCAGGGCCAGACACCCCCAGAGATGATTCACCACTTCCAAATATCAGCTGCAGGAACCACCATTTGCATGCGCTGGCCCCTCTGTGAAGACATCTCACTTCCTCAGCTGGGCGCTGCGGGAAAACTGAGCTGCCAAATGGAAGCAGGCTCCAGCGTTTCCCTCACACTTCTGAAGCGCGAAGGAAAAAGAGAAATATCGCTTCCCTTGTTGTTGGCACAACAAAAGCCAGGTGGTTTGAGGCAGCAGAATGACTCTGAGCACTACCAAAGCTTCCTCCCTCCGAATCACTGTGTCACAACCCCACATGAAGGCCCTCCACTCATATCACTTTTGATTTCTTGCAGAGGAGGGCTGGCTGCTGGCGTTTCTCTTTGTCACCGTGATGAAACGATGGCACCAAGGTGGTTTGATGTGCAGCGACAGCGCTGAGAATAGAGGCAGCCCGAGCTTTTGTGGAGTTATTCTCCTGTAAGCTCCTGCTGCGGGGCATTTCATCCCCCAGGCACTGCACGAAACAAAGTCTGAACTGAAAAAGGAACTGGGAGTGTCAACAACCCCATTCCAGTGGGACTCTCCGGGGCTCTGGAGCCTCAGAGGGCATAAAGCTCCTCCACTGGATAGAACAGTGGGCTGGAGAGAACCTGCAGAAAGATGTGAGGGCTCAAATGTGGCTTTAAACCCATCGGAAATTGCTGCAGGAGGGATTTCCAGGAGGAGCAGCAGTTCCCACATTCTTTCAGCCCTGAGGTCTCTCATGGCCAGTGAGGCCTCAGCAGCAGGGAATGAAGGTCACCTCTTGAGTGACACCTTAAACTCGAATTATAACTGGCCAAGGTTGGTGTTGGGGCCATGCTGGAGCCAGGGGACAGGAGAACAGCCTCCCCATGCTGGAGCTGGAGGTTAGGAATGCCCACTTCAACCCTGCCATCTCTTTGAATTCAAAGCAAACCTGACATTTTTAGGGTCATTAGGGACCCTCTCAGCGCTGACCTGAAGATTTCAATTTCACCTGCAAACAAGGAAATCTGCTCACATGCACTGGCCTGGGATGGGCCAGGAATAAAAGCTGGGCATGAAGGCACGGCTTGGTCTGAACACCACCAGGAACAGCATTTTCTGACGGAGTCAATGTCAGAGTTTTCCACCATCATCCTGCACTTCCACCCAGACAGAGCAAAACCACGGTAAAGCACGAATCAGGTGTTAGGGGGCTCCAGCGAGGAGAGAGGTGGAAGGCTGAGAGCTGAGGCACATTATTATTTCAGCATCAACCCCATCCCACACTGTTGGCTTTGCTCGTTATTCCTGAAGGAGGAAGCTCTTCAAAACACAAGCGGAAAGACAGAGGGGCATGCTTGGGTTGAAAAAACAAGGAAATTGCTGTAAGATATAGAGAAAAAAAAAAAACAACATCTTTCAGACAGGCTTAAAATACCAAAACAACAGCAGCCGCTGGTCCCACGAAGGCATAGAGGAGTCCTCCCTCTAATGACAGCCAGCAGCTGGAAAATGAAGAGAGAAGAGAAAGTCACCCAGTGGCAAATGTCCCCAGTAGGCACGTGCTGGCATCTTCCCTTTGCCTGCAGAGTTCAGCCTGGGAGGTGATATCCCACGGCAAAAAAAAAAAAAAAACAAACAAAAACAAAACAAACAAACCAAAAACCCACAACAAAAAACCATCTCAGACTTTAAATCAAGCAAGTTTTGCTTCCCATTTCTCCTGAACTTGCATAAAGGCTCCTCTGCCTGAGGACCTGCCCGCAGGGTGACATTTGACAGGGGAATTCATGCAAAATTAAGGAGAGCGCTCTGTTTCAGACCGGGTCCTGGAAGCAGCTGCAGCATTTTGCTGGCAAGATGATGCTCTTGTCTTCCTTACGTGGGAGGAAGAGTGGAAAGAGTGGAAATCTTCCTCTGCTCATTTGCTGAGCTCTCTGTCTGTCAGGGGTGCAGGGCATTTCTTCTCCCCCTTTGAGATTGCCTCCATGGGGAAATTTAACAACACAGCGGCAAGGTGGGAAATCGCAGCATTCCCTGAGTGGAATTTCTTATGGAATAAGCTGAATGTGAGGTGTGCGGTGCCTCTTCTGGAAACCAGCTTGTTCCTTCTCCCTCACACCACATAACCTGAGAAGGACATCTCCCTTCTGCACTGACCAGATGTGGAATTTGGGCTCCTGAACTGCCTGCTGCCTTCTCAAACTGAGGGAGCTCTCGTTTCAGACCCCTTGGTTGAGGCCCTGGAAGTGTCCAAGGCCAGGCTGGACAGGGCTTGGAGCAACCTGGGATAGTGGGAGGTGTCCCTGCCACGGCAGGGGGTTGGAATGAGATGACCTTGAAGGTCCCTTCCAACCCAAACCATTCTCTGATTTTTTGTTTTTCAGGTTTGACTGTGAAGTCAGGAAGGAAACACTTTTTTCCCTGCCAAAGGATGAGCAGAGCACTTATGAAATCTCCTTCCTTGGGGACATTCAAAAGCCACCTGGGCACAGCCCTGGGGCAGCCGCCTCCAGGTCACCCTTCCTGAGCCGGTGCCTGGACCAAAAAAACCCCGAGGCTCTGTGACAGCCATAAACACCCACAGCAGCCCTGGAGCTGAAATTCCCAATTTCTTTTTTTTTTTTTTTTTTGTGGGGGAAGCGNTTTGGTGGGGAATCCAGCAATTCAGGGACACACAAATTAAGTGCCCTGGAGGATGGGAATTTCCACGGTGTCAGCAGCCCCTGGGAAAGTCTGCACATTTTGACAGGGCAGAACCCTGGAGAAAATGTGGGATGGAGTAATCCTGTTTCAGCGGGAAACGACCGTGCACTCACCACAGGAGAAGAGCAGGAAACCACAATGGAGAGGGAAACTTTCTCCAAGCTCTAAACTCAGCTCACCCTGCAGTAATTCACTTGCCGTGCCCTCAGCAAGATGCTTTCATCCTGCATCAGTAGCAAACTGATGCTCCCAGGGGGGAAAAAAAAAGTCTTCCTGGAAACATTTCAGCTTTGTTGACCAGCCTCATATTTTTTTAATTAAATCTCAGTTGCAAAAAATGTAATTTTTTTTTTTCACCCCATAACAAGGAACATTTCTGAAAAGGCATCCCAAAAAAGGGAAGTATTTCAAACTGAGAATTAAAAGTAGGATTTTCTGGTTTTCTCCAAGGTCTGAATCTTGTTTATGTCTAAATTAAACCTGTAATGTGCTAATTTAATCAATTCTGATTTCTTCCTGATAGCAAGTTGCTCTGTCACAAGCTGTCTGAGCAGCTGTAATAATAAAATGAATAATCAGCTGAGGAGGGAGGGACTAAAAATGAAGCTTTGGAGCTCTGTAATGACTTGAGGTCTCCCTCAACGCAAGAGGATGGCTCCCAAATCCCGGTCCTTGTCCAAACCTTTTTATCCAACGCTCTACGCTGATTTTTGAGATTTTTTTTCCCAGTGTCTCTTCCAACTGGTGGCTCAGATGTGGAAACCTGACAGTCCTGCACTGCGATTAGTGATGAGGACTTGGTGCAAAGAGGGTTCTCGTTCCTGTGGGGTCCCTGGCAGCCCCTGCTCCCCCGGGAGCATCAGGAATCATGAAGGTGAGATCACACATCACCAAGCACCGGCCCCGATCCCTTCTGACTGCCTGACCTCCCTGCCACAGCACTTCATCAAAGCATTTCCGAGGCTGTCAGAGGTGCTGGCTGCCAGCAAGGGAAAGGAAAGGGTGAAGGGATATACAGGAGACAGAGCTGACAGCAAACCCCAGTCTAGTGGAGATGCTTTAACCTCGTGCCTACGAGGCACAGAAATATTTGCATTTTGCTAAGAGGTTCCCTCGTACTTTCCAAGGGACCTCTTCACTGATTTTTTTTTTTTTTTTAATAAAATTATCACTGGAAGGGAGGAAGTGAATGGTTTAACAATTCCTAAGCAGTGTTTCCTCGACTGACAGCAGCTCTTGTGTTCGGCACAAAAAAATCCCCTTTTTTTTTGCAAACCATCTGATCATTTTGTGACTCTGCCACGGCATGGATGGGAGGTGGTGGCTTTTGTGCTGGTCCTGGGCAGGGCTGGCTTCCACTGAGCCCTTTTCCACACTGCCCAGCCCTGCCAGCTACAGCTCCCACCTCAATCCCGTGTAAAATTAGGCAGCACTGATAGAACATTTTGTATAACTGAGATTACAGTCGGGAATCAGGGCTGGCCCACCCGAGCTTATCCAGAGATTAACCCAGAAGCTGCTGAGATACCTGAGGGTCACAAAAGCCCTGGTGCAGTGACACTTCAGGACCCCGAGAAATTTGCTGTGCGCAGGCTGTGCTCTCAGAAAACTTCCGATGGGCTCTCTGGTGGGGAAGGATGTGAGTTCCCAGCGCCAGTGGCACAACCTCAATTATTCACTTCAAGCTTTAGGAGGTTGTTTGTGAAGCTTTAGAGGTCCAGAGGCAGTCCCTGGAGCACCAGCTAAAAGCAGAGTTATTATTCAGGCACTCAGCCTAATCTAAGGAGGTGATTCAGTGGCAGGTCCTTCAGACCTCTGGTACCCCTCAGACTTTATTTGAGACTGGAAGTGCAGCCTCTCCCCTGCCCCAGCATGCTCCAAACAGCAGATTGTTCTTTCAAATGCAGTTCAGACAAGAGAAAGGAAAAATCCCCTCGTTGGAGCATCCTGAGTAATAAAGGTTGAATGAATGGCAGCTGGGAATCACCACTCACAGAACAACACAGACACACTCCAAATCCTGCAGCACATATTCAATTTTTAATCTGAACCTCTCTCTCCCTCCTCAACTTAGGACTCAGTGCAGTCTGGCCAGCTAAATGGTAAATACTAAACATACTGCAAGCTCCCTAAACTTTCCACTGGCTCTGATCTCTCTGCATTAGAGCTTGGAAACATGGCCAAGCCTTTGCTGGGACAATTCTTGGTGGGACAGACCCCTGTCCTGCTGCTCAGTTGTGGTTTGTTAGAGAAAAGCTTCATCCCATGTACAATTAAAAAAAAACAGGACCAAACTGGGTGAAATCCTGCTGAGGTCCCAGGCTGAACATCCTGATGGAGATTGTTCCACTGTGGTTGGGCCACCTTTGGCACATCACGAAGATCCAGCTGGACTGGCAGTTCCAGCCTCAAGACACATCACACATTTCACACCCTGCCCCTTCCACCAGCTTTGCCCTGAGAGTCTTTAACACCAAGATTAATTCTGCTATGCCTTCAACACTTGCAGCTGTCCCCAAAATGCCCTTGTGACCACGTCCTGTTAGTTTGATGTCAAGAGATTTTTTACCCCTGTGAGTGGGATGAGGAAAAAAAACCTGCTGTTGAGTGTTAAATTCTATGCTCACCTAAATATCAGCGCCCTGCTTTGACTTCATGTCCACCTCCACCACGGGAGCTCATGCACCGCTCTTGGGACCCAGAAATTGTAGGGTTGGAAGATGCCTTAAAATGCTCTGTGTGGCGTATGTTGGTTTTTAAAAGTCCCTCATGGTTTATCTTGTCACCCTCTTGTCCCTTCCTTCCCAGGGAAAAATGTGCTGTGATTTGATTAAAACTTTTCCTTATTTCTGCAAGCTGGAAATATTGGGACTTGAAAGTCTGCAGTGCCCACTTGAAATGCCCCATGAGTGCCCACTGGAGACAAAACTGGGCTGAAAGGACCTTCAGGATCACCTGGTTCCAACTCCCTGCCATGGGCAGGGACACTTCCCACTGTCCCAGGGTGCTCCAAGCCCCATCCAACCTGGCCTTGGACCAGCCACAGCTTCTCTGGGCAACCTGTGCCAGGGCCTTGCCACCCTCATAGGGAGGAATTTCTTCCCAATATCTAATCTAAACCTCAAGTTTTGGAGATCAGCTCTGAAATCGCTGCTGTGTGGTGCTGACTTTGCTCTGGAGGGGAGGTAAAACCAAGGGCCTCCCCACACAGCAATGCAACAGAGCTTTTAAGCCTTTTTGGGCAGGAAAACAGGGCTAAGTGTGAATGCACTCCAGTCTGTCGGGGTGCCCTGCCTGGCTGGACACACAGCAATTTTTATTTCATGTTTTAAAATGCACAGAAGTGTAAATGTAATTCTCATTTACAGAAATGTTCCATTTTATTCAGCATCAGGGCTCGTGAACCCACCACTAAGTGCAAGTGAGCTCTGTTTAACTCTGGCTCTTGGTAAAGCCAGTTCCAGCAGGAATTCAGAGAATCATGGAATTGGAGGAGACATTAAAAATCATCTTGTCCAATCCCCCTGCCATGGGCAGGGACACCTTCCACCATGCCAGGCTGCTCCAAGCCCCCACCAAACTGGCTTTGGACACTTCCAGGAATGGGGCAGCCACAGCTTCTCTAGCCAGGGCTTCCCCACTCCCACAGGGAAGAATTTCTCCCCAATATCCAATCTAAATCTATCCTCCTCCAGCTCAAAGCCATTTTCCCCTGCCCTGTCACTACAAGCCCTTGGAAAAAGTCCCTCTCCAGCCTTCTTGTATGTCTTTTAGGTACTGGAAGGTAGCAAAGTGTGGAATTACAACGGGATGGCAGCGTTGGGGATGCCTGATGGGATCTTTGAGCTTGAGAGGAACTGTTGCTCTTCTCATGACTTTGGTGGGCCTCAACAGCTTCAGCCCACGTTGGGAAATGAGGAAAGGAGGCAAAAGTAGGGACAACAGAACCATGGAATATCCCAGAAAAGGACCCACAAGGATCACTGAACCCAAACTCATCAAACTGGGCATGCTGGGGTGTGAAGGCCCCAGCACCACGATTCTGGTGACAAACATCCTGACAGCAGAGCTGGGAGCAGGGGATGACCTTCCATCCCTTGGCATCCAGCCCTTGGACGCCAGGAGTGACAGAGTCTGCGGGGCTGAAAGGAGCCAGAGGATTGGCAGCAAAGGGAGGAGAGCTGGTGCGACCAGGCAACCCCTGGGAACGCTGGAAAGTCAGCCCAGCCTCTTGGCCGCCTCACCCCGTTCCAACTTGAGAGCAACGCAGAAGCCCAGCAGGTTTTGTCGCATGTTGACACCCTCCTGGCTGCAGTCCGCAGGGTGGGAGATGCTGGCACAGAGGTCCAAGGCAGGAAACAAGGAGTGCTTTCCTTCACGTTCCTCCCTTCCCCACCCAGGCACTTTTGTGCGGTCAACGTTGACAAAAAAACCTCTTCAACGTTTTTGACAGAGCCACAAAGCTTGTTGCATCCATTCCCACCAGTCCATAAACAAAAAGAAGAGAAGCAGAAATATCCAGGACCTCCCTCCCATCTCCCTGAGGCTTGTTCATGATGGATTGTTCTCATGGATGTGCCTGGAGCAAAGTGCCAGAAGCAGCCAACCCACAGAAAACCCAAAGGCAATTAATTTGGGATCTTGGGGATGTTTCTGCAGACCAGGCTGTGTTTTGTCCTCTCCTGAGTCACACAACAACCACAGGGTCCCTCTCCACCAGGACACGCTGAAGGTGGGACAGCCAATGCATCCTGATTCCAGCTCAGACTCCAGGAATTCTGTCTGTGGATTTGTACGCGAGAAATCCACAATCCTGAGCCCTCTGTCAGGCAAGAATTCAGGTTTCAAAGCGAACAGAAAACGCTGCTGTGCTGCTTTAATTCTCCCCTGCAATTAAAAAGCAAACCCTGGACCATTTGGCCGTGGGTGTGCAGGATGTGGGAACTGAGGGGAGAGCAGGAGGCGCCACATGACATTTCCTCAGTGGGACGACTGAAGCTGCCGGCCACATCAACAGCTCCAGTCTCAAACATCGCCCGTGTGGGCTGCAAACCCCTGCCCAGGAAGGCTCTGGAAAATGATGGGATGCAGTAGCGAAGAGCCTGACTTATTGTTACATAAAATATTATCCTTGAACTGCCACTATGCATGAAATTTCTAAGGCTTTTTCACAACAGACAGAAAAAGTATTCTCTCTTTTTTTCCTTTTTCATTTAAAGTCTCACTTATGCTCAGCTCTGAGTGATCCCAGCCTGGCCTTAATGCATTTTTTACCTCTTCTATAATTTCTTCTCTGTTCTCCATCCCCCATTATGAGCACATAAAACTTCCTAAAGACAAAACCTGTGGAATTTGGAAAACAGGCAAACAAAGGCTGCTGTCAAAACCTTGGTTTGCACAAGTCAGGCTCATTCTGCTGCCTAAAACTGAGTTGAGCTATTTTGAAGATGTGGGGCCAACCAAGTACAAAAACAGAGTAAAAAAAAAAAAGCCGGTTTTAATTTTTAAATATCCTAAACTTTAAATATTTCAGATTTTCCCCCTTAAAAAATACATTAAAAAGCTCTAAGTAAAAGGTATTTAGATCAAAGTGGTGTCACAAATACAACAGTTAAACCTAATTAGTCCCTATGGACTTGTTTTTAAAGGCACACACCACCCAGCTCAATCAGATGATGGATTGTGGAGGCAGGGATGCAGGAATTGCCCTGCACGTGGAAATTTAGCTCCCAGACTACCTCCCGTGGGTCAGTGACTGAGTTTTGGCAAAAAGGATGTAGGATAAAGCAAGGGAATAAAAGGAATCCTTTACTCACTAGTTCACGGTGCCGTATCCCTTGGCCTTAGTAAATCCCACAGAAATGGCAACCACCAAGGCAGGGAGCCCTATGGAAATGAAACAGGAGGAAATCGGTCATTCGATCACACGCGCAGCCCTTCTCCCACTCAATATTCTCCGTTTTCCCCAGTTATTCCAGCACCATCCATTTCAGCCTGGCTCTGTGGCAGAGACTGAGCGCAGGACCCTCAGAAGTGAAAGCAAAAACTTTAATTACCTCTTTTTTTAAATAATTATCATGAGCTATAATCAGCTCCCACCCTGCTGTGATCTCAGCAGTTGTGGGGCTTCTTCTAGTAGATTCTGAGGCATAAAAATGATTTATTTAATTCTTAGGTACTTCATGGTGTCAAGTTGGAATATCCAGCCACAACCAAACTCCAAGAACCCAAAGATTAAGAGCTTTGTTTGCATTCAGTGTAGGATGAGCAACCCAGGTTCAAATCTACCCCAAATGAGACAGATAAGGAAACTAAAACTGATTTTCCCTATCCTAAACCGGTTCCCCGAGTTCTGTAATGCAGCAGGTTCATCTGAACAACAATGAGAAAGAGTTTCAGGTCTCTTCCGTGATCTATAAAGGTTCAAAGTCCAGCTCTCCCCTTTCCCTAAAGAAATGTCTGGAGATCAGCTCACAACATCGGGTTCTTCAGCTCTGGAGGTCCCCATGTGGCTTTTTACAGCCCTCCTCCTTGGGGCAGGAGGAATTAAGCTGTCTCGATGCTGAAGATGGGAAAATCCCATTAGGAATCAGCAGGATCAGTAGCCAGCTGGGATTAGTGCCCCTTGACAAGGCCCTAATTCACGAGCTGCAGAGGTCACGGCAGGTGACTGCAGGAGATCCGAGGAATGTGCAGGCACAGCTTCCCAACAACATTCCTCTGGGAAGGGGGTCCCTCAGCGACACAAACCATCCCAAGGTTGATTAAGAGTGAGGCTCTGTAGCAGCTGGGAGCCACAGGGCCAAGCTGGCTGGAATCTGGAGCATTTGAGGGTTATCCTGCAGGGAAGTGCTTCTCTTCCCATGTGAGATTTCCAACCACAGATCATGTTTCATCAGTCCAAACCCAACAGGCAGTGAGTTTAAAAAGCATCTCTTTTAATATTCCTTTCCATTTTCCTTTCCATTTTCCTTTCCATTTTCCCTTCCTTTCCATTCCATTTTCCTTTCCATTTTCCCTTCCTTTCCATTCCATTTTCCTTTCCA
>WBMY01014430.1:81148-106314 GCA_013397315.1 Donacobius atricapilla
TTGCTGGAGTCACCAAGGAGGTATAAACATATGCATGAGCACACCCAGGCTCCTGCAGCCTGTGCTCTGCAGGTATTGTGGTTCTGCTCCTGCTAACACGCAAACCCTGGATTTTAATAACACAATTTATTCTCTATTGTAAGCAAAAGCTTAGGAGGGAAAACTTAAGAGGGATGAAGGTGCTGCAACGAGGACAGCTCTTGATGTGCCAGAATAAATCACATCAGGGTGCTTGGTAAGCACCAGAAATCTCTTGCCTGGGGTGAATTGTGAGACTTCAGTAGTAAAATGAGACATTAATAGAGCTCAGCCACACTCCTTTCTTTCCTTTGCCTCCTCGCTTCCCAGCAACTTTTTTTTTTGCCACTGCTCCTTTCAAGCACACCCTTGTTATCGCTTTGAAAGCCCAGGTTTATGGGTTTGTATTTGTTTTCTACTACAGAATGCATCATTTAAGGCTAATAAATTAAACATACGGCAGAGGGAGAAAAATTAGTTACAAGCATCTGCAGCAGTCTCGCAGTTTATTTGTCTCCGAAAGGCGCTGCTGCCATGGAGACGGGATTTCAGAGTTTGCTTCACTCCAGGTTGCCCTGCAGAATCTTATAACCATAAAATCATTAAGGTTGAAAAGACCTCGAGGATCACTGAGTCCAGCCAGGTCCACCATTAAACCCACGGCCCTAAATGTCACTTCTTCATGGGTTTTTGAGCGCTTCGAGGGATGGTGATTCCACCACTTTGCTGGGCAGCCTGTTCCAGTGCCTGGCCATCCTTTCAGTGATGAAATTTTCCCTAATATCCCATCTAATATCCCATTTTCACTAATATCCCATCTAAACCTCCCCTGGTGCAACTGGAGCTGTTTCCTCTCGTTCTATTACTTTTACCTAGGAGCAGAGCCTGGCCCCCTCTGGTTGCACCCTCCTGTCAGGGAGCTGCGTAGAGTGAGAAAATCCCTTCTGATCCTCCTTTTCTCCAGGCTGAACCCTGGCAGCTCCCTCAACCACTCCTGGTGCTCCGGACCCCTCCCACCTCCATCTCTGCAGGTTTTCCAGCACCACAATGCCTTTCTTGCAGCGAGGAGTCCAAAGACCCCACAATTCGAGGTGTGGTCTCAGCACTGCCCAGCACTGAGGGACAATCCCTGCCCTGGTCCTGCTGACCACAGCGCTGCCGGTCCAGGCCAGGATTCCCTTGGCTGGAACCCATCCAACACGGGAGGGAGACAGAAAGACAGAGAGAGAGAAGTAGAAAGCAAGAAACAGACCCAACCCCAGGAGAAACCACCCCCGCTGCACCCTCTGAAACCTGAATTCGACTCCTCTCTTTTCGGGTGCACGGGGAAAGAGGTTCGGCTTACGGCTCTCCATTTTCAACCACTTCAGCCCTTCTTGAAACCCCTGGAAGGGTTCCGAGCACCCTCTGCCAAGCCTCCTGAGGGGCACCAGCCCCTCCTGCAGCCCCCGGATCCTCACCCCATCCGAGACACAAGAAGCGCTTGCGGATGATGCGGTTCCGTAACCGGCCCGTCACGGCCATGTAGGACTGCCAGGCCTCGGTCAGCACCCAGCAGAAAGAGGAGAGGAAGAAGAAGTGCAAGAAAGCCGCCACCAGCGTGCAGATCACCTGCAGAGAGGAGGAAAGGATACGTGAGAGGAGCGGCAGGTGGAGAGAGCAGCAGGGAGCAGAGCGGAAGGCGCGGGGAGACGCTCCCAAACCGGGCTCTGGGAGGAAAAGGGGTCAGGGCACGGAAATACTGCTTAAGAGGGGCCAGGCTCCCCCACAAGCTTTAACCTAGCAAAGACCAAAGCTTTAAATTTTAGTACTGCGTGGAAATCGGCTGCTCTTAAGCATGAGCTTTAGGATAAGGCCATGGTTAACACTTTGAGAGAACTGTGGAATTATAGAATTGTTTGAGTGGGGAGGGGCCTTAAAGATCATTCAATTACAAGCCCTCCCCAAAACCAGGCAGGGACACTTTCCACTAGGAGTCTGAGCACACACCCCATCCTGGTGCTTTCTTGGCTTCAGCGGGATATATTTAATTTCCAAAACATCCAAACTATTGCCATGATCCCTTCAAGGCGGGGGGGATGGAGTAGTTAATAAACAGTGCACTAATCTCAGCTCAAAAGGTTTGCAGAGCACCATGTCCCTGGCTGCCCAGCCGTGGAAATGAAATCCAAGGAAGGCAATTTGGATGGTCCCCCTGCCAGAAAAACAGGGCTGAGTGAAAGAGTTAAGCCGTGAGAGCTGGGTGAAACCACGGCTGCCAGGGGCTGGGAAAGGACTGCAAACATGAGGGCACAGTTATCCAAGAGCACATAACTACCAGCAGACAGGAGGGAAAAAAAAAAAANTGTAAAAAAAAAAAAAAAAAAAAAAAAAAAAGACCTCCTAGATTAGAAAGAATTTCATAATGGTGAGCTCTACTACTTGGTGGGGAAATCTCACAAGGGAAATGCAGGCAGCTTAAGCCATTTAAAATTAAACTGGGGAAAGAACTGGCAAATGCATTATGAAGAACAATCCCGGAGTGCCAGGGAGATCGACTGGAAAGCTGACAAGCTCGTCTTTGTTTTAACTCAGCAAGGCCAAATCTTTCACTGGTGCAAATTGGTGCCGCTCTGTTTCACTCAGCCAGTTTTCCCCCCATCTGTGAGCTGAAAACTGTGAATCAATGTACTCGAGAAGAAAGTGATGGGAAGAAATTCCAGTGGCTCCTGAGGAGAAGGGAGAGCAAATAGATTTTAAAAGTGGCTCTGGTTGAAAAAAAAAAAAAAGCTTTCAGGCATTTGGGGGAGGGGGAGGTTTACAATCAAGAATTTCTTTGCTTTGAGTTACATGGGGAAACATGGACTTGGCTTTACGGTCAATGAACCTTTCTCTTTTTTCTCTTTTTTCAACCACCAGCATCTTTCAAGCCAGAGCTCTCATGCAAAGAGTGGCTTTTATCATGATTTTATCTGATTGCTCTTGATTCATCCACTGGCACCACCCGACGTTATCAGAGGCTGTGAGTAAAAGCAAGACCATGTGTTCTCAGAGATAGGAACTGCCTCTTTTGTTCCAGATTTGCATCTGACACCAAATCCCTCCATGTTCCGCTTAAAAGTGGATTCGGGATGTCAGTCCAGTACAAATAACACAGCTCAATATGATAATGTCCAGTAATTTTCACATTTTACAAGAATCCTAAAAAAAGGTGGTTCCTATTCATCAGCTTACAAGCCCTATATGAAACAGCTACAAACAGAGGATGCTTTCTGGAATGGATTTTAAGAAATTGTTATTTTAGAACCCTTTTCTTTTTTGACTGTTATCAGGTACAACACTGTTCACATTGCTTTTTTGATTTTGTTTCAAACCAACACAGCTCCTCCTTGTAAAAGGGTGAGGAAAGTTTTGCTTTACAATTTTACACCACAGAGATACATTTGGGGTTTAATTTTTTTTTTTTTTTCTCAAATGAGTAGCTTTGATAGAAAGGGAAGAAGAGAGGAGGGGAAGACAAGAGAAATATGCACATCTCAGCTGGACCAGGATGAACTCATCGCCTCAAATGAACTTGGCCAACTGATAGGCAGGCAAATATTTGCTTCTGCAACCTCTGCTGCAGGTTTTCCCTTCCTTGTGGGGAAAACCAAACGTCCCCATGAAGGGCTAAGCACAGGGATATGATGTCCCAAGACCCAGCAGAGCTTGTCAGCCTGTCAAGGCCATTAGCCCTTGTTTTCCTCTGAGAGGAGAAATCTGTTCCCTTCCAGCACAAGCCTCGGAGACACGGCCACTTCCTGCAGCATCCCTTTCCTTTGTATCCCCACATTGCTGACTGTAATTTTTTTTTTTGCCTTTTCCCAGGCCTTTCATCGTCAAAAAGCTTAGTAAATCCAGGCATGGAATCTCGCCTTTGAGGTTACACGGATGGAAATCCAGGGAGAATTTGACATTTCCAGGGAAGCCAATACCGCAGAAATCTCCCGGAGAAGCCGCAATTATAAATCAATCACCAACATTTTGAGGCGCTCTATTATCGATAATTGAATGTGAATAAAACCTTAATTTACACTCCTTCGTCTCTCCTCTGTATAGTTTTCTTTCTCTGTTGCCTGCCAGAGACTGTTTACTAGATGGCTGAGAGGAAATCCAAGAATAACCTTTCTATTTCTGGGGTTTCATGCATATGGATGTGCAAAGAGCTAATCTGCCTCCTGCCATCGCTGCCGGGAGCTTTGAATCCCCACCAACAGCTCCGACAGTGAACTCCCAGAGTCATGGGACAAAAAAAAAACCATCAGGGAGAACCTGGGATCATAACTGTGCCCTGGAGGAGGTCGGAGAGGAGGAACACATCCAGCTCCTCTCCTGAGGTGAAGAAGAACAACCGAAGAGGAGGTCTAGATGTGGTTTGCCCTGTTGAGCATCCCTCAGTGTTCCATTCCATGGAAAGAAGCTCCCAGCACGTGTTTGGTGAGGAAGAAAACACAACCAAGGAAAGAAGGAGCTGGGGTCACCCTCTCTCCACCTCCTGCCAACCACGTTGGCACTGGAAGACAACTCTGCTTTGGGAAGGGAGCTTCTGAAGGGCACTTTGTACCAGGAGCAGAGTTGGCTGCTTGTTTCCACGCTTCTCTACACACACAGGGCTCCAGCAGCTGGAAAGCTTTTGCTCACACAACCGAACCCTAACCCAAAGGGCCTTCCATAGAAATGAGTCCCTGATTCACTAAATCCTTCAGCTTCTCTGCAGGAATCATAAAATCGTAGAACGGGTTGAGTTTTGGGAGGGACCTTAAAGATCATCTCATTCGAAGCCCCTGCCATGGGCAGGAAGATTTTCTCCTTGCTCAAAGACCTGTCCAGCCTTGCCTTGAACACCTCCAGTGTTGGGGCACGCACAATTTCTCTGGGCAACCTGTTCCAGCGCCTCACCACCCTCACAGGGAAGCTTTTATTACTGACATGCTTCTAACAGTGACACCATGTCCGTGTTGCCAAAGCAGGGGCTCAGAAAACCCAGCTGGCCACTGGTTCCTGTTAAGCAATAATTAATTTTTGATTTCTGACTGTGATTTTGGCAGCAGAAAGAGTGGAAGAGGGGTCTTGCCTCATGCTTTTAGGCTCAACAGAGTTATGATGGTTGGAGCATTTGGGAAGATGGGAAAATTTAACAGTGGGAAAATACTAATGGCGAGCAGTGATTTGTCATGCCAGACACCAACAGGGAACCTGGAAGTGCTTGAGCTGGAAAAAAGTCATGGAGGCAACACACACTGCTCCAGCCGGGTCTGTGTGAAGAGAGCAACCAGTGCTCATGGCCTGGAAAACCACGCTGGATCTTGCCTGGACTGCTGGAGTCACTCTGGGATCTGCTCCGAGTCCTTCACGGCCGTGCAGTGCTCACGGTGCATCTGGCAATGCTTCCCATCCCCAAAAAAGGCTGGACAGTTTTGTGCCTGTGTTCATTAACATCTGCCAAGTACTTTCAGCTCAGAGTATTAAAAACTGCTGGGGAAATAAATGCAAAGCTGAGAGGTTGTTTGTTTGAGGTTTTTTTAAAAGCCTTTTCTCAATCTGTCTTTGTAATTTTTTTGAAAATAAAATGGTTAAAGCCTCGCAAATCACCACGCTTCTTCACTGTGCCATGTGCCAGCTACTCTAGGCAGATATTCAAAAATATCACATTGGTTTTAATCAAAGCCCTGAGGATGCTGACAAATTACCAAAGAGAGAGCGAGAGAGAAAATTGAAATCTGCCATTTAGCCGTGTCTTTGACATGTCGCTAATTAACAGATGGAGGAAAAATGAGGAAGCGCTGCCTGAATGGATCATTTCAGCGTTAAATCAGGGGGAAAGCAAACAAATAAACAAAGCCCCAGCGCATCCCTTACCTTATTCCGGGTCTGGGTCTGTCCGATCAGGATGAGAGCGTTGGAGGAGATGATGGAGAGGCAGAAGTTGATGAGGATGACGGAGCGCTCCGAGCGGATGTACCTGCAGTGAGAGAAGAGGGGAGGGACACCCACGCTGTCACAGCCTGCCCTGGGCGACCTCTGAAAAGCAGCAATCCAGGCCAGGCTCTACAGAATTGCCAATTTCCTGCAGATTTTATGTGCTAGACAGACAAGAACAAGGGGGGAAGGGAGGGGGAGAAGATGTCTCCATCACCCCCATCAAAGCTGGAGTTAGGAGCCAACAAACAAGGGGCCAGCCTAGTCTGAGCCCCTCCTAAAACAGTAGAGTGCTGCAAATCTTCTTCAGCTCTGCCTACTTGAAACGGGGGCTTGAAAAGGAGCTTGAAAGAAAACAAACAGGCAACACACGGAAAAGATTCCCAACCAAGAGCCACAGGCATGCTGGCGATGGAAGCAGATTACAAACACATGCACCTTGACAACAAAGTGTGTGTGATTCAGCATTCCCCTTCCTTCAGCCTAACAACTCCTCCTGGGGTGAGAAGTATTGAGAAGCATTTCTGGCTTTTTTTTTTTTTCTTCTCCTTCCTTTTTTTTTTTTTGGTTTTTTTTTGTATCACTTCTCCAAACTAGGCCAAATACGTAAGTGCAGCTGTGGGTTTGGGGCATCAGGGACAGCATTTAGGGAGCTGTTGCCTTCAGCACCTTGCAGGAGCCAGTTATTTGTCATTTCTGATTTGCAGCACAGCACCAGGCTCGCTGCCGAGGTAAGTGCACCACAATTAATTCAAACCACTGGCTATGGAGGGAAATTTCTTTGAAGGCACTTTTTATGTACCCACTAAAACGAAAAGGGAAGTGCAAAGGTGCAAGTCCTCGAGGACTGACTCAAGATCTGACCACACCAACACTCACACACGTGAATTATCTCAGAGATGCTGCAAGTGCCCTGCCTGAATGCCAGATGAGTTAAAAGGAGATGCTGATGCTGATATAAATTAGAAACAGATGTATTAATCAACCAGCTCATCCCTGGAGGCTAATGCAGGATTATTTCCTATATTCTAGCACATCAACTATTTATGTTGGGAATTTAATTTCATTAATTAATTTTTGCGAGAGTGAGTTGGTCGTGCCTTGGCTGCAGAGTTTTGAGTTTCTGATGAGGAGGGCAGGACGGGTTTACTGCACGTGTGTGTTCAGCCAAGGGTAAATCTGTGCTTTAGACCTAATGAGGGCTGTAACACTTTTATTTTTTAACTTCCCCTTGAGCTGTACCTTCAGACAAAAATGAATGGTGAGGATATCCTTTCCTGGATGCAAAAAAAAAGCAAAGGTAGCATGAACTCCTACTAAATCTGTTGGAATTCTGGTTTATAGCAAGAACTCCCTGAAATTCTCCCAGCCACAGATCAGGTTGCAAAATGTAGGATCCCAGTTCAGCACAAAACTGGGTTGACAGGCTGACAAACGAGCTTCTGGTTCCTTTCACAGCCAAGCTGAGCCCACATTTCCTGATTTCACTGGGCTCCAAACAATGCTGGGCATCACCTGGACCCTGCTCCATTTGTGGCTGCAGGGTACTGAGACCTCAGCCTATTCATGCTTTGATTGTGTGAAGTAAAACCTCTAATTTCCAATCAGCAGCTTCTACAGGGTAGAAAGGGAGGTTTGGGCTCTCTCCTGGTGGGAAGGAGATGTAATAAATCTGCGTAGCAACACTGTGATCCTACTGCTATTAGCATGAACTTCTAAGGTCTCCACTGGTCAGAAAAAGGTAAGAACTGAGTTGATCATAAATCTGTATTTTAATGTAAAGTGAGATAATCCAGCTGTCTTAAGACTTTCTTCCCCTTAAACCAACTCTCCTTTTTCCCTGCTTCCCTTCACACCCTGAGAATTCATCTCACTCTCCAGATCCCTGAACCTCCGAAGAATGAGATGTGGGTTGGCAACGAACAGAATCAGAATAATTTAAGTTGGAGGAAAAAAACCTCTCAAGTTCCCAGTCCCATCCTGTGCCCAAAAAAAGGACTGATTTCAAAGGCAGATCAGGTTCCTCAGGGTCTCGTCTGACTGAGATTTGAAAATCACCGTGAACAGAAACGCCAGCACCTCTCTTGGCTGACTTATTACAGCACTAAACTGCTTAACTTAACTGCTCTTGTGGTGAAGGATTACTTTGCTTTAAATCCAGCTGGGTCTTTTCCTGCTGCAGCTGGTGCCTCTAGACCTTTCCCTGCCTACCTCTGCAAGTTGTTTGGCTTCTCCATGACTGCTCTTTAACAGCCTCCTCTTCTCCAAATTTGTTCCCTTTGCCTCCTTTGACATCTTGCAGCTCCCTCAGCATCCACTGGACTTGCTGCAATGTGCTGGTATCTCCACTATTGGGGGGATCCAATGCTGGGCATCTTTTCCAGCTGTGACCTCAGGAATGTCACACATTGTCCAGGTTGTTAAAGAAGACATGAAACAATGTTGGCCACTCTACCCACCCTGACCAGAGGTGACCAGCTCTTGATTAGGCCTCAAACCTCTGACCACTACCCTCAAATCCTGCAGGAATTCCATCCAGATATAAAGCCACCAATCCAGGGCATAATTCCACGATCAGGATATAAAAATGCATTGTGTTAACGGCCTTGGTAATGTCAAAATCCACACCAGCTGCTTCTCCCCCACTGTCCATGTAAGCAGTCATCTCATCCCAAAAGGAAAAGAGGGCAGCCAGGCACAACCTGTCCTCCATAAACCCTCACTGTTTATTCCCTTGTCCATCATTTTGCCTGGAAATAACCTTCAGAGCTACTTGCTCTTTAATCACCCCAGGGGCCGTGTATGTTGACCAGTTGTTCTCTGGATCCTCCTCCTTGCCCTTTTTAAAGGTGGGTGTAACATCTGCCTTCTTCCAGCCCTCAGGAAGCTCCCCAGGTGACAGAGAGTGGCTCCACAGTCACACCAAACATCTCCCTCAATGCATCCTGTGGATCTGCAAACATCCACGTAACTTAAACAGTCCTTGTCACTTTTGCTTGGCAGAGAGGAGCATTTTCTTCCCTGGATTCTGCATCTGTGGAGGAAATTGGGTGCCTGGGAGCCAGCCTTGCCAGTAGAACGTGGCAAAAAGGCACTGGGTACCTTCACCTTCTCAACTTCCTTATCCATTAGGGTGCTTGTCCCAATCAACACCAGGCCAACACTTTCCTGGGAAATCCTTTGGTGCTGATGTACCTCCAGAACCCATTCCTGATGCCTTTCACATCCCTGACCAGCTTCAACACAGCTGAGCTCTGACCATTCTAATTCAATCCTGCACTCCTGGGCAATTCTTCCCGAGTCCTCCTTGGTAGCCTGACCTGGATTCCAAACATTTCCTTGTTAAGTTTCTGCTCCGTCAGAATGCTAAGAAGACCTCCTGCCATGCCTGCTTTTTTCCTTCCATTTCCTCTTCTCCAGCACAGGATGCTCCACAGAAAGAAATCACCATTCCTCTCCAGACCCTCTGGCCAAAGAAGGCAGGAATTTGTGTCAGAGGGAGAAAAAAACATAAAACTTGATGGGTTTTGCCCAAAAGCACATCTGCAGCAAAGACAGAGCTGCTCCAGGGCGCTGCCTTGCTACCTCTCTACTGACACATGGATTCTGTCTACTCATCAAAATATGCTGTAGTCAGCCACAAAACTGGGGAAAACTCACTGCTAATTTAGGGAATTTATGTTTCAGCCTGTGTCCTACAATCACAAAATATTCTGAGCTGGAAGGGACCCACAAGGATCCTCCAGTCAAACTCCTGGCCCCGCACAGACACCCCAACCATCCCACCCTGTGCCTGAGAGTGTTGTCCAAACACTCCTTGAGCTCTGGCATATTTGGCGCTGTGACCATTCCCAGGGGAGCCTGTTTCAGCGCTAAACCACCCTCTGAATTAAGAAACATCTCCTGATACCCAACCTAACCCCCCCTGACACAGCCCCGGCCATTCCCTTAGGTCCTGTCACTGGTCACCAGCCAGGATCCCCACAGGCTGCAGGAAGCCCTGCACCAGCTGAGACAGATGGAGAAGGTGGGAAAAGCCCACAGTCTGTTTCTCTGCCCCCATTAGACTCCTCTCCGCTCCTCTCCACAAACACTGAGTCACTGCTGCTTTCTCACCGTGTGTACACACATCCCTCTCCACACAGCCACTTACTCATCCCTGCCACCTCCCACCAGGGCTAGGAGTGCCTCAGCATCCCCAGCACAGGCAGAGCTCCTGGGTTTAAAGCAAGTGTTAACAGCCCTTCGAGAGCTCATTGACAGCCACTCGATCAATCCTCCGGGAGTGAGAAAAGCTGGGGCTGTTCCCTCGCAGTGATGCAGCACTCACCCAGCTGCTGCCAGGGACAGGGCTCTGCCATGCCCCACATGCTGATGGGCTGGAGCACGAGCTGCTCGATAGCAGGGATCGATCCCGTGCTCTGGAAAGGTCACTGACTCCAGAGGCTGCTGAGCCACAGTGAGTTCAGGGACGGAAAGCACATCGGGGCACTCCTGAAATGCCAGTGTGTGGAGGAGCGGCTTGAAAAGAGGCGTCATTTCACCTGTTCTGACCCCTGAGTGGTTGGGTTTTTTCCCCCAGTTTTTCCATTTCCACGCCAGTTTTCAATTGTTTTTTCTCACAATCCCCCCTCTTTTTCCACACGGGTGGTGGAGCACGTGGCCCACACACAGAGATTGTGCCTCCAGCTGTGACCCAGGACAGTCAGTGCTGAGACAGAACAAGGTCACTCCACTTCCGTGGCCCACTGTGTCACTGACCCCTCCGTCGAGCCTGCTAATAAGACCAGAGATGCACCATCTGCAGCAGGGATTTTTGCAGCCATCTGTCTGCTGGGAACTGGAGTGAGGCCACCAACAGGCCACCAACAGCCGTCGAACAGAAACAACTTCCAGTTTCCAACGGGGCCGTGCCAAGTTGGCCGTGTCTGAAGCGATCACTCGCCTCAAAAAAGCTCGTGCCATTCATGCCAGTGGCTGAGTAGGTGCCCCCAAGGAGCAGCCTTTATCTGGGCGTTTTGAATGTGGAATGGAAGGTAAATTCATTTCCTCCCTGATATACAGCCCGAAGCTGGGATCGCCTCCGTGCTACTCTGCCCTCTTTTCTTCACCGTGTTCCTCTCCCTCTTTCTCGCCCTCCCTTCCTTTCTGCTTCCCATATACACAAACAAACCCTAGCTGGGCAAAATTCTGGGAAAGCTTCCAGGCTGTCAGCCTCAGCGAGCTTATTCATCAGAAGTGTTTCATACTCAAGCTGGGTCTATGGATGCATGCTCCAGATGCCTTTGTCCGGAGTTCTGAATGGGAAATTTTCCAGCCAAAGCTCCCCAAAACAGCTGAGCCCTGGTGAGTGCTCTCCACACAAGATCAGGCAGCCAGGACATGAGGAGTTTCTCTCCAGCACGGTGGAAAAGAACTGCTTTGATGCTGCTCCTATGTTTTAGAGACAATAATACTGCTGATTCCATTTCTAAGCACTCCTCCAGCTGCTGTCTATCAGAATATACAACATGTAGGGCAAAACAAAGTGGGAGCCAGGAGATAATGTTGAATACAAAGTTCCTGAGATCACTGATAGGAAAGCACATTCACGTCCAGCAGCTACGCCTAAAATAAAAAGGACACACAGAGCGCTCAGGGCTCAGCCACGGGAATGCTGTGAAGTTTGGAAAACATGAAAACATGATCTACAGAGAAGAAATGGAACAAACTCAGCGCACCAAAGAGAAATTCTAGAGATCACCCGATCATGCTTTACAAATATTTACACAGAGGGACTCAGGATAGAGAGCCCTTTAATCAAGATATAGCTGGTCTCAGGATCACTTGGAAATGCATGTCCATCCTTGGCTAGCTCAGAAATACCCATTCAAGCCTCCCATAAACGTGTCCTCCCATTCCTGCTGATCGTTTTGGGCATAGGCATAAGGCAAAGAGTGGAATGAGAAATTAAACAGAACACATTTGAAACAGGTCAGGCAATTTACTGTCCTCAACAACAGTAAATATTGGAGGGGTAGGGGGGAGCACAGTCCTGGAAAAAAATACATCATGTTATTCCAAATGTCTCTGGCATGCTCCAAACTGACTCAGCCTCATGTCTGAGCTTGGGTTTCAGATCCTGACCCTGTTTCTGATAGGAAAGAGAGGGTGAGGCTCGAACGCTTGCTCTTTAATCTTCTAACTTTCCACTTGATCCTGACACCAGTGACCCCAGTAAGTCACCTACCGGCGCTGCTCAGTGCCGCCCAGCCTGAGGAAAAGCAGGAGAGGACAAGGACTTGAGCACATCCAATGATACCCCAGGCACGGAAAAACCTGAGTTCTAGATAAACGTTATCATGATCAGTCTTCAGCTGCCAAAATTAACCAGCCACTATGCACTGTCACAGTATCAACAAAAGAAAAAGATGCATTTTTGCTCAGTTTTTACTCTCTTGTTTCTTTCCTCTATCAAAGTGCAGAAAAAAGTTTAATTCAATCTCCAAATGGAATTTACCCTTTCCTTCCTACTGAGAAGGAAGCACTGCACAGGATAAGAGCCTCACACTGATCCCTTCTCCCAAAAGGATCACCTGTAATGCCCAGCTGTACTCCCTGCAGCCACTCCATTTGGATTTCACAGGCATCCTCCTGGTTCTGATTTGTCTTTGCTTGGCGTCGAGCCATGAAGGTCTCAGCGTGTTTGCCACGGATTTAGGAGAGACATGGATCTCGTAGGATAAACTCAGACCTTGTTCAAGGCAATGCAGGGAGAAAATCCCTCGCACACCTCGGGTCCTCCAGCTTAGAGTCACCAGAATGTATCAAACAGGGGCATGGGCCAATTGTTCATCAAAGCTTTGCTCCAAAATCCCTTCAGCCTCCGTAAATGACACAATTTTAGGTTCCACCTGACCTGTGCACAGGAGCTGTCAGCAATGGGATGTACTGAGGGCTCCCATGTGCATCTGAAGCCGAAGGCAAACGTAGCTAAAAGGCTGGGGAGTTATTTCGATGATTTAAGGTTTAACATCCTCAAGCTCCTGAAAAGTTCTGTCAGTTCTTCAGGCCAGATGTTTTTGTGGCAGGTCACGGAGGTTTGGATGTTCCCAAAGAATTACCTCGCAGCAGCATCTGCCTGCCAAGAGGCCCTGCGTGTCCACCTCGCCTCTGACAAGGTTTCCTGGGGTACACAGAGGCATCGAAACCAGCACGAGCCTTTTGGAAATGGAACAATGTCCCTACATGAGGGCATGGCACTAATTTCACTCTGCTAATTTCTCTGGCACCGAAAGGAGAGAATAATGCCAGCTAAGCCACCGGGATGACTTTCTGCAGGGCCCACTCATTCCTGAACAGTTCCTCCTCAAGCACCAGGCACCCAAAACCACAGAGCAAACACTCCAGGATTCGTGTAGGTCAAAAGACAGTTACTCTCCCCCAAAAAGAAGAGAAGAGAATGAAAGCCATACCTCCAAACGGAGACATAAATGATAATCAACAGCAAAAGTGTCAGCGAGGATACTCCACAGCCTACAATTAACGTGACAGAAGGGACCAGCACCTTTTCCATGTTCTGAAAGAGAGAAAGTGAGACATTAAAAATTAAGTTCAGCCAGTTCTACCACGAAAATTTCATGGCAAGAACCTTCCTGTTTGTTGGTGTGTCCACTCAGCTGACCTTCACATCACACTGTGCATACAAATGAACAGGGAAGGAGACCAGGATCTGTTTCTGCTTGACCCAGCCTTTTCCCATTTTTTTTTTTTTTAACCCGATTCTGCTCCCACAAACTAGTGTCAAGCCTCAGTAACAATTCTGATATCCGTGGCCCTTCATATCCAGTGTGAAAGTGGGAAGATAATTAATGAAGCAATAACAGAACAATTACAAATGAGCTCTTCTGGGATGGAGGTGATGAAGGGTGGAGGATGAAAAGAAGGTGAAAATTTTCCACCAACCACAAACACTCATCTGGAAAAGGATGAAATGAAGCAAGGGAAGAAAAAAAAGATGTGTATCCTCCCCGGGGACCCACCATCCATCAATTCACTGCCCTTACACCACTACACAAGGCATTTTTTCATAGAAGGGGACCACACAGGCTGGAAAACCTGGTGTGGAATGGTCCTTTTTTCCTGACTGAAGACAAAAGAACATCAGCTCTTGCAACATCAAGAGCAAACACACGCTGTAACCTCTCTAATGGAGCTCTCTGCATCCTGAGACTGTAACTACCCAACATCTGCCACACTGACACTGCTGAACTCGCCCTGTCCTCAGCTCGGGGCGAGGAGCTCAATCCCACTTGGCTTTCTCTGCTGCAGGCTCGTTTCTTTTCCCCCCGGCACGTTTCTTATTTCCACATCAGTGATCCCTGCTGGCAGCAAGGCAGAGGGAGACAGAGCCCCACGGAGAACAGACACCCAGGAACCCTCTGTTTAGGGTGACCACACCGTTTGCCGAGGAGAGGGAGCCCACTCAAGGCTGTCATTAGATTGGCACAGCACCAGCACCTCGCACTTCACTCACGGAGATGAGATGGTTTCTGACACAGCAAGGGCTTAGCACAGCACATTAAAAAAAAAAAAAAAAGAAAAAAAAAAAGAAACCCAGGAAAGTAAATTATGCATGAATTTGGGAATGAAACAGGCAGCCCTCTAAGGACTTGACTACACTGTTGCGTTGGCAGATCCGAGGCTGTGCTCAGCCTGAACCCCCAGTCAGAGGGATGCCACGGAGCTGAGGCTACAGCAGCTCTGTTCCAGGCTACTGAGCCTTCTGCAAAGCGAAAAACATCAGGCAGGGCTCAGCGCTGGGTTTAAACGGAGCCTGGCCAGCTCAGCACATGGCCTGTGTCCACTCACTCAGGGCCCACAGCCACTACAGGGCCACTCCACAAAAAGAGATGCACAACCCTGATACACAGAGGTCAGAGCTGAATAGTCCCTGAATTTTTCAGGGCTTGGGAAGATCCTCCTTGTTTGCATGTTTTGAACAAGGGCACCTCCCACAACTGGGGGGGGAATTAATGAGGAACAAAACTTCCACCACGCCACTGCAAGGAACCCCGCAGTAGCTGTTGGGAAGGATGGAACAAGAACTTGCAAAATTTAGTGACACACTGTAGAAGCCTTGAAAACAGGGGGATTAATGTGAATGTCTCAAACATGGATGGTTGTCCAACCAAGAAAAAATCCTTGGAGCCAACCAAGGATTGTTGGTAACAACACACTGTGAGCAAGAACAAGGAGTGGCTGGAGAAGGGGCCATGCACAGGTAGGGCAGCACTTCCCTGGGAAAAAAAAAAAATCCTTGTTCTGGCACCTGGAGATCAGCACAGCTCAGCTCAGAGCAGGCACAGGAGTAAGGTCGAGAACTGGGCATGGACCATAGGGAGGATCAAGACCACCCAAGATCCCTGAAGGCTCCAACCCATTTCCAGAAGGGTCTAGAAGAACAGGCTGTGCATGACAACTGATTGGCATGGAAAGAGAGAGACTTATCTCCAAAGCAAAGAAAATCTGTCTATTAAAAGGTACTCCCTGCGCTCATGGGCGCCCCAGGACCATGGACACCCATCAGCTGCATCAGTGCTGGAGCCAGCACTGGTGATTTCTCTCTCTCTTTCCTTGTCTCTCCTTTGTTCCTCTCTCCCCCTCCTCAACCCATCTCCTTTTTCCCTTCCACTCTACCCCTTTATCCAAAACCCACAGTCGTGTGCTTGCACCAGATCAGGGACTAACGTGACAATTTCCATCTGTAATTCACTTATAAAATTTGAGACCCTTCTGACTTCTGCCATTCCTTTTCTCCAAAAAATTCCGTGTCCTTCCTTTCCCTTAAGGGCGGGATGGCACACACATTCAATGGCTTGAGCACTCAGCTGGCACCAAAAGGAGTCCAGGTGGTCTGAGGGATCTTCACTGGGTGCAGACCAGCTACAGACAGGAAGCCTGAGCCTCACCAATCCCTCCTGCATCTTCCTCTGCTTTGGGAGTCCCAAAATGCCCATGAAAGAGATGTTTCAGCTCAGCTGTGGATTCTTTCCCTAAACTTTTACAGAGACTTGGGTCACTGTGATTTTTAATATCAACTCCTGTGACTGCTCCCACCCTGAGAATTTACTCCTGCCAAATATTCATGCAAGGTTAGAAGCATTTTTTTGGGAATGAGGTAAACATAAATTTCAATGAAAATATCAACGCTTTGATTTTGTTTTCCATCACACAAAATTGAATTTGGACATCACCCAGGCAGGGCGAGTGCTGATATCGCACATTTTGCTTCTTACAAATTGAAATGTGGAAAGGGCTCTGATTTAGTCAGGTAGGGTGTGGCAGAGATGGATGCAACACCCTGTAGGAAGCCACAGCTTTGTCTCTCCCCCTCCGCAGAATCCCGGTGGACAACAGCCCTGTCCCACTGCAGAGGCGCATGGCTGTGATAAAAGCACTGTGGGACACGATACCCGGCCATGGATGGCTCCTTGCTCGCTCTCTCCAAGCTCTTTCCCGAGCCTGTTCCCCTCACTGCTCCCCCCCCACGGCAATTTGAGTTCACATCGCACAAATGGTGGCCTGGGATGAGCATCGATTGTGACATTTGATTTAAGTAGGTCTCATTTCGCTGACTTTTCATGGGTAACTGGATAAAAGTGGGGGAGGAGCTCCATTAAAGCAAAAAAGCCCGACATGTAACTCATTCCTGAACCATCCCAGGCTCACTGAGGGAATGGAGTTTAGTTTTTGAGAGATGAGCAGGCTGCAGCCCTAAATCCCAACACTGCAACCCCAGCTGCCCCCCCTTCCACATCCTCCCTGAGATCCCTCCACCCCAAAAGATCTCAGGTTCTCTCACTGCCTTCTTCCCCATCCACTGTCCCCCATCATCCGTAACCCTCTCCTAGATCCTGAAGCCAATTAAGGATCTTCTGCATGCACTGGATCATCCCTCGCTCAGATGTTTGCTCCTAGACAAGGCATTACACCAGTGATGACTGGCCAAGCTTAAGCCAAGCTTTAGGGCAATAACTGATGTCCATCCGCAGCCCATCCCACAGGAAAGACTCTGATCTGCTCCTCCTTCTTCTTCCTACAAATTTTCACAAGCCTCATGTCTAGAAGAAAGACTTCTCCTGAAGAGATGCCATAAAGCTCATCCCTCCACCCTACAGAAAAGGAAAGACTGGTCCAGCCCTGATGGGATTTTTGCCGGCATCAGGAAGGGGGATAACCACAAAAGTCACTGGCTGCAGGAAGAAGAGGAGCTCACTCCTTTGGGAATAATCAGATAATTAAGGTTGGAAAAGACCTTTAAGATCAGCAAGTCCAACCATCAACCCAACACCACCACCATGTTTACCACTAAACCATGTCCCCAAGAGACACATCCATGTTTTTTGATCACTTTCGGGGACAGTGACTCTGCTATTTCCTTCTTTCAATCCTTTACAACCTTTTCCATGAAGAATTTTTTCCTGGTATCCAATTTAAACCTCCCCTGGTGCAACTTGAGGCCATTTACTGTTATCCTAAGCATGTCCTAAAGACTTAGGCCCCAATATCTTAGGACTCTGCTTTCTTTTTTTCATTATTAAAGTTTCTTTGAATTCCTCACCCTCTTTCTCTATCCACCACATCTTCCCTTCAGCAAACAAATCATAATTTGTTTTATTTTTTCTGACTAATTAAACCCCCTGACAGAAGGTGGTCAGATGCTGCAGGATCTGAGCATTGTGAGGGAAATTTCCTTAAAGAAGGAAAAATGGGAAAATCGAGGTCGGTTTAAAAAATAAAGATGCTACCAACAGAAAAATATCAAGGTAAGAGAAGGAACAGTCCTATGGGATTTTCTCAGCATCACAGCTGAGGAAAAAAACTGGATGCTTGCAGAAGACAGGCCAGGAATAGGATCCCCACATCGGGTTCCCAGAGAGGAACTGCTGAGAGGGGCCATCCAAAAACCCCCTGAAACACAGACAAAGCTCCGCCTGTTTGGAGCTGGAAAGAAAACTTCCCTGGGCCAACGGGGAGCAGAGCAGGTCGTCCTGAGTCGCCAGGGCTGCGGTTCTGTCACCAGGCATGGCAGGGGAGGAGGGAGGCAATCAGTGACATCAGCCAGGATGGAAATAACGAGCGCTGCTGCCCGGGGCCACTCGCTGTCCTGCCACCTCATCGCTCTGCCTGGCAGGGCAGAAGGATGCTCCTCCTTCCCTTTACAATTTCACCTTGCTTCCTTCTTTATCCTTCTCCTCCCTTCTCCCTAATTTTTGCTCTCCTTTGTCTTCTCTGTCTCCCTTCCCTTGGCTATTTCCCACAGCATATTCTGCCTTTTTGTCTTGCTCTTAATGCATTTTTCCGGCTCTCCCCCTTTCAGATTCTCTGCATTTCTCCCTTTCCTTCTCTGGCTTTCTGCAGAACGCTGTGAAAAGCGACTCGATTTGAGCTGTGCTTTTTCCATTACCCTGCTCTGGCTCCAGGGTCAAACAGGCTCCAATTAGAACAAAGTATTTCTTAATGCCGTGCAGTTTTGCCCCAGACCTTACAACCAAGCTGTTCTTTCTGCTTTTTTCCATCCTTGATACCAAGAAAGGCTTGAACACAGTCTTTGTAGGCACAACATCACACCAGTAAAATTACTGAAAAATTAAACTATTTATTCTGCTCTGAAATTAAACACAAGCACATGAGTTTGGAATTTGGGGGAGGGTGGCCTTGTTTGGTTTTAGAAACGTGTTTGCCGTTCATAATAGTTGCCTTGAGCCTGACTTCCTGCGCATTTGAAATTAAAGATTCATGAAGTCAGAGAACTGCAGGAGCTCCGGTTGCAAGGGACATCTCCAGCTTTACAAGCCAATTTGTTGCTCAAGACCAGCACCAACATCAGGTGAGGCTGGCGACGGCTTTGTCCGGATTTGGGAATTCTCCAGGATGCAGAGTTCCCATCCCACAGGTGCCCATTCCAGAGCCACAACTCTCTACTGGTGACAGGGTTTTTCCTGAGGTCACGCAAGGGGAGGTTTAGATTGGCTGCCAGGAAAAATTTTTTCACTGAAAGGCATTGGAGCAGGCTACTCAGCAAAGTGGTGGAGTCTGCATCCCAGGAAGTGTTCAGGAAATGTCTGGATATTGCACTTAGGGATGCAGTTTAGCCGTGAACGTGGCATTAACAGGTTAACAGTTGGACTCGAGGGTCTCAGAGATTTTTTTCCCCGACCTAAATTATTCCATGCACCTCCCGAGCTGCAGTTTGTAACTTTCCCCCTTGTTACACCACCAGGCACACGCGACAGGAATTTGGTTTTATAATTTTTGTAACTGTCCCACAGGCTGTGACCAGAGTGCCCTTCTCTTTGCAATGCCAAGCAAGTCCCTCTCCCTTCCCTCACAGGTCATGAGCTCAAAGCAACCAGGCTCATTCCACTCTCCTGACACAGAACTGGACCAGCTGGGTGGGATTTACTCCAAGAATTGCACAGGAATGGTTTTACTGTGCCACTGGCTTTTTATGACTCCTGTGAAGTTTTTTTTAAGCCTCACTGTATTGATTTCGCTGCTGGTTGGACAACTCTTGTCAAGGCAGGGAGAGAGCTGTTAAAATTGCTGGAAAATAATGCTTGTAGCAGGGCTCACAGAAGCAAACAGCTCCCAGGACAAAAGGGTGTGTGTCAGTGCTGGAGAAAACAACTCAGGAGGGCTGAGTGACCAAGAGGCGAATGCGCTCTTGTCAGCTGCCAAAAAACCACTGATTCTTTTAATGCCCATTTTGGGCAGATTCAGGATTTCTCATCCAGGCTCAGGCCCTGTGGATATCACATTTGTACTTTGCTGGGATGGGAAGTTTCCATGTACCCTGAGCCTGCCCAAGGGAAGGCTCAGTTTTCTCTCCCTGGACCAACAATTTCTTCCAATGATTGCAAGACAGGGAGAGAGGGAGAGCAGGACACAGCTCCTCTTGGTGGGTATCAGGGATTTAGTGAAGGCAGGATTGGGCCAGGGGTGAAAGGAGATTTTTTGGTGGGTCAGCCTTGTCAGAGGTCTACAGGGTTCACTCAACTCAAAGCAGAAGAGCAGTGAGAAAGGACCAAAACATTCTTTTTTTTCCCCACAGAATCACAGAATGGTTTGGGTTGGAAGGGACCTTTGAAATCATCTAATTCCAACCCCCTGCCATGGGCAGGGACACCTGCCACTATCCCAGGTTGTTCCAAGCCCTGTCCAGCCCAGCCTTGGACACTTCCAGGGATGGGGCAGCCACAGCTTCTCTGAGCAACCTTTGCCAGGGGCTCACCACCCTCACGGGAAAACGTTTCTTCCCAATATTTAATATAATTCCATCCTCTTTCAGTTTAAGCCATTTCGCTCATCCTCTCACTCCGTGGCAGCAATGGCAGTGCCCAACAACCCAAAATATAGTCCCACACTGGCTACTAAAATTAACTCTACCCCGAATTAAAAAAGTCTTTCTCCACCTTTCTTATAACACTTCACATATTGAAAAATCAAAATAAGGTCTCCCCAGAGCTTCTCCTCTCCATCATTTAACCTCTGAGAAGGGCTTTGAGGTCCCTCCATGAAGGACACTTGGAGGCATCATTAATAAATCATCTTTTCACACCTTTGCTCTGGAAGATGTGACACCTTCCCAGCTCAGCCCTGCCACTGAGAGCCAGGTCCAGAGGATTTCCACCTTGCTTTGCTTCCCTTTTATCAAAACCACAGACTTCCCATGTCAGAGCTAATAGTCACCTATTATCAGGAACACATTTGTGGAGCTCAGGGCTCCTTTTTATGTTATTTGGCCGGCCTAACAGGCAATTCTGTGTAATTACAGCGCACAGAAATCACCCAGAGAGAAGTTTTAACACGCTACCATTTATTAACAATCGCCAACTCTTCAGTGGGCGTTGAGTCCGCTCGCAAGACACAACGTGACAATTCGCTTTTAGCGAACAGCCTTGATGAAGTTTCTGGGGCGGAGGAGTGGTCACTCAGCCTCTCCTTAATGGGAACTGTCAGGATAATTTCCTTCCAGGCTGGCAGGGAATTACAGGAGTTAACAGTGGGCATTATCTACCCGTCAGTCAGCAACGCCAGGGTCAGCTCGCTGCCCCGCTGGAACTCCCAGGCTGCTCTCCCAGCACCTCGGTGGCCAGTCCTGATGTCATGGATGGATGGATCAGGCCCACATTAATGCTGAGAACCACTCTCCTCCCAACCAGACAGCTGTTCCCAAACACTTTCACCATCATTCTTCAAAACACTCTCAGCTTTATTCGCTGTATTGGTCCACAAGTTACGGAAGTCCTGGTTTTGTGGAGCTCTGATGAAGAGCCTGGAGCCACTCTGCACCCCCCTGACACCTGTGGGTTGGGAACCAGCATGAGGAGCCAGGGGACCCCAAGGAGGAGATCAGGGTCTATTCCCAGCTGCGGACACACAGCCTCATCACTTAGGCCAATCTTTTCAAAGGCCTCTCAGCTGATCTGATTTAGGTGGCAAACACTGGCTTTATCTTCTCGGGGGCCTGTTTTGATCCCCTGGACATGGAAGGGAATAGTACTGCACCTCCATCTCTTTTCCAAAGCTTAATTCAGCTTAGATTCCTGCTGTGTGCAAATGCCTCGGGGGGTTCCTAGGGCTGTGTCACAACAATCAAGCACCAGCACCTTATTCTCTGCTCTGCAAGACCTTTGGGAAGGATGGAGGAGAGACAGGAGAGAGCTTTTGGCTTAACTATTTGTGAGCTGGTCAGATGGCATGTCTGGCTTTTAAACCTTTGCTTTTCTTGCATATGGAAAAACTGTTCTGTTCCAGCCTTTCCCCTTTAAAGCATAGGGAGGAGAAAATAAAGCCATTTCCCACACCGAAGCTGGCAATAATCAAAATGGCCAATTCCTCCACGGGAAGCAGCTCTCTGCTTCTGGGAAAACAGGGGCAGAAGTGAACTTTAATCACGTTGTGCAGCAGCACTGACACTGGCACTGCGGGAAATAGCAAACCTCAATCTCCCCCTGTCAGTCCTGGAAAATCAAACGCTCTAGGATCCACTCCACTGCCCTGAGATGAAGTGGTACAATGCAGGTATTCATACAAACACTCAAAGCAGAGGGGACTTGTCCATACTGCTCAGTGCAACATTAATTCTCTATAACTCCTTGAAATGAGGTTGTGCTGAGGTGAGGGTCAGCTGCATCTCCCAGACAAATAATGATAAGACAAGGGGAAATGGTCTCAAAATGCACCAGGAAAGGTTCAATTTGGGTATTAGGAAAAATTTCTCCATTGAAAGGGTGGTTAAGCACTGGGACAGGCTCCCCAGGGAAGGGATAGAGTCACCACCATCCCTGGAAATGCTCAAAAAAAAAAGGAGTGGATGTGGCACTCTGAGATATGTTTAAGGGGGTGTGGTGGGAATTCAGTTGAAGGTTGGACTTGATGATCCTGGAGGTCTTTTCTAACCTCAGTGATTTTATGATTCACGGACCACGCCATGTTCTGAACATTGCTGGTTGCCACAAGCTAAGACACATCCAGGGAGCATTATAAAAATTAAATATTAGGGACAATTACAGGAGCTGCTTGAGCTGCTTCTGTTCTAGAGCTGCCTCTGCCATGGAACTAACAATTATTATAATTATCATAATAATAATTGTTACTACTACCACTATTACCATTACTGGCATTATTTTACCATAGGGACATATGCTCTGTAACTACTTTAAAAATCAATCTTCTTTCCTGCACCTTCCAGATTGGAATTGTCCTTTCCTTGAGCTACACAGAGAACAGCCAGTTCAAATTTCTTAACTGACTTTGGAAGCTCATTGCCCTCATCCCTTGTAGCTTCCCAGCTGAGCACCTTGCAGGGAAATGTGGTAAGATTTACACACAGCTAAAATAAAATAAGTCCATAGCAGACTGGGAATGGAAAATGAGAGCAGAATCCAGACTGTGTTTATCCTGATTTAAGCAGTATTTTGGTTCCATGCCAGGCAACAGCATTTCACCAAATTACTCCAAACCAGCCCGCTGTTTGTTTTACACTATCAGCGGCGTGCTGGAGAGCGATGCCAGACCAGCAGCTCTCCCCACAGCATGGGCAAAACGTTCCTTCCCCATTCCCGTGCACCCTGCCCTTCGGAGAGACCCGCCTGAGGAGTGGGGAAACACCTCAGGTCTGGGTGTCTGCAGGGTGGCTCCTGCCCGAGATGCTCAAATCACCCACCCGCCGACCATCACAGAGAGCAAATATCCACTCTCCCTCTCCCCTTGCCTGTTGAAGAGCAGTCCTTAAGAAAAACCTTCCTCCAAAGCACAAGGAATGAACATTTGTGCAAATGCACAAGCCATGCCTGAAGCATCTCTTAAAATCTGCCTTTATCCAACACCCTTTAATTGAATCATGGAATATCCTGAGTTGGAAGGGACCCACAAGGATCATCAAGTCCTACTCCTGGCCCAGGACACCCCAACAATCCCACCTGGTGCCTGAGAGCATTGTCCAAACGCTTGGGGCCATGACATTTCAAGGGGAGCCTGTTCCAGTGCCCAACAACCCCCTGGATAAAACATCTTTTCCTGATGTCCAGCCTAACCCTCCCCTGACACAGCTCCAGCCATTCCCTCAGGTCCTACTGCTGTCACAGAGAGAAGAAATTGGTGCTGCCCCTCTGCCTCCGCTCATGAGGAAGCTGCAGACCCCGATGAGGTCTCCCCTTGGTCTCCTCCTCTCCAGGCTGAACAAACCTTAATCATTACTTGCAGATGCTCCCATCTCTCACTATTCAATCACTGAATATCCCTGCCCTGACAATGGCTCCTGAGCCAAACTAAGGCTGAGCCAACAACTTTGGAGTGAAACACCCCCAAGTTCATTTCCCGTCCTCAGAGGTGTTCAGGGGCTTCTTGGCTGAGAAAAGAAGACGAAGGCATTTCAGCCATTTGGGCTATTCTGCTGTTATGAGGATACTGACAGCTTTATTCCTTTGCAATCTTGAGGAGCCCCTGGGATCCAGCGTGTTTCCATCCCCAGAGGGTCACTGGGGAACCACTGGCGCAAATTCCCTCTACGTGGAGCAGGGATCTCCAAGCAACCCTCAAGGAATCAGCTTCCAACCCCAACCCCCAACTCATTCACAGCTGAGTGATTGGAAAGCAGAGCTGTAACAGCCCCTGGATTTACAGCTGTACTGAGCTGATATAAACAAAATCAAAAGTGGCCCCAGCAGTCGGATATTCCCCACCTGGGGAGATGCTGGCATGATTGCCATGTTTAAAAAGAGGGAAAAGAACCATTCGTCATGGAAAATGAAAGCGTTGTCTCGCTTGTGGGAAAAGAGCGGAGTCATTTTGCTTTCACGGATTTATTGAATATATTCTGTATATTCTTGTGGTGAGCAGGGCAGGTAGGCAGGGAGCAATGGAGCTGCAGGCTGGCAATGGAGTTTTGGCTGGCTGTTATCACTCCCAGCACAGTATCAGTTTCTTGATTAGACACCGCTCACATTTAGAGGGACATTTCTAGCTCAAATACTCCCAATTACAACTCTGACATTACTTTTCCACACATATTGCCCATTTTTGATTAAAGATTACCAAAATCTTGCCAGCAGGTTTATCCACCCAGCTATTACTTGACAGCAAAAATATAAAGGGCACAAACCTTTCATAAACTGCTTCAATTTGGGCTTAAATGAACATAATAAAAATGACTTACCCATTTCCCACCGCATGGCAATTTAAGGGCAACCTCAGCCTTTGTGCAGGGCATAAAGGGCTCAGAGGTGAAACAGGTTGTCAAATTTACCTAAAGAATTGCTTTTCCAAAGTACAATGGAGATGGGTGCAGAATAATAGAAGAAAGACAAGCAACACTCAACAGTTCCCCTGACTCTTTGAACGCGCCATGCTCAGTCCCTGAAGTTCTTTGAAAAGGAAGATAATCTCATTTAGCACTGATTCTAACTCCCACCCCACAAGCCCATGAAACCCAGCCTCCAGCACCCACTCATTTCCATTTTCAAACAAGCCCCTTTGTGATGCTCCCACGCCGTCCTCCCGCCTTGGGGAAAGCTCCCCCAGAGCCCCCTGGAAAGCCACCCAGAGCTTCCAATCTAACCTGTACAGCCCAGCCTGGAGCAAAGCCCACAGCCCAATCCACCAGAGCTCCAAACCTCCCCTGTACAGCCCAGCCTGGAGCAAAGCCCACAGCTCAATCCACCCAG
>WBMY01014430.1:118053-158563 GCA_013397315.1 Donacobius atricapilla
TCACCCCATACACCCCCAACCCCCTGTTCCACATCCCACATAGATGTGTATAGACCTCCCCCAGCCACAGGAACCCTAATTCACAGCTTCACCCCTCCCTTGTTCCTTCTCCAAAGGCCAGGACCCTCCTCATCTCTTTCCCACATTCCCAGAGCTCTGGGCATGGCAGGGATGTTCCTCCCTCAATGCCAGAGGGACCTGAAGACATCAAAGGGACAGATCCCTGCTTTGTCCTGGCATCCTTTCAGGCTGAGGAAATGCAGCAGAATGGGGAAGGAGCTATAGATGGGGAAGGTCTCCATGGTCTCCATCCCACAGGTGGGGTGGTTTCATTGGCAAAAACGATTGCAGCCCCATCTCTGTGTGAGCACAAGGGGCTAAGCCAGGGAAAAGGGGAATCCCCTGCTCTGCCTCATTGCTGGGACAGTGGGGACCCAAAAACTGCAGTCATTTCCCACCCATTGCTTCTGTGTCTTGTCCAGTCCTGTCTCCTGGGATATGGTCATGCAGGGAGCGCAGACACAGAGAGCAAGTGCAGAAATTCAGTAGATGGGGAGAAGGTCACAGGAGCCTGAGACAGGATGTGGAGGCAGAGTGAAAGGGCCATCTGCCTTCACCGAAGGGACATGGGGAAAGATGTCCCATCTCCAGAGCTGACCGTCCTCAGATGAGCGGACCTCGGCAGCAACGCCAGCAGCGAGCCCACAGCAGCTCCAGATGGAGCCAAGCTGCTCAGCAGCCTTGGGTGCATCGCAGATGGCCTGGGCAGCTCTGTGCTGCTGGCTCCAGAGACCTGCCCTGAGTCACAGACAAGTTCTCTGCAGGTCTCTCGACTCGGCGCAGGCTCTGACCTGCTCCTCACGCAACGATTCCGAGCCTCCCTCCAACCTCCCTGTGCCACCGTGGCCTGGGTGACAGCACACCAGCACATCCTGCTGTCATTGTCTGCTCAGATGCTGTTCAGCATGGGACACTGAGCCTCCCTGAACTATTGCTGGTTTGGGTTAGAGCACTGTTCACAGTTAAAAAAATAAAATCATTAAAAAACCCTCAAATTAGTTTTACTGTAGAAGTTGTAGGCAATACACAAAACCCTTTTTTTTTTTTTTTCCTCTTCTGGTGCTCATCCAGAGCTTTCTAAATGTTTGGACCCTACTAAATGTCCGAATGTCCCATTCCTGGGAGTGTCCAAGGCCAGGCTGGATGGGGTTTGGAGCAATCTGGTCTAGTGGAAGGTGTTCCTGCCTCCATGGCAGGCAGTTGGAAGTAAATAATCTTTTAAGGTCCCTTCCAACCCAAACCATTCTGTGATCCCCTGGTTCTCTGCCTGTCCATCTCATGGGACATAAACCTGTCTTCTCTGGATCAGCAGCTCTTCACATGATTTTCTCTGAGCTGTCACAACATCTCTTGGAGACTTTCAGACCGTGGCATTGTTCTTTGCTCTCTTTCATGCCCCTTCTGACATTCCCCAACACCCTGCTTGGAAGGGAGCAAGAGATCCAAGGCCAGTCTCATGGGAAATCTGAATTCTGTGGTCTCCCCTCTATGTCCTGCTCGTATTTCCAAGATCTGCATTATTGAGTTGTTCTGTTTATCCACTGTCACCGAGAAAAATGCCTTATTTATGATGTGTACAAATAATGACAAATTCCCAGACTTCAACAACCAGTTCAGTATTCTCCTAGAAAGTATTAATTTAGCTTGACAAAATCTATTTTCCATAAGTTGATTGCTATCAATGCCTCTGTTTTAATGAGCATGCTATTATTCAATTATAATCATAATATTACCCACAATCCCTAAATTTTTGGATCCCGTTTCAGATGGATATTGTGCCTACAACAGAAGTGAGGCTGCTGTGCTTGCACACCCATTCTCCTCTCTCCAGATTTGGGGAGCTCTTCCACCTTTCTTTTCCTAAAGAGCAATGATGCCAAATTCGTCTTAACCTGCTCTTTTAAGATCCTTGAGTTCCAAATTGCTCTGTCCTGTTACTCTTGCACACATCTCATTTTGTTGGATGATGTGCAGCAGGTTTTCCAGCTGCTGGTGTAATGAAAAGTATTTCGTTAGGCTGGGATGTGGATTAAGGAACCAGGCTCTCTTCCAATTACAGAATACAGGCATTTATTGAAATTCCTGCGTTATTATAAATAAATCTGTCATTTTGAGCTAGTAACAAACCAATACCATCAGGATTTATATGGGTTTAGCAGACTCTAAATTTTGCTTTTGATTCATCTTTGCTGTTCTGAAGAATAAAATTCTTACACCTTTCCTTTTTTTTCCCCCTCTTGTATTTTTCAAGCTTTTAATTTGCGTTGCTCGCTGTCAATCTATCTTTTGTCCAGATTTCCACAACAGCATTTACTTTCCCTCTATAAGAGACTGCTGTGGGTTTTTTGGTGGGTTTTTTTTTGTGTGGTTTTTTTTGGGGTTTTTTTTTTTTTAGATATTGGTGCATTTGGCTTGTGGTGGGTTTTTTAGTGCTCTCTTTGTCCTTTTCATTTATGGGTTTGAGGATATCTAGAAAAGTGCTTTTAAAAGGTTCCTAATGATAGAACTTTGGAGTCATAGAATAGTTTTAGAAGGGACCTTAAAGATCATCTTTTGCCAACCCCCCTGCCATGGGCAGGGACACCTTCCACCAGACCAGACTGCTCAACGTCCCATCCAACCTGGCCTTGGACACTTCCATGGATGGGGCACCCACAATTTTTCTGGAAAACTTGTGTCAGCACCTCTCTCCTCTCACAGGGAAGAATTTCTTCCCAATATTCCATCTCACCCTGCTCTCCGGCAGTTTAAAGCCATTCCCTGTGTCCTGTCACTCCTTGCCCTTGTCCAAAGTCCCTCTCCAGCTCTCTTGGAGATCCTCTGGGCTCTTGAAGGAGCTCTGAGACCTCCCTGGAGCCTTCCCTTCTCCAGACTAAACAACCCCAGGTCCTCCAGCCTGTCCTTTCATCCTTAACTCTATCCTCAGCTTTTTTTCTGTTTAAGCAGCCTTTCCCAGCAAATAGAAATGCTTAAATCTCCCATTTTTAGAGCATCAAATTTGTGCACATTGCCACATACCGACACCCCCTGCCCCAAGGAACCTGAACTCTCTTCAGATGTGGGAATACATTTGCCCTCACATCACTTCCAATCCCAAAGTCCAGCTTTACTTATTTACCAGCTTTCAGTGCTGGCTAGGACAGATCTGGGCCGTACATCAACAGAAGTAAACTCATCCAAAAGGAAAAAAAAAAAAAAAAGGAAAATAAATCAGAAAACCAACAAGAACAGGAAACCCCAGGGAAAGTATCGGGAAACAAATAACATTCCCCAGATGCTGTGCCTGGTCTCACACTCCCGTGGCAGAAAAGCTGAAAGAACAGCACTGAATGCAGTATCAGGTTAAAATCTATCCAGGGCCGAAGCCACACTTGGCACAGCCTGAAATCCATTTCTAGATGCACACAAAAAGTGCACAGCGATATTGAGGCAAGAAAAAAAATTAAAATAACCACCTTTTGCTCTTCAAAGACCTGGTCTGGTGCCTGCTTATTTATCCTGTTGGACTCAAAGAAAGCAGTTGGATCAAAGCCATCCAGTTCTTGCTTTAAAAGCTGCTATAAATCACATAAAGGATGGGTGAAGTGGATGTGCTGAGTCAGGAACTTGGTGTAAATCACCTCAGAATAAGTCCAGCTCCACCATTTAATGGAAAAATGAAAATCTGGCCCTCATTATTACCAATGATTATTAATTAGTTAGTCATTATCAGTCATTAAACCACTGAAATGCTCCAAAAAGCATGTCCATTCCTCTGGTTTTAATCTCCTCCGAAGAATAACTTTTCTTTCATCCTTTCCTTCCCCATTGCAAACCTCCCTTATCACCGCTTCTTGTTGCCCTGCAACTCTTTGGCTATGAACACCTCTGCACCCTTTGGGGATGGAGCTTGGAGATTGGGAAAACCTATTTGGAGGCAGGAGGACGTGGCAGAAGAGCCACGAGCCTCTTCTCACTGGTTCCCAGTGTGGATGTAGAATCCTGGAATGGTTTGGGTTGGAAGGGACCTTAAAGATCACCTTGTTCCAGCTCCCTGCCATGGGCAGGGACACCTTCCACTATCCCAGGGTGCTCCCAGCCCCATCCAGCCTGGCCTTGGATAACTCCAGGAATGGGGCAGCTTCTCTGGGTAACCTGTGCCAGAACCGTACCACCCTCACAGGGGTGAATTTCTTTGTTGTATCTGGTCTGAATCTCCCTTCCTTCAGTTTTAAATCATTCTCCTTTGTCCTGTCTCTCCATTCCCTTATCCAAAGTCCCTCTCCAGCTCTCCTGGAGCCCCTTCAGGCTCTGAAAGGGGCTCTGAGGTCTCCCTGGAGCTTTCTCCTCTGCAGGTGAACACCCCCAGCCCCTCCCAGCCTGGCTCCAGAGCAGAGGGGCTCCAGCCCTTGGAGCAGCTCCGTGTCCTCCTCTGGACTTATCCAGCAGTTCCATGTCCTTCTGATGTTGGACGTCCCAGAGTTGGGTTTGTTGTTCCAGAGTTGGATTTGTTGTTCCATTATCACAAAAATTCCCTGTGATTTCGGGTTGTCCCATTCATGGTTTGTGACTGAGCCTGTCCAGCATCACCTGCTGCAGATCCCATACTCAGTACCCCTAAGAGAGATCCAATGGGATTTCTCCAAGTCCAGGGATAAACACCTGAGGGAGTTTAGGTCTTGCTGCTTGCAGGTACCTGCCCAGATAGCATTTGGTTCAACCACGAAGGATTACCGAAAACCCCATGGTTCAGCGCAGACTTGAAATCCTGAACTCAACGTTTCAAAATTCAATCACTGGATTTTGCCACATAAAGATTATTTCACCGGCAGGAGTTCAAACTACAAAGCAGATAGATTGAAAAAGGGCATGTTTCACATCTGAATGCAAAATTCATTCGCCGTGGGCCTGATGAAAAGCTCTGGGAGACAATGGGCTATTAATGAACAGGTCCATAAGGGGAGGAACATTTGTGTGTTCGTGTGTGCCTGCCTGTGGGTTCACGTTTCATTTGTAAAGCAGTAGAAAAGCCTTTGATTCTGCCAAAAAATACACTGGGTTTGTGCCGGGAAATCCGTGCTCAAAGCTCAGAGGCAAAGAAAAAGAGCAGAATTTGAGTTCTTCACAAATATTGAATCCAGGTACGCTAATAAGGGAGCAGAATTATTTCCAGGCGGTCTCCAGAGTGGAGGCAAGAAAGAAGAAACTCTACTAAAGGGAAAACGTGGGCAGAATATTAGAGGAGAGTGTAGTCAGAGTGATTACAACCCAGTCAAAAAGGAATTGTAGAAATCCGCAAACCAGACTGGCGTAAAAAAACGTTGTATTGGGAGGGTGAGCAGGGAACCTGACAAGCTCTGTCTCTAACGTCTGTGGTCAGATTTATCTCCGGTGTAATTCCAGTGATGCTGCGCAGGAAAATGTCTCACCATATGTTACAACATGACTCTGAACATTATTTGAGCACTTGATGGGGAAAAGCAATTAAGCACTGTCTTGTAGATTTAAACAGGAGCTAAGCACATGCTTAAGGACTTTATCAAACAGAAATGCTGCTCTGAACAGGAATTTGCACAAACGGAGAGCTTTTGTTGTGGGAAGAGCCACGGAGCAGAGAGAGTTTTTAAAATTGGGGTAGGTATTTGAGATCTGAGAAACACAAGGAATCTCCAGGCGTTTTTTCCCACCCAAACAACTCCATGGTTCTCTGACTGTTCTTGTTTCACATGGGCCATTCCCCCTTCTCCAACCAGGCGAGTTCTTGGCACGGGTCCCGCTGGCGGATTGATTATTAATTTGGAGAACAAACCAGAGATGAAGTCAAAGTTAATCCTTTTTGTGGGATTCCCAAAAGCAATTTTCATTTCCAGCCAAAGACTGCCCCAAAGCGCCTTTCAGACACTTTGGCTCTGCACAATAGCCCAGGACACAAAAAAACCCCCTGCAATCATATTTCTGCAAAAAGTGTGTCAGAGTCACTGTTTGTGCAGGACCTCGGGGCTGAATTAAAGTGTGGATGGTTCCTAAGAGAAAGGGACATGAAAAGGTTTGCAGCTTTGGAAAGAAATAGGCTGATTAAAAATAAAATAAAATAAATCTTTGATTGGCTGCTAAAACAGTTAAAAAGGATCTCATGCCAGAGAGGTAAATGATGAAATTCGTTAAAGACTAAGCTAAATATGGGTTTAAATCAATCTTTAACACTGCAGCTTCCTGGAATATTTTGGACACTCTCAGTACCAAAGCAGCAATCACACTTTGCTTAGTTGAGACTTTCATAAGAACTAAATAAAACCAGCAAAACTCTTTCACAGGGGTCATTCTGTTATCCAAGAGATAATTTTCCCTTTCTGTGATCAATCCACTGGTTCAACGACAGGCTGAGCTCTCAGTTATGCTGCTGAAAATCCTGAGAGACATCTCACACATCCAGTGAGGCAGTGTAGGCTTATTGGAGCAAAACCAGACCTCCTGGGAATATCCTGCAATTCTGAGCCTCTGAATTTGAAATATAGCACAAGTTTGGTAAATCCACGTAGCTCAAAATGAAATTGGAAACCCCAGTGAAATAAAGGATGGCCCAGCAATTTCCCTACATTCATTTAAGGAAATCAAGCGTCATCAACCTTATTTAGTTGAAAGCCAAGAAAGCCAAATGTGTCCTGGACTCCTGGGCTGGATCCCCATGGTGTGGGCAGGGCAAGGGAGAGAATTCTTCCCCTCTGCGCTGGTGAGACCCGACCTGGAGGGCTGAATTCAGTTCTGGGATCCTCAGCACAGGAAAGACATGGGTAAGTCCAGATGAGGCTGTGGAGATGCTACAGGGGCTGGAGCCCCTCTGCTCTGGGCTGGGAGAGCTGGGATTGTCCAGCCTGGAGAAGGCTCCAGGGAGACCTCAGAGCCCCTTCCAGGGGCTCCAGAAGAGCTGGAGAGGGAATTTGGACAAGGGAGTGACAGGGCAAAGGGAATGATTTAAAACTGAAAGAGGAGAGATTCAGACTAAATATTAGGAAGAAATTCTTCCCTGTTAGGATGGGGAGTCCCTGGCACAGTTGCCCAGAGAAGCTGTGGCTGCCCCATCCCTGGAAGTGTCCAAGGCCAGGTTGGACAGGGTTTGGAGCAACCTGGGAGAGTGGGAGATGTCCCTGTCCATGGAATGAGATGATTTGAAGGTCCCTTCCAACCCAACCCATTCTATGAGAAGCAAACTGAGGCACACAAAGGAGATGCGAATGGATACAACCCTGTAAGAGGGCACTCACAGAGCTCTGATATTTGGAATAAACAGTCAATAAACACATCCACACATCCATTAGCTGAGTTTCCCGCTTTCTTTAAGAGATTAAAAAAAAAAAACCAACAAAAAAACAACCAAAACCACTATAAAACTTCCTGCTAAACTACTCAGATTACTCAGTTTCCTTACAGGTTTTGCTTGGCATTGATGCCCTTTTTCTTACCTCTACTCCAGGAGCACAGGCCTGGCACTGAACAGAACAATACTGTCAGTCTGAAAGGATCAATAATCAGAGCAGGAACTATTATTAAATTAGCTCTTTAGGAAAAAACTCAATGAAAATGGAAAATGTGTCAAAGGATGAAAAAACATACCCTTGATTCAGTTGCCTGGTGCAAGGAAAATGAAACCAGAGCAGGAATATTAATTTGTTTTTATTTTTCAGAGACTCCTAATTCAACCTGCTTTGGGGTAATTTCTTTCAGAACTGACAGAAGTAGAATTAAGATAACAGTGATTTAAGAAAAGATTCGTGACCTGTGGGAAATTAGGAATATTTGAGATTTCCTTTTTGTATGTGTGGGAGAGAAGGGCAGGAAAAGATTTAAGGAGGCGGAAAGCAAGCCCTTTGCCCAGCTGTGAATTCATGAGCACAGCAAACTGAATTGCAACATTTTCAGGGGACAAGGTTACTTGCTATCTGCAAATTAGGCCCAGGAAAAAAAAAAAAAAAAAGAAACAGCCGTTATGCAGCCTCCAGTCTGAAGCCTTAATTAACATAAACAATGTTCAAACACACCAAGAAATAGATATTACCATTGAAATAAAGCATATGGCTGGCTAAATACCCCGAAGATTATCTGGAGATAATCTTTTCAGGCACCAGAAGTGCAGCTGACGCTGAGCTCTAATGATTCTCATCACAAGGCCAGGCCGGAGAGGGAGCTCGGTGCTCCCCACCATCACCAGCCTCCCGGGCTTGGATTCTGCCTTTCAAATCCAGAGCTTGTGGTGGAGAATTAATGACCACTGTCCCTCTTCACAGCTGCACTGCTCCAGAACAAGGCCTGGAATGCAGGAATCATCTCTGGAAGGAGGAACTTGGGCCATGGCTTGGTCTCCAAGGAGCTGCTTCAATCAAGGTTGTGTTGGATGGGGATTGGAGCAACTTCGTTTAGGGGAAGGTGTCCCTGCCCGTGGGTGATCTTTAAGGTCCTTCCCTGCCATGGTAGGACACGAAATGGACTGACTCCATAGAGTTGTCAGAAGAGAAAGAAGGCTTTATTTACAATCCCAGCAGTTTCTTTTAGAACACGCTGCGTAAAAAGGTCTATTCTTGCTCCATGGCACTGACGCTGCTCTCCATTGGTTCAGGAATAGGAAACAACCCCTGGGGACAGTTGTTATGGGAAAGGGAACGCTGTTTGCTGAACCTGCTTTGAGAAACGGAGAGAGATGCTTTGAAAAGGGAAAACTGTTGACAGCTTTCCCTTGGGAAAGGAGCTGGCAATAGTTAGCAAGCTAAAAATTCAGGCTCAGAAATATTGAGCCCACACTTCCCAACCCAAATCATCCTGTGGTTTTATGATTCAGAGCACACGGAAGGGTTGGACGGGGGAGAAATTTGCCACTGGGCCCACAGCCTATTTCCTTGTGTTCCCTTGCCGAAGTTCTTTCCCAGAGACAGTCACAGAACAGATATTTCATTGGGATGAGCCCCCAGAAGGATTCCTCTGTCCCACCCAATATTCCAGTTAACAATCCTGAACGTGTCAGAATTTTCACACAGAAAATGTGATGCTGTGGACTAGGCAGAGGAGAAATGGAGAGACCTAAAGACACTGGGCCTTGTGTCCTTGGTCTCTAAACGAGAAAGGAATGTGGAAACCCCTGTGAAGTGTCACAGCATTCCAAACCAGTTCAAAAGCCCTTGATCATAAAACTCAGGGGAATATTCCTTCCTGACCCATCTCTGGAAGTATCCAAGGCCAGGCTGGACAGGGCTTGGAGCAACCTGGGACAGTGGAAGATGTCCCTGCCCATGGCAGGGGGTGGAACTGGGTGATCTTTAAGAACCCTTCCAACCCAAACCATTCTGCGATTGAATTACCCCAGTTCTCGTGGTTGTTTAAGAATTATAAATCTGGTGGCTACCCCAGCATCTAATTAGGATCAGAACTTGAAATATCATGAGAAGGTTTTTTGTTTGTTTTGGATTTTTTTTTTCCTGTAAGGCATATTTGAAGTAATTTTTTTCATGGATTTTTTTTCCTTTAAAAGGATGACATTTTCTAGCTCCTCCACAGAACCCTGTGAAACAGAAAAGCCGACAGCTCCCTATAATCCCTTGGCTTCATGGCCTTAAGAAGAAAAAAGGAAAATAATTCTCATATTTAGCCACACTGCAAACTATGCTGTCACCAGGTCAGCTCATGGCGGTGGCTGCAGAAGATGACCTTGGACTGCTTCCATGGAATCATCAAATCATGGAGTTGTTAAGGCTGGAAAAGATCCTTAAAATCATCAAATCCAACCATCAACCAGCACCACGTACACTCCTAAACCACCTCCTCAAGTGCTACATCCACACATTTTTTGACCTCTCCCAGGGATGGTGTCACCTCCACTTCCCTGGGCAGCCTTTTCCAATGCTTGATCACCTTTTCCATGAAGATTTTTTTCCAAATATCCAGCCCAAATCTCCACTGGTGCAAGTTGGGGCTATTTCCTCTCATCCTGTCATTTGTTACCTGGGAGAAACATCTGACACCAACCTCAATACAAGCTCCTTTCAGTCTGTTTCCACAACAGAACAACAATTTGTTCATCCAAGTCTTTGTCCTCTACTCTTAAATTTCTTATTGTTATCCAAAGCCAAAAATACCTTTACAGCATTTCTGGGATCCCTTCAGCATAAGAAATCCAGGCCATAACTCCTAGATTAGAAGTTATGAGTAGGATTGCAAATAAGGTTTATAAATAAAACAAAAATTGTGTAATATTCTAAATAAATTTTATAAATAAGATATACTTTGGGGCAAAGCCTCCCCATTGGATATTTTCCGCTACACCAGAGTATCAGAACAATGAAAATGATAGAATCATCAAATAGTTTGGGTTGAAAAAGATGTTTGAGTCCCACTGATAACACAGAACTGCAAAACCTATCATTAAACTGTGTCCCCAAGTGCCACATCTACACATCTTTTAAATCAGTGCTGGTGGTTCAGCCAATTCCCTGTCTTGCCTAAACCCATTGGGTACCAAGATCACCTTGGGAAAAAGGCGAAAGCTGAAGGTACCGTGAAAATATTGTAAGCAGGGGTTGGGATTTTCTGAAGCCGACTTTTCCAAGTGGAGGGAAGTGTATCAGTGGGACAAAAGGGGGATGGAAAGGTGAGCAGGAGGACGGCTGCCCTCATTATCATACAGGGCTGCTTTCCAGCAGAGGACAAGGTGAGAGCAGTGAGTGATGGATCTGCCTGCCTCCCACCCCTACATGACATTCACAGCTGCTTATCCAGGCCTTGCAGGACGCTTCTCTCCCGGGGCAGCTCCTCGGGTGCCCTTGAGCTTGCATAGAAATGTTTCGGCGGGTCCTGCATGGCAAAAACCAGGGCTGGGCTGTTGTCCCCTCGTTGTACCACCCTGCAGGACCCTCCTGAAACTGCCTGCTCCAGCGAACGTGTTGTGTGGATGTTCCAGCTGGACACAAAGATGTTCAGCTCACTCCCTCAGCTTCCATGTCATCTTTCCTGCTATAATGTCCCAATTACCATGAGATGCCAGAGACCTGGGGCTGGTTTTGCTGTTATTCCTCTCTCCAGTTAGGAAGGATCAAACTGGATCATGGCCCAAAAGATGGGACTCTGCTTTTCTGTTTAGAAAAGGATGTGGCTCCACATCAGGAATTTACCTGTAGCTGGTCCAGGCAATCCTCTTTCTCTGCCCTGAATAACAGCCAGTCATCCCTGAATCACTTCTGAGAAACTGGGAAACTTTCCTGGTTTCACAGAAAACAACAATCAATGCACACAAGCACACAACAGCTTTGTCACATGTACCGAAAATATTCCAGGGAAAATCCTCCAAGGACCTGAGTGTATTAGCAGGATCCACCATCTCCTGCACCTGGACATCGTGGTGCCACACTCAAGCCTCATGGGAAAGATGGGAAGAATGGGAAAACAAGGTAGGGAATGCTTTTGCTGAGTGTAGCAGGTGCCAGTAGCAATGTAGGACGTTGCAGCCAGCAGCGAACGAGCTGGAAACGCTCCCTTCGGCTGCTCAAGGATGTACAAATGCACTTGGATTAAAGGCTGGGAGAGCAATGCAAACACCTGGGAGGAGACATCTCCCTCACAATCCTCTGTTCTCACATGTCCTGCTGGCTGCTCAGCACTTCCAACTCCGCAGATGATTCCAAGAGAGCCTAAAACCCCTCAGAGCCCCCAAACCAGCCCTCAGCCAGAGCTCAGGGAAGCAGAAGGATTGACATGACCACAACCATCACCCCGTGGTGCTCATACCAAACCCTGGCAATGGGCAGTGGGATTGTCCACCTGGGCATTTTGAACCCAAAATCTCCAGTGCATGGGAGTGAAAAGAGAGAGGGAGATGGAAGTTTGTCGCTAGCTCTGAACAGAGAGCCTGCAAGCCCCAGCTCTGGTCCAGATCTCCTGTCCCTTGTGCCCTCTGTTTTTCAGCCTCCCCCTCTCTGAAATATCCGTCTTGTGGCTCTTCCCAGATTTCCATGGCAAAGCCAGGGATGGAGACAGGCAGATTGCCTCCTGTCTACCTCTGAACAGCACTTCCCAGAAGAACAAACAAACAACGCTGCCAACATCCCAGCCCTGTCTCCAAGAGTACAGGAGGCCCCAGGGCCAGGTTGGGAAGAAGGATGGCTCTCCTGCTACCAAAACCCCAGCTCCAGGGGATGCTGCTTCTCAGAAACCTAAATCAGAACGTTTTAATGGCTAAGCACAGGGCTAGAGGATAAAGAGACAAAGAAAAATAAATCAGGCGGGTGACAGAGGGGCTGGGAATGGGAGGAGGTAGCAGACGGTAAAAGAAATTAAATCAAGAAGCCAAATTAAGGTGCTGCAGGCAAAGATGAAGATGCTGGATTAAAGATTAACTGTAACCAAGATGGAAATGTGGCCCTTTAAAGGTACAAATTGCTTCAATGCATTTCACAAAACCCACACAAATCTCCTAAGAATAAAGTTTTCACAGATGCAGCTGGATCACAGTAACACAGATAGCTGGACATAAGAACTCCGGATGGCCTCACACTCTGGTGTTCCCAGTCGAGAAGGGGAATTAAAAGCAAAGGAAAGGCAATCACCCAAAAAAATTGAAAGTCCTGCACTGAAGGAAAGGAGACGGGATGCAAGCAGTTGTTAAAGAAAGGTTTGGCACTGTACAGATAAATTCTAGGGGCATATTCAAATCACTCTGAATCCAGGGGAGCTGCCAAGCCCTTTGGGGCTGTCTGCTCACCGAGCATTTCCTAATTTATCTCCTGCCAGCCAGCTCCAAAGGAAGGGTGGGTGAGCTTGATGTGAGAGCACACCTTTCACACCTGCTCCTTCAGAGCCCAGAGGAAGAGACAGCTCAGCCAACATCCCCATCAAAGTGGAGCAGGTGAAGCAGGTTCCCCCCTCGGCTCCAACCCGAGGATCCTCATCCCATCACAGCACATCAGGATTTTGCTCTGCTGCACATTCCCCTTCTGGGATTGCCGGGAGGAAGGTCTCTCATGCATTGCCACCTCCTTTTAGCAACTCACATTTTCCACTGGAGCATCTAAGACCCTGTTCCTGGGAGACTGAGGAGGGTGGAGGAACTGGATGGGATCATGAGGTTCAGTTTTTTAAAACCCTGAGGTCTTTTTTTTCCAGACATTCTGATGAGGGTTTCCTGGGTGATGCAGACTTAGGAGCACCCACAAAAGAAGCACGGAATAGTTTGGCTTGGAAAGGGCATTTAAAGCTCATTTTAATGAGCAATGACCAAAGTAGACCAGGTTGCTCAAAGCTGCATCCAACCTGACTATGGAAACTTCCAGGGACGGGGCAGCCACGACCTGGCTGTGTGAATCTGTCCCTTATGGTAGAACCCTTCTCCTGGGACAGGCACAGCCTTGAGCCTTGCCGTTCCTGGCAGGATTCCCGTGAGCAGAACCTCAGGGAAACATCAAAATCAGACTCCACACGCACTTCAAGCCTCCAGCTGGACATCAGAGAGCTCTGAGCCAGGTGAGAGTAGGACAACACAGGTACACACCCACAGAGGGACAGGGGGACGCTGCTCTGAAGATGAGAAGGTTTAGTCAGTGTGAGCTCAGCTGGCTGCGCTCTTTTCCCTGCCACCGCTTTCCTTTCCTCCTCCTTTCCCTTTGGCCTCCTTTTCCTCTGCACTCCACGAAATGAGCATTTCATGGGAGCGGAGCAGCCAAGTGAAGCTGAGCTGGCAGGTCCTTGAACGCATGGAATGCCTCCCTCGTTCCCAGCTCGAATTTCGGAGAGCAACATCTGCCTGCTCCTGAAGGTCATTTGGATCCCGGATCAGGGATGCTGCACCACCTCCTCATTGCTATGCTGTGCCTGGCGCAGCCATAATGTCCTACCACATGAAATACTGCTTCTTTACAAGTTTTGGGAGGGAGGGGGCAAATAAAATGCAAAACTAATGGCAAAAACCCCACTCTGATGGGACCTGTGTGATTCCTGCCCTTACTCGCGTGGGTGTAGAAAGGAATCCTGAGGCTTTGCTTTGGATTTGCATTTGCACAAGGGGAGGAAACCTGTGGGAAATCGAGATGATGCTAATGCAGTGAGGGGGCTGGCGCAGCCGCGGCTAAATGAACGCTAATAAATAAATAAATGCAGATGTTTAAGATCGCGCTGCCCCCTCTCCTCGAACAAGCCCTTCCCAGCCCTCCTGGGGGTTGATATGATGTTTGCTCACCGGGGGGCTCGATGTAAAACATCTCCCCGGTGGGCAGGGCCCGGGTGGATCAGAGGGAAGAGGGTGAGATCCCTCGGGGGGGAGTGGAACAGAGCAGCAGTGAGGCAGCTGGATTCAGGCTGCCGGGAACGGTACCGTGTCACAGCTTGGCAGCTGCGAGGATGCAGGGATGCAGGGATGCAGGGAGCCACTGGCAGCTAAGCAGAGGATTGTAGTGAGGCTAGAAAGCAGCAGAGCAAAGTTCCCCTCTCCAGCCTGCACGGGCAGGAGCTGCAAACACAAATCAAGCTCCAGACCTGCAAAGCTGGCAGAGGTTTTCCTGCAGGAAGATTTCCCCTGCCATGCAATCCCACTGGGTTTAAGCGGACTGCATGACTGTGGTCGGGTCTGCTCTAATTCCTGCTTTTCTGCCGTGGATGTCTGGGAGGAAAGGCACGGAGACACAGCACCCCAGCAATTTTGCAAGGAGCAGGAATAAGGAGCAGGTGCTGAGCGGAGTGACACGGATCTGCTTGTGCTTTTCTCAGGAAAGCAGGTCACGGGGGAGGAGGGGGAGTCATTTCCCAGCTTTTCTGCTGCAAATGTGTTTAACCAAAGCCACGCTGGTACCCAAACGCTCTGGAGCTCATGCAAAGAGGGATTGCTATCAAAACCTTTTAAAGCCACTTGCTGCTAATGAAAACACCTCGCAGAGATACGAGCTGGTGGAAACCTCTCTACTCCCAGCAATATGTCTTCATTAGGCTTGCTCCTCTCTCCTCCCCATCCTGCTGTATCTCTGTACATCTGGAATCAGAAAGGACAGAGAGCTCCCCAAAAAACGCAGGCAGTGGACTTGGCTTCTGTTCTATCCTATTCTATTCTATTCTATTCTATTCTATTCTATTCTATTCTATTCTATTCTATTCTATTCTATTCTATTCTATTCTATTCTATTCTACTCTCTTCTGTTCCGTTCCGTTCCATTCCATTCCATTCCATTCCACTCCACTCCACTCCCACTTTCAGTGACACCCCTACCTTCAGCCACCCACCTTTCCCAAACTGGACAGATGTTGCAGCATCTGTGCAAACTGGCACTCAGCTGTCTGCTGTGCTTTATGTGCTGAGGTTCAGCTGAGGGGCAGTGACAGGTTTGGGAGAGCATTCATCCCAAAGGGAGTTTCTGACTTCCCACTTAGTGAGAAAGATGTGGAATATTCCTCAGCTAATTAAATGCTTGCCAATTATAAGGCAGCACCAATGATGACTGTGCTGGCTAAAGCAATTTTACTGAAAAATGTCTTTGCTGTCCTGTCTGGGGTTTGCAGCAGCAGGAGTGGCCTTTCTTGCAGGAATTGCTGATGGTGCAGCAGCAGGCACAGTCCTAGGGGTGAAATGTCCTTTATTTCCTGCCCATCAGCCCCCCCACAACCTGCCCAGCAATAAAATGCACATAAACCAGTGCCAAACACATCCATCTCTGCCTCCTCCCTTGGCAGGGTGATCATTTCAGCCCTTCCTCTGCACCTCCTGCAGACCTGAACAGATTCCCTGGGCTCTGCTTCCACACTGGAACATCCTTCCAGAGGGAGAACCCGCTGCTGCTGCTCAAAGGCTTGGGATGCAGGGCTCAGGATTGGGTCGATAGCTCCCAAGCTGGGAAATTCCAAAGTCCCGCTGAGACTCACTGAGATCTCATGGATTCTGCCAGAAACAACTGAATGCACTCAACCCTCTTGGCACTCTCTTATTCAGGGCCCAGGGGAGGCAGGGGGCACGGGGACACAGCCAGGCGGTATCACCATCACAGATGAAATGCAGAATCCCAGCAGGAAGCTTTTATCCTCTGGCTCAGGACTGCTCGTTGCCAGGGTGCTTTCTCCGAAAGCCAAGCTGGCACCTGGAGCCAGGAATCTCCAGAGGAGGAGATCAGATTGCAGAGGGTGGGGAAAGGGCGATTCCTGCTGCTGCAGCTCCTTCCATCCCAGACAGGAAGGAGGAATGTCCCGAGGAGAGAAGCAGATAAGCATCAGAATAAGGAATGAAGGAATTAACAGCGGAGATTTTGCAGAGAAGAAACTTTCTGGAGCCACCAAGGAAGCAGAACAAGTTGGGGAGAGAGACAGAGAGTCTGGAAATCAAAGGGGGCCTGAGTGTGGAGAAAGTTGATCAGAACATTTAATCTGACACTCGGGAGTCCTGAAAGGAAAGAAGTTTGGAAACCCCAGTGCTAAGGTGTAAATCTGTCTGTTTTCTCCCCAGCCCCTCCGAGATGTCCCTGCCAACGCTGCTGACTCGGGAATCAAGGTCATCCACACAGACTGAGCAGCGAGCAGACAGGTAGGTTAGGACCAAAGGGATGTAGCTGCTGGTCCCAGCCTTCACCTGCCCAAGGGTAACAGAATCGAGCAGGAGAAGTACAGTGGATGTGACAGCTCCCACTCCATCCTCCTGTTTGGTCTTCCTTTCTTCCCTGAGATGACAGGCGGTGTCAGAGTGAAGGAGTGATGCTCGCAAGCTGGGGGCTCCCAGGCCACCTCTTCTGAAAGGTTTTCTGGGGAGGGAGGGAGGCCAGGAGGACAAAAATAAATGCTCCTTGTTCAGGGGACCTGAGAGCGGGTCCCCATGTCGCTCCTGCTTCAGAGTGGCAGAAAATGTTCCGAGAGTTCCTGTCAGTTCTGCTGCATTTTGAAGCTGTCTCTCCCCTGCAAGCCTCCAAAGCAGTGACACTTGTCATTGGACCAACACTGCTCCCTCCTAAACCCTCCAAAAACACTAATCTGGGTAAAGGCAAATGTTAAAGGAAATCCAGAGCTGCAAGTGACCTAGAAAAGAATATTTTTTGTTGTTGTTGTTCAGCTCCAGTTGCAATAACAGCGCATTGAAAGCTGCAAAACGCTCTGACATGACAGCAATAGGAGTCATATAAGTCCTGGTTCGCAGACTGCAGCAGCAGCTCTTTGCTGCAGCTGGAGAGGGAGCAGGCAGGACAAGCTCAGCTGGCAGAGCTGGCAATTAGCAAAAGCATCTTTTGCGCTGGTAAACTGGCCGAGCTGGGCAGAAATGAGCTGGGGAGCCGGGAAATGCCCGGTGCCCTGGTACAGTTTCTAACAGTGAGGTGCTGATGCCTGAGTGGAGACAAACAGCAGCGCTCCAGGAGCGGGGGTGGAGAGGGGGGAGCTCTTTTTATAGCTACCTGGGGAAAAAAATCAAAAACATTTGTGTCCCACAAACAGGATATTCCCGGGAACACCGTGGTGGAACGCACCTCACCATCACTTCAAACTGAATTTTAGGGAGCATTTCTTTACAGAGCGGGTTGTCAAACTCTGGAACAGGCTTCCCGGAGAGGTGGCCAATGTCTCAAGCCTGTCAGTGCTTGAGAGGGATTTCGAAAACCTTTTTAATAACTTTTGGATAGCCCTGAGCTGGTCAGGCAGTTGGAGCTGATGATTGTTTTAAGTCCTTTTTAACTGAAAATTCTATTCTATTCTATTCTATTCTATTCTATTCTATTCTATTCTATTCTATTCTATTCTATTCCGTTCCGTTCCGTTCCGTTCCATTCCATTGGCAATTCTGAGATTCTTCCCCTGCCCTGTTCCAGGTCTCTCATTCAAAACTTCTTCAGTCTCCCCCCTCACCCTGAGTTGTTTCTCTTGGGGACGAGCAGCACATTCTGTCCTGGCACTCATCAGTGCAACTTTAATGACAGAAAAAAATCCTTGGGCTGCAACACAGCCTCAGCCGTGTCTGTGCTTTCCCTATCCCTGCATTCACACTGGATCTCCATGTCCTGGGCATGTTTAAATTACACTTTAGGCATGGAAAGAGCCCTTCCCTCCAGGTACCTTTGTAGCTGAAGGATGATTTTCCTAGCCAGGGCCCAGATCCTGCAGTGATATTGGACACAGGGAGCTCCCTCCACTCTCCTTGTGTTCTTCCACGCGCAGCAGCACTGGGGACAACTTTTCCTCAAGCTGCCTGGATTTCAGGCATTTGCATCACAGAGTTCTGCCTCCCTCATCACTACCACTAACCAAACATATTTTAAATGTCAGGAAACTCTCCAGCACTGTTTTGACCAACACACGGGATACCAGGACTGGAAAAGATCTGTCTGAAAATGATTCCCAGCAGCAATGACTTTACTGCAGCTCCAGTTTGGGCTCATATGGAAGACTAAAGGTAAAATATCCCAGCTGAGAGCCAAAAACCCTGCAACAGCGCTTTGCCCAGGCCCCAGCCTAGGATTATGGGTGAAAAAATATCACATGCATATTGGTAATCCCTGGGATAATCCTGTGCAGTGCCCTTGAAGCTGTCAGGAGCCTTGCTGAGGTTTGAAGGATGATTGACATTCCTTCAGATTTGACACATGAGCTCTACGCACCATTGAATAAATAATAACCACAGCTAAAAATTAATAGCATTCTCTTGGATCCCAGCTCCTCTGGGCTCTTTTTCTCCCAATACAGGCCACAGTTAACTTTTATCCAGAGCCACCAGCAGAGCCATGAGACAGGCCAGGAGAGCTGAGCTGTGGCTCTGCTCTGCTCCTCCTGGCTGACAGAGGATAAATCACTCCCTGGGTTTCTCCTTCCCCGCCTGAAAATGACACAGGTCAGGTTCTGGGGACAGCCCATCAGTGCAATTATGACCCTTTCCGTTTTTGTCTCCTTGGCTGGCTGGTGGTGGATTGGATCCATCACCCAAAAATGAGGGGGGCAGATGTGCTTCCCACCCATTTTGCTGCCTGCACTTCCATCCTCAGCAGCAAGAAAGGCTCTCCTCAAACTTGGGAAGACCAAGGTTCTTGCTGGGTCAGGCTTCAGGCCACCAACATAAAATCATAGAGTGGTTTGGGCTGGAAGGGACCTGAGAGATCATCTCATTTCAATGCCTTGCAATGGACAGGAACATCTTTCACTATCCCAGGGCGCTCCAAGCCCTGTCCTTGGACAGGGATGGGGCAGTCACAGCCTCTCTGGGCAATCTGTGCAGGGCCTCAGCACCCTCAACCTGCCATGCACCAGGCTCTGGCAGAGGGTGAATTTATTCCCTCAGAGACAAGCAGCAAACCCCCTCCTGACATCCGACCAGCGTTCCACATGTCCATTAAACCCCCTGGAGATGCAGCTCTGGCCTGAAGCAGAAGGGAGCTCTGGGAGATTGAACACTCATCTTCCAACTGGTCAGCGCTGTAATTGAATTAAAGGATTTGCAAAGCCCTGGAAAGAGCCTTGACAAGTCTGAAAATCGTTCTATTCCGTGAAATTGGGCTTTCTGACCTCACTCACATCAGTTATTTTTCTGACTGAGGGTTAAAGTGCATCCAAATAAATCCAACGGTCAGGACACAGAGGATTTGTCCTCCCCAGGAGTTTTGCTCATTGCTTTCCAGGAGGGCCACTGGGAGAATCTGTCAAGCTCCACATTGAGTTGGCTGTCAGAGCAGGCTGGATATTCCATGTTTTTGCTAATCCTCTCTGCCATGGGGCTGAGAGGCCACAGAGAGCTCAGGTGGAATGCACAGGCTGGTGTCTCGTGCCCTCATGTGAGCAATTCTCACAGTGATGGCCCTGAGTCTCCTCATTCCACCTCATGAAGACCAAAATTCAGGTGCTGACACTCCCTGCTGCCCACACAAAACGAAAAAAAACATGATGGGAGCTCCTCTGGGTGAGCAGTCTGACCATCAAAGTCACCTTTAGACAAACAGTTCTCAGTGATAAATCGGAATACTTATTTTTGCTCACTAAAAGGAGCTCCTCGCTCCCAGATTTCCTGACATTTTGAGGAGCTGTCTGATGTTATTTAGCACAGCAGACTCAGGGAAAACTGAGGCACGAAGCTTACACTGATTTGCCCAGACACACAGAAAGTTCATCATTAGACAAGGGCTGCATCCCGGGCACTGTGGCCTCTTTTTGCTGCTGTTTTAGCAGAACATTTCATCTTCTAGCATGGTGCACAAGCAGTCAGGTGAAAATGAACACAAGTCCTTTTCTCCTCCTTAAAACAGGGACAAACATTCCCCATCCTTATTCACAGTGTGCCAATTTTGGAGCCTTTTCCACCACGTCCATCAGTCCTATCTTGTCCATCCCGCCAGTCCATCACCCTTGAGCAATGGCACGGACTCAAGAACCTGCACCCTGACCATTTCCCATGGAATCCCATCATGAGAATGAGGTGTCTGGGACTGGAATGGACAAAATAGATAAAATTAGATATTAGGGAGAAATTCTTCCTTGTGAGAATGGTGAGGCCCTAGCACAGGGTGCCCAGAGGAGCTGTGGCTGCCCCATCCCTGGAAGTGTCCAAGGCCAGGTTGGACAGGGCTTGGAGCAACCGGGGGTAGAGGAAGGTGTCCCTGGGCATGGAATAGGGTTGGAATGGGATGATCCTGAAAGTCCCTCTCTACTCAAACCATTCTCTGATCCAATGATGAAATTGTAGAAATATAATATTTATTTTGGTTGTGGTGGATAGTGCTGTGTTTCTGGCTTGCAGTTCAAGGATTCATTAAAAAATGAGGCATTTTAAGAAGTTCATCTGAACTTGCTGCAGTCTTGCAAGGAAGTTGAGCAGAGAAGCCTGATGGGGAAACTTCTTCTTGGGTCCTTAGGAAGACACATAAAACATCACCTGCTCAAACATCTACCTAGTGCTGATGGTCTGGGCTTTGTCCAACCCTGGTCCTGAGGCACTTGTGGTCACAATACACCTTCCTGAAATCATGCACAGGCTGCTCCGGAGCCCTCAGCTCCCAGCAAAGCCAGTATTCCTGAGGTTAGAGACCTGGTAAGATCTGAAGGTTTAGAGACAGAACCATTTAGAAAGTGTTGCTCTGTACCCAGACAAAACTCTCTTGTGCCCATGAAGGAAGACTAAATCAATCCAGCAAAGAAGCACACGGAGATAAAGCGACTGCACCCTGAATTTTACACACGGAGCGTTCTGCTGGTGCAGCTCTTTGTGTCCCCTCCCTGCACCTGCGCCTGCCTTAAAGTGGGTTCAAAGCTGCACCCTCTTGCCTGTTGAGTCACTGGAGCTGGAGCACACCAAAAGCAGGCAGATTTCCCCAGCCTGCCTTTCTTCCCCACACCTCAAAACCTGGAGCCATGACCCAAAACTCTCCACCAGCACGCACAGAGGCCGGGGCTGTGTTGTTACAGCCTGGAGTCCCCTCATGCCAACCTGGGAAGTCAGGGTGGATTTCCACCACAAGCCACCCTCAGCAGCCAGGCATGTCCATGAAGATGGCTCCAGGAGAGCTGGCAGGGATGCAGGCAAGACGGGAGGGCAGCCACAGAATCATGGAATTGTTGGTTGGAAAAGATCCTCAAGCCCAACCCTCGACCCGGCACTGCCACGTTCACCACTAAACCTCAACCCCAAGTGCCACATCTATGCATCTTTTAAATCCCTCCAGGGATGGTGACTCAGCCACCACTGTGGACTGCCTGTTCCAGGGCTTGCCTACTCTTTCCATGAAGTAATTTTCCCTAATAGCCAATCTAAACCTCCCCTGGTGTGACTTGAGGCTGTTTCCTCCCGTCCTGTCGCTTGTTACCTGGGAGAAGAGATTGACCCTGACCTGGCTGCCCCCTCCTGTCAAGGACTTGTGGAGAGCCAGAAGGTCCCCCCTGAGCCTCCTTTTCTCCAGGCTGAGCCCCCCCAGCTCCCTCAGCTGCCCCTGGTGCTTGTTTATTTTTTGGGTTTTTTTTTCAGAATACACAGCACAAAGACGCGTGAACACAGAAACCATCCCGAACCTCGTGAGGCTCCAGCTCTCACCCTCAGCACTGGGCCGAGGTTGGGAATCACAGCACTGAGCCCAAAGCCCCTTCCCAGTGGGAGCATCCTCCAGGTGTCAGTGTCTGGCTTCTGCCAGGTCTGTGGAGAGAATTCATTTATTCCACCCATATTCCCGACCCCTTTGCTAGGGAAGCAAGGGAGCTTTTGATTCAGAACCTCTGGATCTTCTGTCCTCTCCCCTTTTCCCTTCCGTCAAAAGCCATTAAACCCTGCTCTGCTGGCAGGCAGCAGAAGCCCTGCATTCTCCTGCTCAGCCTCTCCTGCATCCTGTGCTGTGAAAGGCAATGGAGAACAATCCAGCACCTGTTTTTCCAATTCCATGGACAATTCTGACCACTGGGAAGCAGCTCAGAAAGGCCAAAGGAGTTTAACTCCTGTCCCAAACAGGGATGGACACAGCCCTGTGCTCTGCTGCTTTGTGCTGACAGAATTGGCCACCTCTTTCCTGAAACACCTGGAATCCAGGTAACAACTCCCAAGAAAAGGTGTCCTTGTAACAGGGGAGATGTCTGGAAAAACAGCCCCCTGGAATCAGTCCTTCTCTGTGGTCCCAGCAGCCCCAGGGCCCAGGCTGAGCAGGGATAAATCCTCAGGCTCTGGAGGTGTGACTGGGTTTCACTGCATTGCCCTGTTTTGTCTGCTCTCATCCAGGGCTGAAAAAAAGGCTCCTGGGACCATGATTCCATCTGCCTGGTTGCACACTGCAAGTGCAGTCAGACAGGCTGAATTAAGGGATACTTTTAACCGGGTTTAACACAGGGGAACTAATGGGAATATTCAGATTAACCTCCCTGCATGCCCCTGTGTAGCCAGGCTTTGCAAGCATGACGCTTTCTTCCCTCCCTGACATCCCCTCACCACATCCACAGGAGCAGTTGGGAAAGGCAGGATTTGCAGCTGAAGATGTGGGGAATTAAACTGATTAAGGGCAATGGAGCTGGAGCAGGGGGTGCTGGCCAACACCAGCACAGACACCCTGTATGGGATCACACGAAGGGCAGTGTTGCTCCCCCACAGCTGGAGTGTTGCAGTAAAAATAGATACAATATGTAATTTGTATAAAATTAATAGGTAATAGGTCATTAATAGATCCAAAGGGGAGAGCAGTGCACTGATTTCTCACATAAATCAGTTCAGGGTTTGAAAAGATCATCAAGTCAAGGGAAGGAGGTGACCTCTGCTCTGCTCCTGTGAGACCTTTCCTGGGCTGTGTCCAACTCTGAGGCCTCCAACATGAGAAGGACTTGGAACTGCTGGAGAGATTCCAGAGGAGACCACAAAGATGATCAGGGATGGAGCCCCTCTTCTCTGGAGCCAGGCTGGGGGAGCTGGGGGCGTTCCGTGTGGAAAAAAGGAAGTGTCAAGGACACCCCAGAGCCCCTTCCAGCACCTAAAGGGGTTCCAAGAGAGCTGGAGAGGGATTTTGGACAAGGGATGGAGTGCCAGGAATGGCTTCAAACTGTAAAAGGGGGATTTAGGTTAAATATTAGGAAGAAAATCTTCCTTGTGAGGGTGGGGAGGCCCTGGCACAGGTTGCCCAGAGAAGCTGTGGCTGCTCCATCCCTGAACGTGCCCAAGGTCAGGTCGGGTGGCGCTTGGAGCAACCTGGGATAGTGGAAGGTGTCGCTGCCCATGGCAAGGGGTGGAACTCGATGATCTCTCAGGTCCTTTTAACCCAAAACATTCTGTGATCCTGTGAAGTGTCTGTTTCTGGGAGAATCATTTATCCCTGTCAGCACAGACAGGCTGTGACTGCCTGATCTACAGCTCTGGCAGGGTCATTAATGCTCTGGCTGACAGACAGGGGAAAAGAGGAGCTGTTTCTTGACTTTAGAAAGCTATTCTTCAAAAGACAGGCACTGGGAGATGGATTAATTGATGTGATGAGCAAAATGATTTCTGGGGGATGTCAGAGATTAGACAACTCCTGTGTGACACGTTTCTGGTGGTGGGGAGTAGAGGAACAAAGGGAGCTGTACATGCCCTCCAAAGGGAATCAGACCAGCAAGGCTGGGATCAGAAAAAGCCCCCAAAAGCACATGAAAGAAAAGTTAATGCCTTTCTCCTTCAACAAGTGGTGTGAAGCCCATGGAGCTCACACCATGTCCAGCTCCTTGAGCTGCCTTGCCAGGACTTTCCTGTAATCACATAGGAGATGCAGTCAGGAATTCAGACAGCTTTGGGTTCCCCAGATTAGACACTGGATATCCCACCCAAACCCCAGGAATTTCAGGCAAAGCTGGTGCACTTCAAGACTCATGGGGTGGCTGGACCATAAACACCAAAGATCCTATGAAAAAATTACACAAACAGTTTCTCCTTCTAGGACATTTTGGGAGCTCCTCTGAGTTGTTCTGGACAAAGCAAACAAACAAAAAGACCCCCAAAAGACTTCCGCTGACACTTCAAAACTCTCCCAGTGGTTGGTAGCTCTGTGTGACCATCTCCAGGGCCAGCACACATCCAACCCCCTCAAGCAGTTGGTGTCTGAAAAAGTCCCATGAGCAGAACTGTCCTCAGCCTCTGTGAGCTGTATTTTAGGATACCACAAGCTTCCAAGTGATTCCACCTCACCCCAGAGCTGAGGCAGTGTTTGTTTTGCTCTCCAAGCCTTGCTCGCACAGGTCACCTTCCTAAACAGCAAGGTTTGCATTTCCTAAGTCAGGTAGGTGAAAGGCTTTAATTGCTGGGACAGGTGATCTTTCCCAAGGGAAGCCAAGGGTGTCCTTGAATTAAACCCACAGATTCCCAAAGCACTTTCTCTTCCAAGAGCTGAAAAGCTTTTATGCAAATATTTTGGAAGGTTTGCAAAGGCCTCATAAGATCAGTTATTGTAATGCCTGGTTATTAGAATGCTTAGTTGTTATAATGAGACAGGGGAGCAGAGGAGCTGCTTGATGGAGCCAGGCGTTCCCTGTGGGATGAGGGCTCCCCTGGCAATGCAGACCCTTGGGCTCTCACTCTCTGTGTGTCTGGGGTTGGATTTCACACCTGCATGGCCTGATTTTCTCTCCTGCACCAGGGGCTAAAATACAAGCCCTCAGCTGGCTTGGATCCTGCTGTCACCAAGGAGAGGACAATTACTGCTCACCTGTTGCAGCCTGATCTCATGTTGCCTTCTCAGACCCTTCATTGGATCACAGGATGGTTTGGGATGGAAGGGACTTAAAATATCTTCTTATTCCAACCCCCTGCCATGGGCAGGAACACCTTCCTCTGTCCCAGGTTGCTCCAAGCCCCATCCAATCTGGCCTTGGACACTTCCAGGGATGGCACATCCACAGCTTCTCTGGTCATCCCAGTCTCCAGGGTTCCAACACCACCCTCACAGTAAAGGATTTTTTTCCTAATACCCAATCTTAACCTATTTTATTTCACTTTAAATCCATTCCCCCATGTCCCATCACTCTGTGCCCTTGTCAGACATCCCACACTTTGTGGTTTGTGACTGTCCCTTCCCATCTCACACCAGCCTTCCCCATTTACCTGATCCTATGTTCAAAGAACACCCAAACACATCTTTGATGGCCTGAACCCAGACTCATCAGGCCCATGGGGCAGCCAGACTGCTTTGCAACACTAAATAGCCCCAGATCTTCCTCCGCAGGCACAGAATCATGGAACTGTTAAGGCTGGAAAAGATCACCGACCCCAGCTCTTCACCCAGCACTGCTGCGCCCACCACTAAACCTCATCCCCAAGTGCCACACCCACACACTTTTTGGACACTCCCAGTGGCGGTGACTCCACCACTTCCATGGGCAGCCTGTCCCAACGCCTGACCACCTTCCTAGTGAAGAATTTTTTCCGAATATCCAATCTAAACCTGCACTGGTGCATTTTGAGGCCATTTCATCTTGTCCTGTCACTTGTTACCTGGGAGAAGGGACTGACTCCAACCTCATTAAAATGTCCTTTCAGGGAGTTGTAAAGAGACATCACGTGATGCTGTCACCACCAGTAACAAACCTTGGCTCTGTCTCCCTGTTCCCATTGCCACACGAAACCCCTGTTATTCACCAGGGCAAGGCAGGTGAGAAATACAGCTCTGGTGATGCGCAAGAACATGAACACACATCCGTGGCTGTATTTATTAACTCCTCTCCTGTCCCAGCAGGAGAAAGAGGGAGCAGAAGACCAGATCCCACCTGGGTTTTCACTTCATCAGGGCTAAGCAGCCAATAATTACTCCAGATGAATACCCTTGGAGGAGAGCCAGAAAGTCCCAAATCATTCTCCGATTTCAACTTTCAATTTACCCAGCCCGTGCTAAGCTCATTAATCACGCTCGCAGCACCCAACGCAACAGAAATCAGTCCCTGATATTCTCCCCTCTTATTTCATGTCATGAGGAGTTGGGGGCAAGGGAAAGAAAAGAGAGGCAGAGGTGCCACCCACGAGTCTCACAGTCACTCAGAGGGGCTGGGATTAATAAATCAAAAATCCATTGTTAATAGTACAAGCTTAAATATCCATCTAAATGCAAATGAATGAACAGTCAAGGGTTCCTCCTCTTTTTTTTATTGCCAAGTGCTCTGTTCGACAGCTCCATCTTTGAGGAGGCACATGGTCACCAGATAATTGTCTGGTTCTAATTGCAATTTTACAGTCCAACCCTTCACAGCCCATGGTNGCAGGTCAGCCTTCCAAGGCATCAGTTTCAGTGTCTTCTGATAAAGCAACACCACAACAGGTTGGCTTGGGCTGCACAGGGAATGCAGCAGGGTGGGGAACCAGCAGGGAAATGAAGCTGTAAATCCATTAAATTGGGCAGAACTGGGGAAACACAGAACAGTCCAACTTGGAAGGGACCTTCAAGAACATTTAATTCCAACCACGCTGCCATGGGCAGGGACACTTTCCCCTAGACCAGGTCACTCAAAGCCCCATCCAACCTGATCCTGAACACTTCCAGGGATAGAACATCCTTAGTTTCACCCATTTGCACCACCACTTTCAGGGACTGATCAGTGGGAAAACCTCCAGTTCACAGGGAGAGGTGGCAGGAAGGAATAAATGGAAGCAGAGAGGGGAACCACAAAAAAAGTAGCTGAACCATGGGGTTTCCAGGCACAGAGTCACCAGTCAGGACCTCTACCACATACCAGGCAACAAGTCCAGGGTGCAGCCTAAAAGTTCTTGTTCTAAGCAGGAAACAATTACCCAAAATTGTGATACAAACCCCTTGACAGCTCCAGAGCGCTGTTCAAGTTTGAGGTGAGCAGTCAGGACNAAACCCCTGTTATTCACCAGGGCAAGGCAGGTGAGAAATACAGCTCTGGTGATGCGCAAGAACATGAACACACATCCGTGGCTGTATTTATCAACTCCTCTCCTGTCCCAGCAGGAGAAAGAGGGAGCAGAAGACCAGATCCCACCTGGGTTTTCACTTCATCAGGGCTAAGCAGCCAATAATTACTCCAGATGAATACCCTTGGAGGAGAGCCAGAAAGTCCCAAATCATTCTCCGATTTCAACTTTCAATTTACCCAGCCCGTGCTAAGCTCATTAATCACGCTCGCAGCACCCAACGCAACAGAAATCAGTCCCTGATATTCTCCCCTCTTATTTCATGTCATGAGGAGTTGGGGGCAAGGGAAAGAAAAGAGAGGCAGAGGTGCCACCCACGAGTCTCACAGTCACTCAGAGGGGCTGGGATTAATAAATCAAAAATCCATTGTTAATAGTACAAGCTTAAATATCCATCTAAATGCAAATGAATGAACAGTCAAGGGTTCCTCCTCTTTTTTTTATTGCCAAGTGCTCTGTTCGACAGCTCCATCTTTGAGGAGGCACATGGTCACCAGATAATTGTCTGGTTCTAATTGCAATTTTACAGTCCAACCCTTCACAGCCCATGGTTTTTAAGTGGCCTTTAAAGGGTTTTGGCATGCTCAGGATGGGATTGGAAGCTCAGGTGGCTGCAGGAACAGGCAGGAGTTCTCATGGGAGGATTGCCCCAGGTTTCCAGCCTCTCTACCCATTCAGTCATGGGAAGCAAGGGGTTAAATCCAGAGGCTGGGTGACTGGAGTCAGGTGAAATTTGGGTCACCAAGGTCTGCAGCCTCAAGTGGGTGACTGTGAGTGTGGGGAAGCTCCACCTGGCCACCCATCCTTGGAGCAGGAACATGGAGAGAGGCAAAAGAGGAATCTTGGGGCGTCTTGATGCCTTCAGTTTTAGTTTTCATATTTTCACATTCTGTGCTGCCTAGGGGTGCAGTTCTGAGCCTCACATTCAGTGTCACTCAGCTCTCTTCACAGAGCAGGGAGACAAAACAAATCCTTTTCCCGCTGGAGACCAAGGACAACTTTCAGGCCCAAAAGCACAAACAACGGTGGACTGAAGGGAGGAACAAGAAGGATGAGACTTCACAACCTGAAGCTGTAATTGGATCATTAACCCCAATATGCAAATAGATCAAAACTTATAAAAATGTAAGATCTCATGACCGGTTGGCCATTTTGTGTGATCATTCTTGGTACACCCTGGGTGCAGCCCTGGTCAGGCTCCTGTCCTGCCCAAGGTGTACCCTAAAAGCCTTTCAATAAATATCTACTTTATTCTCTAACTCTGTCCAGTCTCTGTTTCAGGTCAGCCTTCCAAGGCATCAGTTTCAGTGTCTTCTGATAAAGCAACACCACAACAGGTTGGCTTGGGCTGCACAGGGAATGCAGCAGGGTGGGGAACCAGCAGGGAAATGAAGCTGTAAATCCATTAAATTGGGCAGAACTGGGGAAACACAGAACAGTCCAACTTGGAAGGGACCTTCAAGAACATTTAATTCCAACCACTCTGCCATGGGCAGGGACACTTTCCCCTAGACCAGGTCACTCAAAGCCCCATCCAAGCTGATCCTGAACACTTCCAGGGATGGAGCATCCTTAGTTTCACCCATTTGCACAACCACTTTCAGGGACTGATCAGTGGGAAAACCTCCAGTTCACAGGGAGAGGTGGCAGGAAGGAATAAATGGAAGCAGAGAGGGGAACCACAAAAAAAGTAGCTGAACCATGGGGTTTCCAGGCACAGAGTCACCAGTCAGGACCTCTACCACATACCAGGCAACAAGTCCAGGGTGCAGCCTAAAAGTTCTTGTTCTAAGCAGGAAACAATTACCCAAAATTGTGATACAAACCCCTTGACAGCTCCAGAGCGCTGTTCAAGTTTGAGGTGAGCAGTCAGGACTGGCGAACAGGGTTTGCATAATTTGCCTTTCATTAGACTTTCCCAGGAGGCAGCAGTTGTAGCCAATCAGCTTTAAAATGTTGTGCAAATCAGCTTTTAAAATATTGCACAAACAGCTTGGCAGCTCCCCTCACCAGAGCTCGCCGGATCAGCTCTAAGTTTTGGAACGTTGTCCAAGCAAAAAATCTGCTGACATCAGGATCTGGGGCTTTTCAACTGCTCGAGGTAGAAAATTTTGGCTGCAAACATTTGCAGGCATGAACACACACCCCCAAAACCCCAAAACATGGGGACAGTGGAGGATTAGCAGCAACATTTGCACAACCAATCTGCCGGGGGGTTGGAATCCATCCTTGAAAACCGAACTGTGGCGCTGGGGCCAAGAAGTTTCCTGATCAGCTCTTAGCTCCCATTCTTTGGTGCCACGAGGATGCAGGCAGGAAAGACTGAAAGGAATCCCAGCATCCTGCACTCTCAGAGGGGCAAAAGGCAGCCCAACACACTGCTGAGCCTTGGGAGGAAGAGTATGGAGCAGCCAGAGCTCCCAGGGCAGGGAGTGACCTGCTCTAGGGGGCTGGAATGAGATGATCTTTAGGATCCTTTCCAACCCAAACCATTCTCTAGGATGAGGCGGAGATGATGATGCTGAGCTGGGCACTGCTTTGCCTCCAGTTCAGAAATGCCATCCAAACCTCTCAGTCCATGCTCAGCACTAGGAAAACCTTCATCTGTGTCCCACCAGGCACTTCCCAGTGCCAGCTCTGACAGATTCCTGCACCCACCCTGACTGGCATCCCTGTCCCGCAGTCATGTCCGAACTGGATTTTGTTCTCTTCATGCTCAGTCTGCAGCTAATTAAATCCAGGTCTGAGCATGGCAGGGAAACATCTCCATGCTCCTGGACACAACCCTCTCTCTGCTTTTGGAAAGCCAAAGGCAATGGGATGAGTGCAGAGAAAAAGGGACAATGGTTCCAGCTCCCACCTTTACTTGCCAAAAATCGGGTTGTTGTACAAGTGCTTTAATTCCATTCCAGCATGGAGAAACAACAGATCTAGCAGAGCAGGCCAGCTCCTGAGCCTGCCCACCAATCCAACCAACCCTCTGTGCTGACCCACAGACTCTTTGGCACACAGAAAACATTATAAACCCCTCTTTTATTAATTTCTTAGAAGTCCACCTGCATCTCAACCATCTTCTAACGCTGGAGCAATTTCCACTAGAAGCCAGAGGGACCAGTTCTGCCCTGGGCTACAACACAGGTGTGATTCCACAAGCAGGGAGACCCTCTGGGTTCTTCAGCTTTGCTTTGGATCCACTCAGAGATGCCAAATTAATCCCAGACCAACAAGAACTGAGCTGAGTGTAAATATGTTGCCTGCCTCTGTGTGCATATGCTACTTAATGGAGCATAAAAGGACAAGAATGGAATCATTTTTCAGATGCTGCTGGTAATAATAATAAATAATAATAATAAATGCAGGGGCATGTGCCAAGTGTCTGAGATCTCAAGGAGAGGAACTGACTGCAAGCAGGAGAGGAGCCAGATAGGCGCTCAAACTGAGATGCAAAAGTCAGTGAAGTAAAACCACCATTAAATCAAACACTTTGTATCCTTGTCAAGTTCACTCTGGATTTAAGACTTCACTCTCAGAGTATTTTTTTTTTTTTCTTTCTAAGATGCACATTCTTTGACAACTACCCCCCCCCCATATCGGATTTATGGTCCCAACTCATGGTGGTAACTTGGGATTGCTTTTTTTCCCCTGATGGCTACAACCACATCACTCAAACCCTCCTGAACAGCACCAGTCATTGCCTGAATTCTGGCAAAAAAATTATTTTTTTTAATATCACAGCAGCGCAATATAAAGTTCATATTGCCTGAACTTCACCTCCACAGTCTGTATTTGCAACTGATTTTTTGTTACTCTCCTTATGGTGCATGATTTGGGGTGAGCCCTGCAGAGAGCCAAGCACGGCTTTGCTGAGCTCAGTCTGAAAACTTCCACAGTCCTGGGTCTCAGTTCATGCATCCTTTATGTGGAAAAATCCAGAACAGCACTAAAAGACAGCTCACAGAGAAGCAGTGCACATGTGAAGGAAGAAGCACTCCCCACCAGGGTGAAGAAAATACTGAGCAGAGAAAGCAAGAACTGACATCACTGCTAAAATTGCGATGATTTCACCCAAAAAAAAAAGCAAACAGACCTGTGAGAGTAAAGGGAAACCCACAGAACTCACCCATCGTTTTCATCCCACAGGATGCAGGTCTGGTTGGTGGTTCCCTGCCGGGAGACAAGAAAGGGAAAATAGAAACAAATCAGTGTCACGCTGTTTGTGGAGTGTCTGGACTGGAATGAAGAATGTGGGGCCTGTAAAACCCCCTCCACCGCTCTAAGGATGGGGTGTCTGGGATACACCAGGTGAGCTGTCATGGATCTCAAATCCTCAGAATGCCTTTTCCACCCCGGGATTGAAAAGCCAGAAAAAAACGTGCCTTGGTTTGTTCTGCATCACGACCACTGCGGAGGGATTTGACTCTGCCTCTCTCCTGACTCAGCCTACGGATATTCCTCCTTATCCCTCCTCTCGCACAGAACCCTTTTGCTGCTCCCTTCTGGAAAGCAGATCAAATACAGCCTCTGCTTTTGTGGGACAAAACCCCAGCCCTGCAGGGAGGGTCAGGTATGTTAAAACCCCTGGAAGAGGTTTGCCTCTGACTCCAGCTGTCGGAGGCAGCTTCGGAAAATCCCCTCCAGGAGAGTCCAAAGACACGACAGATCTTAATATTCATGTTGTAGATCCTCAGGAGGGCATCCAATCTCCACAAGGACAGGCTTTGGGGTATGTAAATGTCCATCCCATAAATCTGCTTAGGGTTGAGCAGAGGAACCCCGAGGGAATTTTTGCCTGCCTTGGAATGCATTGAGGACAACAGTAATATTCCAGAACTAATGGGGATAACCTTTCCCCCTGCCTTTCTCTCCTCAAGGAAGACCATCATTACATGAAGTTATTTTAATGAGTGCACAATTATTCCCGTGTGATCCTGCCCACAATGAAATGGTGTGAACTGGGGACAAGCATGGCCATGTTCCCTGTGCCAGCAGTGTCACCCTCCTGCTGCTCTGGAAATGAAGCTTTTGGGGGTTTTTTTGGGGGAAGATTGAAGGGTCCTGCACCACCAAAAAGATGTCAGGAGCCCATCAAAACCACTCCTTCCTTGCACCAGATTTCTGCCCTGCAGAAGCACACGCAGCCATGGGATGGGGCAGGTTCCCAGAATCCACTTACGTTGTACAGGTGGGAGAATTCTATTTCCAGAGGGGTGAGGAGAGACCGAGGGAATGGCTTCACAGTCACAGAGATGACTTTGGAGTTCAGAACGGTGCTGTTCCTGGGGAGGAGAGGGGAAAGAGAGGTTTTAGAGGGATTTTTTTGTGGAGCAAGGGATCCCATGGCAACCATCACGGGCGGTGCAAGGTTTAATGTACACAGGAGGGGGTGACCCCATTGTTATAAAATACCCCCAAAGATATTTGCTGCTGATAGACTCCATCCTCTGCCCTCTGGGCTCCCCTCACAGCCGATCCACATGCATCCCTCCCAAATCAAACCATTTTATGAACCTTATCAACCCCTAAAGCAACGGGACCTAAGAGTCTGTATCTATCCCAGAAGTAAAATATTCCTGGGCTCATTTTCTGTCCCTGCCACGAGGACAAAGAACTCATTTGGACTACAGCGAGCCTTGTAGGTCCCTTCCAACTCAGAATACTCCATGATTTCATGTGTTTTCAGAAAAAAAAAAAAAAATCCTGTTTTGCCTCTCCAAGGTTGGCTTAGCCTGCACTGCAGAGGCTGAGGCAGGGTTGCTTATCCATGGGGCAGCACACGATCCTGGCTGGAGGCACTGGTGTGTATCTTCATTCCCTGAGGACCAAAAGCAAATGGAAAAAGGCCAAACGTTTCATGTAGATGTCTAAATGTCTGTGCCCAGACAAATACTGTAATAACTCTGGCAGTCCTGGGAGATTTGAACTCTTGGGAGGAGCAATAAGTGAGGTGATATCTCCCATTCCTGGAAACTTAAACTCTTTGTAGACACTTCCCTGGACACTGATCATGTAAATACACAGAGATTCCTCATTTTTCTGCAGTTCATTGGTGTTTAAATAAGCAAAAGGTCCCCACAAGCAGCAGCTGAAAGTGTTGCCAAGAAGGAATTGGTAGTGGGGTGGTAGATCCAGATCAGGCTGCTCCCAGACCCTGTGACATCCATGGACAAAGGAAATCCTTCCTTATCCAAATCTTCACCAAATCCACACATACTGTGAAATCTTCTGCTTTTCTCTCTGGATTTTTTATTTCTTTTTAAAAAAATAATTAGGTGGGAAAGATTTGCACTTGCTTAACAGCAGCTACAAAAAAATACGGTTTAAAGAAAAAAAAGGAGGAAAAAAAATATTTGGAATTGTCCATGGATGTGTAAGTGGATGCTCAAAAAGCCACTGTTCCACCAACACTAGAGGGAACAGCAGCACTGATTTAACAGGGAAAGAAAAAAAACTATATTTTACCTTTTTAAAAAAAGGAAAAATTAAACAAGAAGAAAATAAAGAATGAAGTGACAAAGCCCAACTATCACCCTACAGAGGCAAAGTAAAGGAGTAAATCAATGAGAGTAGGCAGCTATGAGAAGCTAAAAATGGAATCTGCTGAAAGGTAACCACCAGTGCATGTCTTCATCAGAGGCTGTGTCTGTAAGGGTCAGTCCTTGGGTCAGTGCTGCTGAATATTTGCCTGAGCGGCAGGGATGACACCAAAACCTCCCTGTGGAGGCTGGGGAGCAGGTGAGAATCGATGCAGCAAACACAGACAAGAAAGAGAATCTGATTTTTCAGCACGGCAAGCTGTTAGAACACAGAAGTCACCGGTGTGCGGACTGTGAAGGGTGATCAGTGGCCAAGAAGCTGCAGCTCAGCCAGGAGTTGAAGGAGGCTTATAAAAAATATGGAGAGCGACTTCTTACGTGGGCAAGTAATGATAGCACAAGAGGGAATGGTTTTAAACTACAAGAGGAGAGGTTTGGATTAAATATTGGGGAGAAATTCTTTGCTCAGAGGGCGGTGAGGCCTTGGCACAGGTTTCCCGGAGAAGGTGTGGCTGCTCCATCCCTGGAAGTGTCCAAGGCCAGGTTGGATGTGGCTTGGAGCACCCTGGGATGGTGGAAAGTGCCCCTGCCCATGTCAGGGGTTTGGAATGGGATGTTCTTTAAGATCCCTTCCACCGAGATGAAACAAAGAACTTCTGTCTGTACCCTCCTTGTCTGGATCCCACTGCGCTGTTGGGTTCAGTTTCACTCTGAGAGGGGGGAACAGCAAAGGGAGTTCAAAACAGAGACACAAAATCGATCCAGGTGCAGGAAAACAAACACAATCTCAGTTGGAAGGCTTGTCGGATAGTTCCTTGCACGTGGGGAGCTTTTCAACCACCCACCCGAAGGCCAAGTGCCTGGAAGTGAAAGTCAGACAAATTCAGCCTTAAAAAGAGAGGCAGGCTCCTGGCAGAGAAGGTAATTAAGCAGCTGAGCAGCTTGTCGGGGGTGGAGAAGGACTCAGTGTCACGGGGAATCTTTCAGGAGGAAGATGAGTCGCTTTTCCTAAAAGCACGTTGCAGCGCAGCTTCTGGGAAGAAAACAAAACACGCGGAGATGGGGCAGGAGTTCAGAGGAGCTCCGAGGGCTCCTGAGTGGCCACCAAGGGTGTGCAAAGAGCTGTGAACACAGTGCTGGGTACAAGGGGACCACCAGGCGGGCGGCTCTCCGCTGTCCGTGTCCTCTGCAGCAGAGTCCAGCTGGGACCAAGCGCCTCTCTCACCTCCCTGGCTTGGAAAATCAGGTTTTGTGTGCAGCCCGTCCCAGTTGTCACAGCTGCCAAGATCCGCCGGGCACTCTGGATCCAAGGGGACAGAGTAATGTGTGACTCAGAGACGGAATTGCTGCTTGGGGGAGGTAAATTGGGACCATTAGGAACAGCTCAGCTGCTGCTGTTTGCTGAGTTAAATCTACTTTTATTTTTTCCCCTTCTTGGAAGAATCACTCTGCATTGAATCAGAGTGGTCCAATCCAGTGTCTGGGGCCATATTTCTTATGTGTACCCTGGAATAGCTGCTCTCCTCAGTGGCCAGAAATATTTTTTATCCACAGGCAGCTACATGGTTATTTAACAACATTCTCCTTTTTAATGCTGTGTCCATTTGCACGGCGCTGAAGAAAGAGGTGTTTTACTGCTGCTGCTGCTTTCATTTATCTCTTTTTTTCCCCCTTTGACTCTCCACAGGTGACTCAAGACTCGAGATTTTTTTTAAAGAGGGACTGTCCTTTAATTAAGGAACATGTTAAATCAGCTCTCCCGTGGGAACTCTGTTCGGAGGCTGTGGCTGCCGCAGCTGCTGGTTATCAGAGCTCATTCTCTGCTTGGCCAGAGGAAGCTGAAATAGCGCTGGATCATTTGAGCCAATGATGTTTATTGCCCTTCTGATCTAATTCCCACTGCTGTAATGGAAGATATTACAGAATACAGTTGGCTGACTTGCTAATTCCTCTCTGCACTCACTCGGAGCTCTTTTGCCATTGCCAGCGCTAAATCTGGAGGTATTTAAATGATTATCGGTGAGGAGAGATGCCCTGGTGTTTATGGTAAATGGGCTCACGCTAATCAGTGCAGAACAGATTTAGAAGGTGCCTTAGGATGCTTAATTTACTGCCTCAGTACCAGTCTTGGGGAGGAAAAAAAAAAAAAAAAGAGCGAGAGGAAAAGGGAGGGGAGTGAAGAAAAGGGAAGGGAGTGCTGAACACAAAAGCTTTGGTGCCCGAGGCAGTCTGAGCGTGCGGAACACAGCAGACAAGTGCAGTCAGGCGTGCTCTGCTCCCCTCTCTCCTCCCTGAGCCTGTCTTCTGCCGTGCCTCTCTCCAGGGCTCGGGAAGATCAGGGCAGCTGAGCATCCCCCATCTGACAGGGCCACCAAAATCCCTCTTGACCAGGAGGGCGGGGTGAGGTTCCATTCCTGGGGGGCAAAGGGTGGCAGGGAAGGATGAGACAGCAGCCCTGAGCTTCCTCCTCTACTCTCTGGGGTGCTGCACATGGATGGAGAAAAGATTCCTGCACCTGCGGCAGGCAGTGCCTGAGCCTGGCCCCACCTGAACACGGGGGTCAAAATATTCCCGCTGCAGGTCAAAAATCTGTCTCGTTGCATGCGGTGATCGCTGCTTTTCCCTGGGGGACCAGTGCTCTGCAGCCAGAGGGATCATCCTGGTGATTCCCCAGCTGCCCCCCGTCCCCAGGCAGCCCCTCTTACCTCTGCAGGGAGAGGATGTTGCCCACGTTCCGGTACAGCACAGTCCCAACCACGAAGACAGAGGAGTCGTCCGACACTGCAGGACACCAGAGGGGAGGGAAGAGGACAACAGCACTGAGACAGTCAGGGTGGCAGCTGTCCCCACAGGACACCCCGGGGCAGGATCTGGCCTCTGGAGGAGCATGGCCAGTGGTGGAGGGCTCTCTGGTGGGGCACGGCCAATGCCAGCATCACTGCAGTGGGCTGTGGTGGCTGCTGTCACTACAGGGAGGGCTCAGCACCTTTGGGGTGACCCAGCGTCCCAGATTGCTGCCCTCACCAAGGCTCACCCCTCCCAAATGGGGCTCCCCCATTCAGACACCTCCGAATTCCTCTGACAGCGCCACAGCAGACAAATCTGCAGGGGGGAAAGGTCTCTTGCAGCCACCTCGAGGCCCTTGGAGCCATCCACAGCGATCAGGCCATCAGAGACAAGAGCTGCGCTCGGGCCGACAAGGCCAGCGGGAAGGGGAGATGTCCCATTGCGCCTGCTCTGACCCCAAAACTCGTGTGCTGCCTCTGGGGGCTGCAGCAGATCCAGATGAGCCTCTGAATCATCTGTGTGACCTCTGGGCACGTCGCTTGACCTCCTTCTCCTCTTATTTTTCCTCCTCCTCCTCCACTACCTCACGGTGCCCAACTGCAAAAAGAACTTCCCCTGATAAACCACGAACAGCAGAGGCAGCCCCGGGGCTGGATTTTCAGGAGGAGAAAAAGCAAGTGGCTGGGTGGAAAGCAATGCTGAAGAAGCCTGGGGAAGCACCAGGTGGGGCTTCTCTGCCAATCTTGTACTGAGGGTGAGCTTACAGTGTGTCTGCTCTATCACTGCAGGACGGGCACAGTGCTGCATGTCCGTCTTTCTTATCATCAAATTGGGATATCTGGTGAGCACATAACTGGGAGAGACTGACAGACAGGCTTGCAGAGCAATTTTGTCACCCAACTGCATAAATCAGTGTTGGCCCATCGAAATCAACCGTTCAAAGTCAGCTCCCAGCAGTGAGGGGGTTTGGATTTGGTCTCGTGAATCTGCCTGTCTTCATCGCTTTGTTCAGGATAGCTACTCCTGTTCCCAGAGAAAAGTGAGGATCAAAACTAAAAGAGGTGGATTTCTGCTGGAATCACTGAGCAACCCCTCAAAAACAACACGACCAGCACAAGATATTGAATAAAGCAGAGGCGGAAGAGCCCTGGGTGGTACTCAGGAAACCATGGAGAGGTGAGCATTGACTGGAAGTTGTTTCCTCAGGGTGGATGTCATGTTTTGTTTGCTCAGTCACTACAGCTCGAGTGCTCTAGAGCAGCTGTGTGAGGACGCTTCCAACAGAAATCTAGAAAACAATTCCATGGGGAGCTGGATACTTTTGGGAAAGCCCTCAGCCTCAGAGCAGGATCAGCTCTGTCGAGGTCTGGTCCAGCAATTTGTCCAACAAGTGATTAAAGATTTCAAAAGGTGAAGGCACCACAGCATCCACAAACAAACTGGGATAACGCTCCCAACGTGCTCCAGCTTCTCCCAGGGAGCTCACGCTGTCTGCAAGGCACAACAAAACACAAGGAGTGCTTGACATGGTCCTTGCTCTGCCAGTGACTCACTGTTTACCCTTGGAGGTATCACTTAACTGCTCTTGGCCCCAGATTCCCCAAGCTGAAGTGATGGCTGATGCCATCCCCAGCAGGGAGGCCCATGGCAAAAGGTCCTGGTGTGACAACTCGAGGCCAGAGGTCTTTTGTAGCAACAACTCAGTCTCCAGCCCCTGTCCCGAGGAAGGAGGAGCCAGCAGCTCCCAAAGCCATGAGTGCGAAAAGTAAACCCCATCATCTCCCAGCAATCAGCCCAACTCAGGGCTAATCCTGCCAGATGTTGCCTCCGCCAAAAGATGAGCACCTTGAGCGTGGTTGGTTCTTGGGACTCTCATCCATCAGACCATCCCGAAACCTCCAGGTGTTTTTCCAGATCTGGCAGTGAGGCCACCTTGGCTGAGGCCCCACCTCCATGCTGGGGCTCCTATCCATGCCCTGGTGTGGAGCATCAGTGATAAATTCCTCTGAATGTTGTTTCTGGGGGCAGGAACTTTCACACCAGGGCCATAAATCCCCAGATCTATCAAAGCTTGTCCAAGCATCAGACTCAGAGCCATCAGCTGCTCAGCCTGACCTGCTGACTCCCAGCTACTCACCCTCAGATGGCTCCATCAGGTCTGGATCCAGGCTTGGAGGGCACCTAAAGCATTGTTTGCCAATTTTTCCTGCTTCTTTAGGGAAAGATAAACATCCACACCCAGGCACTAAACCTCTGAATTGAACTTTTCTTAGTTTGAACTCCTAGTCAGGCCATATTTGAAAGCCTTGTTTGCACTCATCAATGCTTTGATGTCCAAACACCGGCGAGCAAATCCTGCTGATCTGAAGAGGACTTGAAGACCAGGCAAACGGAAGGAATTTCTCTTAGAAAATGAAGGAAAAAAAATTTCTGTTGGCTGTGCCACCTACCTGAGAGCCCTGAAGACAGGATGCTCTTGGAGACAGTGACCTTGTCCTCCGAGTTCTTGGCCCAGTCCACCATTCCCCTCCAGCCTTTCATGGGGAAGGTGATATCGGTTGCTGCGTTTGCAGGCAGTTTGTGAATGCCGAGGACTGGGGAGAAGCAAGAAATAAAACCAGTAAGTGAAACCGGCTTCAGTAAATTCCACATGTGCTCAAGGAAACATGGGAAGCATTAGTGGGAAAGCAGAGAGATTGGATCTCGGGAGCCACAGGAGTGATGGTCCTTTGAGGAAATTCTATGTATGAAAGAAGATAAAAGCAGGGCTGATGCTTTGCTGAAAGGCTCCTGCCTGCATTAAACCTGGCTCCAGCACCTTATCTCCAGGAGTGGCCAGCAGCAGCTGATAAGAAGTGTGAGAAAGAACAAGACATCTCTTGGTTTGTCCTCCCAGCAACCAGCAGGACTTCCTCAGCTCCTGGCTGCATCCAGATCATCAACTTTAACAGCCACCAATGGACCTCCCTTTTGTGCACTTTCCTAATCCCATCATGAACCCATCTGTACTTTTTGGCTTCCGCAACCTCCTCTGGCAACAAGTTCCATGCTGCGATTGTGCACACAGCATCAATCAAACACTGCCTGCTGTTTGCTCGCTGCCTCCATTGGCTGCTGGGCTGTTCTTGTGTTCAAAAAATAAAAGAAAGAGCCTAATTCTGCCCAGTTCGTCATCTGTTCTCCATTTGGTAGACATCTCTCAGATCTCTCTGTGGATATCTCTTCCTCCTCATGAAATCCAAACTTCTTTGGAGAGAAGCCACCCCGTATTTATGCCTGTCCGTGTCGTCCCCCAGACCTTTTAATGTCCCACCACCTGCTGCCTCCCCTCCCCACAGCCCTGGTTATCCACACTGCACAGTAATTAACAGCTTTTGGGGGTCTCTCCCCGACGTGGGGCGGGCCAATGAACTCACCCAGGTTGTCCGTGACTTGGTAGGAATCCCGGAAATCCTTCATGCGGAAGCCGATGACATCAATGAAATCCTCCACGAGCCTGAACAGCTCCTTGGCATTTGGCCCTATCTGCAAAGAGAGGCAGAATTCTGAGCAGATCAGATCAGGTCCCAGCGAGAACGGCAGGAGCTTCTCTGCGGGCAAAGGTTTCTGCTCTCACAGGTGAACTGGGAGCACATGCTGGCTATAATGGGCTGTTATGGAGCTGTGGAGAAGGAGGACTGAGAAATCCTAGGAAGAAGCCAAGGAAAAGAAAAAAAAAGGAAAAGTGAAAAGAAAAGGGAAAGGAAATGGAAAAGGAAAAAATGAAAAGGAAAAGGAAAAGGAAAAGGAAAAGTGAAAAGAAAAGGAAAAGGAAAAATGAAAGGAA
>WBMY01014430.1:158625-194881 GCA_013397315.1 Donacobius atricapilla
AAAGGAAAAGGAAAATGAAAAGGAAAAGGAAAAATGAAAAGAAAAGGAAAAGGAAAAGGAAAAAAGAAAAAAGAAAAGGAGAAAGGAAAAGGGAGAAAAAGAAAAAAGGAAAAGGACAAGGGAAAACAAAAATAAAAAGGGGAAAAAGGAAAAGGAAAAAGGAAAAGGAAAAAAGAAAAGAAAAAAGAAAAAAGAAAAAGAGAAAAAGGAAAAGAAAAAAGGAAAATAAAAAGAAGGAAAAAAATTATAATGTGGCACTCAGATTGGTAGAACTTAGGGTGGAGGGAAAGATTTTAAACAAAAGGAAATATTGGAGACTCTCTGGAGAAGAGAATAACCTACCCATCTCCTTTCATAAAATCCTAGAAATGCAGAATGGCATGGGTTGGAAGGGACCTTAAAGATCACCTCATTCCAACTCCCTCTATTGAAAGCAATCACACCAAAGGATAACTGCGATCTAATGTTGAATCCCAGGCAGCCTGATTTTCTCCTTTCCTGTTTTGATGTCAGGATCTCACTCTGAATCATCAAGTTCTTGGCCCTGGGCTGTCCTGGAGTTTCTCTGCCTCTTATTTCTTTCCTGTTTTTTCCCCACTGATAAAGACATTGGCAGTGACTCTTCTTTACCTCCACTTTGCTAACTTAAGACAGGGCTTTTAAACAATAACCAGTTTTCTACTGACAGATTCCAAAAACTATAATCACTTGAAACAAGCTGCGCTGACTACCTGTCTTCTCCTCAAAGCATGTTTGCCCTCAGGGGCCTAGCAAATGCCACGAGAGGCTGAAGAAAAGCAGTTCAGCTCCTCTTCTTCTCCTTTTCCACCATTTTCACAGCGTTTTCAGTTCCTCCCCATAACCCAGACATTCTGAGGTGGCTGAGTGAGCTGGAGGGACAGTCGGGAACAAGCAGGGTGGGAAGGGGACAGGGAAGGCTGAGCCATGGAGAGTGTGGGCAAGGAGCACAGGGGTGGCCTTGCGTGTGTCTCTCTCTCTCTCTGTCTATCCAAGGAGCCTTGGTGAGACTGAAACTCTCCCAGGATGAGATGAAAAAGTCCTGCCAGTACAGCAGGTGTGCACAGAAGGAGGAGAACTGAGTGAGGATGCTATTTTTAGCTGCATGCACACTTTTATATTCCATTACAGACTGAAATCACAAGGTCAAACCAAACCCAGGCTACACTGGATGCTGTATTTTAGGTTTATCATATAATGGTTGACAAAGGCTCGTCAAAAATCATTGTAGCCCTTCTCTGAATACCCTTATGGGTTGTTTTAGTTTTCATTTTCCTTTAACAACATCTTTCTGCCTGGGGGGGCCACAGGGCATTGGAATGTGAGACTGCAATGAAGCTGGGTTTATTTTTAACGAGCAAATTGGGAGCCAAAGGCTTTGTTTTAAAAGAAATGATTGATCTCATGAAATGCAAGGTGTGATTTTGGTCCAGCAGCTTTGAGGGGGAAGCACAGAGGCTGCTAAAACCTCTGTTAGCATCCTGTTCACGGAGATTTCTGTGTCCTAAAGTCGTGGTGCCGGGCTGTCATCTCAATTCCCACTAAAATACATACCAGGAAAACATTCTCCCCGTGAAGTTCCCAGTCCACGTGTAGGTCATGGTGACACTGAGCTGTGCCTGCCTGAAGGTGCAGAGAGCAGACTGCGCAGGGAAAGCCACTGGGGACCAAGTGCCACACAGAGCCAGCTGTTTTTAAGGGGATCAACAGGGTTTCCCTGTTGTCATGACAACTTGACAGTCTCCTCTGCTCAGGGCTGAAACACCTACATGCACCTGGAGGCTTGAGAGCAAGTATTTGGGCACAGAATCACAGAATCAGGGCGTAGTTTAGTTTGGAAGGAGCCTCCTAGGCCATCTGGCCCAACCTGCTTGCTCAAGCAGGTCCTTGCCCAGGACCAGGATTGTCTATCCCACCCAGGAACAGACCATGTCACCCTCACCCAAATTCAATAGGAAAGTACAAGATATCAGGGGAAAAGAAGAGGANNNNAGAGAAGAGAAGAGAAGAGAAGAGAAGAGAAGAGAAGAGAAGAGAAGAGAAGAGAAGAGAAGAGAAGAGAAGAGAAGAGAAGAGAAGAGAAGAGAAGAGGTGAAGGCTGCTCAGCTCCTGACAGAGTTGCTGTTGCACGAAGGAAATGTTTTCAAGTCCCTGTCTCATGTTCTGGACTTTCAACAATTGTGCCAGCACTTGTTGAAAAGCTTTTCCCAGAGGACTTCCCTGGTTGGTGTGAAGATAACTGGACTCTGGTGTTGCTTTGTGTGTTGGGCGATTTCTTTTTTCTTGATTATTTGCTGTTTCCAGATCCTTTGGGGGAATTCTGCAACAGCAACAGCTCACAAAAGGAATGGTAAAGGGACACAGGAACAGGTGTGACACAACTCCGCAACAGAGCGTTCGAATGGAGCGCACAAGATGGGCCAAATAAGACACAGAAAGAAAAAACAGCAACACCATCCCCTAACACTTGATAATTCAGCCACAGAATTATTCATAGACTCTTAGAATGGCCTGGGTTGGAAAGGACTTTAAATTTCATCTAATTCCAAGCTCCTGCCATGGGCAAGGAAACTTTCCACACCTTGCTCAAAGCCCCATCCAACCTGGCTTTGAACACTTCCAGGAATGGGGAGTTCAGGACCGAGCAGGATCCCTAACCTCGACAGGAGAGAAATAAAACAAAACACAACTGAACCCAGAAGCTCAGCTGAGCAGACCCCAGCTCTGAAAATCCCTCCTGTCCTGCATCCTTTCATTCAGGAACTCAAAGCCACGTGATCCCGCTTCTTCATCTCAGCAAGAGGAAAGAGGGGAATTACGGAAGGACATCAGGATTATCAACGCCAAACTAAGTCTGACCCCTGAAATCCATCCCAAATTTGGTTTACACCGCCAGCATTTCACTGTTCTCCATGCAGAGAGTCTGGCTCCGAGCTGAGATCCTGTGGCTCCCCGAGTTACTCCTTTAATGTGACTCAGCCTGGAACTAAGCTCTTCTTAGGAGGTCATGTAGACACTTGGAAATCCCTCTCCTCATGGCTTAACCCTGTGCTGAAAGCCTCTTTAGTCCCAGGGAAGGTGCTGAAGGTTCATACCAGCTGAGCTTCCTCCCATTTTTCCCGGTTTTCCTCTGACAAAATGTTGCTGATGATCTGGACGAAGTTCTGGAGAAGGGAGACAAGAGAAGAGGGAAGAGGTTGTTATGCAAACTTAGCCCAGGCTGGGAAGGTCACAGTGGTGTGGGAGGGACACCTGAGATTTAAACATGCCCCAGAAGTGTTCTCATGATCCCATTCCCAAAAGGTTCCAGAGCATTTCACAGGTCTCCAAGTAAACTGCAAAAAAGGGGTTTAATAACACCTTTTTCCCAAGGCCTTCACTTTAACTACTCTATCTTCTAAGGCATTGGATTGGGAATTAGTCTTGTATTTGTTACTGATAATTTTTAAGGACAGATACGGTAAATATTCGTCAGAAACTCGTTAAAAACCAGATGACCTTGCATTGCATAAACCCTTTCATATCTTTTTTTTTCTATTATTTCTGTTGTTTCCAACATATGGAAACCTCAGGATCCCCTTTGGCTTGTGACCAGGCAGGAGATGCAGAAATGGATCAAGAGGGTGCTGTCCATGGTAGGACAGAGACGGTAAATATTTGTAGGAAACTGTTTAAAAACAGATGACCTTCCACTGCATAAACCCTTTCATATCTATTATTTCTGTTGTTTCCAGAATATGGAAACCTCAGGATGCCTTTAGCTTGCGGCCAGGCAGGAGATGTAGAAATGGATCAAGAGGGTGCTGCCCATGGTAGGACCTTTGCAGCACACGATGAGAAGGAAGGAGACAGGAAATCTAAGACTATTGATTTTTTTTTTTTTTCACTAGTTTTACCACTCTCTGCAGACCCTGCAGGATCAGTTTAATGTTTCAAGTCATGAGGTGGTGACCCATCCCAAGGGTGTATCCTGTAGCTGCTCTGCAGCTACTGAAAGTAAAACCCTGGGGTAAGAAACCACAATGATATTCCCCTACATCAACACCCAGGTACCCAATGCCACAGGATCATTTTACCTCGAGTCATGAGCCTGAAATCCCTGCCAAATAATGTTCTCATATCAATTAGGCCCTGCAGTGAAGTGTTATCAGGTTGAAAAACTCCAGAGTGACCTTGGCTTTCAAGTTCTTAGTTTATAAACCAAGGAAGAACCACCTCAAAAGGAGAGTTTTTTAATACAGAAAGACATTTATGTTGGGAAAAATAATAACCTGATTTCTATCAGCACTGTATCAGCTACAGTCGGTATCAGTAATCCAACCTGAAACTCCGAGCACAGGCACCTCCCTGACCCAGCCTCCGGGAAATGCTCACCTGCACATCCCCAGAAGTCGGGCTGTGGTAAGCCCTACGGAAGATCTCTGTCACGTTCCTGAGTATGTCCATGGTGGACAGCAGGTCCCCACTGTAGCTGGTCCCATCCTGGGAGATTTCCACCAGGTTCTGGAGCACGTCTGACAGCCCGTCCCCCATCAACCCACGCTGAGCTTTGGCAAGGTGTTCCCTGGTCTGAGGAGCAGAGAAGAAACACCAGAAACACTTTCAGGGACAGTCCAAGTTGAGTTAATGAGCTCAGTGAAGGAATTGCCAGGGGAAGGTTTTGTTGACTTCCCTCACAATTCAGAGGGCAAATCAGATGAATCTGACAATCGTTGCTGGCCTGAGAGTCTCTGATATTTTTAAAATGATAGAAAAGCGTGACAGATTCTAAATTATCTTCTAAGTGGTTCTAAAACGACAGGAAACTGAAATTTTCTGTTTTGCCCGTGAAGAAGGAATTGTCCTACTACGAAGTTTCTTCTGTTCATAGCCCAAAAGAATATTTTTTCCCCAAAACCTTGTTTTCTTACAACCAATTTGAAATTATTCTAAGAGAGACTGTACCTTACCACAAACAGGAGAGGTCAGCTCTCGTAAAGGCTGCAGAAGACCAGCAGAAATTCCTCATAACAATGAATTTAAGATTAACAAAAAATAAGATGCTTATTTAAAAGTGATACAGTCATAGCGATACTTAATGATAATGTGATGTGAAAGGCCTGGAAGAACCCAGATTCTGCCAAGCTGGATATTAAAATAACCTGAAAGGAACCATCCCTTGTCCATGGAGTTCCCGTGCCTCACAAGGTAAGCAAAAAGAAACAGTCAGAGAAAATTGAGGCAGACCTGGAAACTACTTTTTTCTCCTTTTTTTTTTTTAACTCTAGCCAGGTAACAATCATTGGGGAGGATCCCAAACCTGCTGAGCTGAGCAGTGGGGCTGCCTTACCATCATCTGTATGTTCCTGTAATCAATAGAAACACACTTGATGTACGTTGGAGGCTCCCAGTAAGCGATGCCTTCTTCATCTAAGATGCATCTTCGAAGGATCAGCCCTGGGAGAATGAAAGAAACAAATGTGGGAGTGAGGACGGGATGAAAGGCCAAGCATTCATGGGGACTGGTCTTTAGTCATGAGTAGGAAGTCATGGGACAAGAGGACATGGCTTTAAGTTGTGCCAGGAAGATTTCGAATGTATATTAAGGAAAAAATTCTTCACTGAAAGGGTGGTCAAGCATCAGAACAAGCTGACCAGAGAAGTGGTGGAATCATCATCCACAGAAGTGTTCAAAACACTTGTAGATGTGGCACTTGAGGAGGCGGTTTAGTGGTAGGCCTGGAAGTGCTGGGCTAATGGTTGGACCTGAGGGTCTCAGAGGTCTTTCCCAACCTTCAGGATTCTATGGAGATCACCCCGAACCGGTCAGTGCACCGATGCACTCAGCTACCAGCACAAAGGGCATCAGAGGCACCTGCAGATGTCTGAACAAGCCTGAAGGGGGGGATTATCTTTATTTCCTTCTCCTGCCTTTTATTATTGCAGAGCAGCAGAAGGAACTGGGCAGGAAAACAAAAATTAACAAACTGGACATGGCGAGTCAGGGGGAAGGGAAGGTTTCTTCTCCGGCCCTGGATGGGAGCATTTTTCCTGGCTTGGGAAGCCCCATGAGTCTCCCCAGGTGGTTTGGTCTGGTACTTGCAACTAAAGCTGGGCTTGTGCTGCCCACACAGCCTGGAGGGGAATAAACACCCGACAGCACCAGTTTTGCATCAGCTGAAACTCTCTGAAAGCTGCTTCCAGTCCTCCCCCAGGCCTCCCCTCAGCTCTAGTCCACAGAGGGGTTTGCAGTGATAATCACATGCCTTGCGATGTGGAGGAGCAGACACACCAGAGAGGAGGAAAGGGAGAGGGATCACCCTGTCCCAGCCATCACGATGCCACTTGGGAAGTCTCTGAGGATCAGGTTTGCTGGGTCTGCAGTCCCATTGCTGCTGCCAGATGATTCAGTGACCTTTCTTTGGATACAGCCCTTCAAGGACAGAACTGGGGATGACGCTGACTGTCCCAGGCTGAGTCAAAGAGAGATGTCTGCATCCAACCCTCTCCCTCAAACAAAATAAAGCCTTTACACATTATTGGCACTGCTGCCACTATTTCTGTTCCTGCCTGGCAGTGAGGAACATCCAGCTGAGGACAAATCCCACCACCAGCCTCGCTCCTGGAGCCTTCTCTGCACTACCTTCCACTCCTTAGGGAACGGGTGGCCACAACAGGTGACACCTTGATGCCCATATCCTTTTACTTCACACCAGAACGATCAGACCATCAACTTTAGTGCTCAAACAAGTTTTTAGAGAGGTGCTGAGGTTTCTAAGTCTAAGTGGACAACAGAATTCAGATTTCCTGCTCTCATACAACAGCTGCTTTTATGGGCTCTGGAGAGAACTGCAACACCCAAATCCAGAGGACTCTAAAGCCCTACCTGCTCTGCAAAGCTTTTTGTAGATAATGGAGGGAACACACCCCAGTGTTGCTTAATTTCAAACTTTTCACAGGACCAGGCAGTGGATGGATGGAAACCACCTCAGATCATCCAGTAATAACTATGACATTTGTGCTTAACAATGAAAACAGAAACCCAGACAGAGTTAATTTGGCTGGGGACAAAGGGAGGGAAGTCCACGTGCTTGTCCTGTCATCCCACATCCATGTTCTCCTCATCTAGGACAGCAAGGATGAAGGATCCCCTGATGAGGGACAGCCTCCCCACCACGGAGTCACCCTTACCAGTGGCATTGCGGGGACACCGCACGGCTGCGGCATCCCCGGCTGGCGTCTCTTTCCAAACCACAGGGCCAAGGCTCTCCTCGTCACAGATTTCATGGGGCTCTGCCAGGAGAGAAAAACCCCGTTGGTAAAGCTTCCTCCTCAGCAAGGACGTGGAAGAGGGAAGGATGGGTGTTGGATCTACTTTTCCAAACAACGGGATGGGTCTAACCAGGAGATGTTTCCATGAGCTTTATTGTGGCGTCAGCCTCAGTACAGGGTGAGACAACTGAAAGATGGCAACAGCTCAGGTCTTGCCAACAGCAGCCAAAGTTCTCTTGGTTACAAGGCCTTTTAGAAGTTTTCTAACCAACAGCAAATGGTGACGAGCTTACGGACATCTGTATAAACTAATCATCAAAACTACATGTGTAGCTTGTATCTAGCAATAGGTGCTTGTTTCATGTTTTTTGCTATTCCGGAACTTTTTATTCTCTTCTATAAACAAAGCACAAAGCCTCATTACTGATTTTTTTGATTATCTTGCTTGACATATTTTTCTGCTTGCTAAGGCCTACCTCTACACAGCACAGAAACACAGTTTTATTATTGCATGTCCTTGTTCCTGTATCTGTCTCTAGGCCTGCATCTACACAGCTCTGAGAGTTTTCTGCTTTTTCTGTTTCCCACATATGGGGAGTATGGTTTGTGAGCCAGGAGGCCTGGAGCTGCACTCCCAGCTCTGCCTGTGCTTAGTCCTTCACAAAGTCACTTCACCTCTCCGGAATTTGCTCTGCCTGTCTGAAAACTGGGCATTCCTACATTCCAAGGATTAGCTCACTAAAATCCACGGGAAAGTCCACTTACATCCTTGCCTCGCCTTGTGGCAGCTCTTTGCAAGAAAACTGCTGTTGCTACCCTCTGCTGAACAGTTTTATTTCTTAATTTTTTAATGGGCAGATCTTTGTGGGTGAACTCCATGGCTCCAGACTCCACCTCTTCCATCCCTCAGGGTCACCACCTTCAGTGTTGGATGTATCTAAAATGAGGCTTGGCGTAAGGCAGGGATTAAGCATGGAGGAAAGAACAAGTAAATGAAGAGACAAGATGGACACATCCCCTGGGTGGTCCTCACTCTGCCTGCTTCCACCTTGTGTACAAAAGAGAGCAGATCCAAGCCCCAGCACCTTGGAACTGCCTCAGCAGCTCATTTACAAACACTGCTGCAGAGCCCAGGAGCCTACAGAAATGTGTTTTGAGACGTTACAGAAAAAAAATTAAAAATCATTGGAAGAATGGTTTTGGAAGCTTCTGTCTGTAGATGGAGCTGAGTCGGTCCTGGAGTTGCTGGGATCTGGGAGAAAAGCATTCTCCATAGGAGGTCTTTGTGCTGAGAAACTCATTATTTACAACATGTAAACCGGAGGGAGCCATGAGGATGGTGTTAAAGTTATTTGTCACTCTTGAGGGAGGGAAGGAGAAAAAAAAACTTGATTTAATAGTCTTTGATTACAGTTTTTATTCACGGTGCATGTAAAATTTCCAATAAAAAGGAAGCTAAGTTTGTGCCTGTAGCTGGTCAGGATGTGTCCCGCTGCTGCTCTGGGACTACCCAGGGACCAACCTGGCTGTGGGAAGGGCTCAAACCTAAATTATGGGCACGGCAAGTCCTGCTGCTTTGAAGAACTCCTACAAGACCCAGCAAGCTGCCTGCACATCACTGCTCCTGCAGGCAGGCTCCAAGCCCGTGTGGGCCCAGCCCCAGCTGCAGACCAAAGATGGATTCCTCCCCAGTAGACACTGGGAATGAATAAGCTGAATTCCCTGCCTGGAAACAGATGCTCCTTCCCTTGGTTTAAAGTTCCCTTGTGAGTAATTGTGATGGGACCCCGGAGGGCAGCGGGACCCCAGCTGTGCTCTGCACATGAGCAGGGCTCATCCCTGAGCCAACAGCTCCTGGCTTCTGCAGATAAGGCAGAACAGGGGTGGAAAAGAAGCAGTTTCATCTCCAGCCTGCTGACACGGGCAGGGAGATTGAATAACTCAATAGTGACGGTCACCCACAGAGCCTGTCCCAGAGCAGGGAGCTGATTTCCAAACTCTTCTCCCCATGCTTTGACCACGGTCACAGATTGTCCCACGGCTCACAGGAGGGTTCTGGGGTGTGGAAGCTTCCACCACCCTCGGCTACAAAGCAGCAGAGCACAGGAAAAAGCAGAGAGAACGTTCACACCTCTCCTCCCCTTTCTCCCCTGCTGGCCTGCCAAAACTTCCTGGTTTTGTCACCCCTGCAGTGTCCCTGGGGACCACTGAGGGATGCTGTGGATCAGAGATGCTCTTTAAAAATGCACTGATTAGAGCGCAGGAGCACTTCCCAGGCCAGGAGAGAATAATTTCATCCTTTCCTTTCTTCTTCTTTTTTTTTTTTCTTTTTGATGTTGCTTCACAACAAAATCCCTTTTGCCAGAGTAACCTATTTGCACTGGGAGATTTTAATAACTAACCCAATTAAGTTCAATTCTTCTGCTCAAATCAAATCACGCCAGCATTTGATACTTTCTGGAGAACAAATTGAGCGGGTTTATTTTTAGCCTCTGATGTTTCCCCACCTTTTCCTTCCCTTGCAAATTAACTACTGCAGCGAGACCCTTCTGGCCGTGAACCCTGGCAGGCCCCAGTGCCTGAGACTTGCCTTTTCCTTTGGAGCACTGCACAGGCATCAACCCCTGCAGAAAGAGAAGAAAAGATCGGGCTTGTTCTGCCAGGGCCCCAGCTGGCACACACTGAAGCTGAACTAAATCTGCCTCACTCTGCAGACACCACCAGACAACCCGGTGCTAAGATTTTCTGTGGCGAGGGAAGAGCTTTGTGGCAGAGTTAGAAGAGATTCTCACACGCCACTGCTAATTGAGAGGCACAGCTTGTAAGGAGAGGTGATGCCTTTTATTAGAGCGTAGCTGGGAAGAGTGACAAGTCACACAGCCTCTTTCTCTGTCATCTCCGAGCTGAACGTGCCGGAGCTTCCACGCTGAAGTCCTTTGGCTTTCATCTCTTTGTCTTCAGCACTTGGTGAGGGAGTCTGAGGGGTCGGCTTGGCCTCCACGTGGCAGATCTGACCCCAGGTACTCCTGCATCAAAACTGCTGCCCCTGTCCTTTAGGGAGATGCCCCTTTCCAGTAGGAACACGGGGATACTGCCATGAGAATCTCTCCTGTCTCTCACTGAGCTGCCCTGACAATTCATTACCCTTTCAGTCAAAGCTCATGGCCCATTACAGTCGATGCAATCTGACTGCAAACATCACAAAGGCCATTGATTCTCCACCAGCAATTTCACCAGGGCCTTCATCTCAGGCTGAGGAAGAAAGCAGAAATGGGGGACCGGCCTTTCTTTTGGTCTCTGGACCTCTGAGAGGCAGACAGAAACATTCCCACTACTTAGTGTTCACTCCAGCTTATTTTTCACATCCAAACCCCGGTTTTCATCTGCCCTACAGCTCACTTACCCTCCATTCAGCTTCTGCACTCTGCAAGAGGGTGAGATTTGGGTAAAGCTCTGACAGATGCAGACACATCTGCTATTTTTTTTTTTTTTAATTTCCAGCTGTGTGCAGGCTTCCCAGATGTAAAGGGTGGGAAACCTCTGCAGCATCCTCAGTACTCAACAACTTCATGGACTTGAGACTCTGATATCAGTTTTTGCTACCAAACAGTATGTCTTTTCCTCTTGTAACTCCTTGGCAATGAAAAGATGAAACCACCAAGGCAAGGCTGGTGATAGTGACCAAATATTCACTGAAACCAACACGGCTGCACTGGATTCTGCAACAGTTAAGTCAAGACTTTGTACCTTTTACCTGGGTCTTGGGTGGGATTTTATTAGATTATAACCCTTTGTAGTGTTCAGATCTCTGACAAAGGACTTGGAAGCCATTCCCAAAACCTGAAATTCCAAAATTCCTCCTCATTCAAAGGAAAGCACAAGGGGTCTGGCGTACATACCAGGACACTTTCTGTCATTGCACTGCTTGTACTCCTCCTTGGGGCCCTGGCAAGTCTCTCCACCGAAGAAGGGGCCGTAGCACACCCGGTCACGTCTCTGGGTGCCGCCTCCACACGTGGCAGTGCAGCTGCCCCACACGCCCCAGGCCTGCCACTTCCCATCCACTGGAAACAAACAAACAAAAAAAACCAAAAAACATAACAAAACAAAATAGGAAAAAGAGCAGAAACAGCCTGTTACATCCCAAACATCATCTGCAACAGAAGGAATCAGGATCCAAAGGTGAGCAGAGGAACATGGGGTGAGTAGGGCAGGGTTTGGTAGGAAGGGAGGTCTCCAGCTTTGGATCTTTCTTTGATCCTCAACAGACATTAAATCAGAGTTTTCTCATTCCCATCCCATCAGCCCTTTAATAGACCAAGGGTGGTTTTGCGCTCCTCCTCAGCACGCTCTGCAAAAGCAGCCCTACCTCTTTCCTCGGGCTGAGGTTTGGGGCTATGCTCCTGAACGCTCATCCCACGGGCAGGGACTCAACCTGGCAGCCACATCTGCCAGGCCAGTTCCGTACCTGGAGTTCATTGGGAACGTACAGTGCATGTGTGAAAAAAGGCCTTCCTGGAGAAAGTCTGGCTCAGGTTTTTAGAGAGACCAGCCAAGCCCTTGGGCAAAAAACCATGAAGAGACATCAAATAAACCTCCCTCCAGCTGTTTCCATTGCACTGATGCTTCACGTGCCTTGGAAAGAGGTTTGGGATGTTGTCTCATTCCACTGTGTCTTCTCCCAGCATCTTTCCAGATTCAGTGGAAATGTGACTTCTTTTATGTTAATAATGACATTTATCAAAATTCTGCTTCTTTTACATTAACAATGGCATTTATCAAAGCACCATAGAAATGTTAATTAGCCCTCACAACAAGCCTGCAAGGTAGGGAAACATTTTCTTCTGCTGTACCACGACAACTCGGTGACAGAACTAGAACAGGGCCTAAGTGTGCTCTTTATTATTTGGGCTTTAATTTTGAGTTACCACATCATCTTGGGTTGAATAATTCCTTTTGGGAGCATGGGAGATCCATGTCTGCTCTGAGAAGTAGACAAAAATTACCAAAGAAGAGGTGCAGCACCAAATTCTGGGGCTTTATTTAGTGGTATTTTGTGCAGTGGAAAGCATGACCCGAGTTGCTTTGACAGATAACTCTGAAATCAGTGGGACAAGGTTATCTTAAAAGGGATTCTGAAGCCCCTTTTTGTCTTTGAAGTTCTCCCTAGGTTGCGAAGGAGTGAGATCCCTAAACATCAAAACCTACTCAAAACCACATTGGAAAATCCAACACCTCTGTTAAATACTGCAGATAATGGTGCTACCAGAGTGCAAAGGGATTCCCTGAAGAATTACGCAGACCAAGATGAATTCCAGTAGGAATTATTATTATTATTATTATTATTATTATTATTATTATTACTGACATTATTGTTTTTACTGTTATTGCTGTCATTACTATTAAGTCACAGATGAGTCAACTAAGTGACAAATCTTACACAGACGTGAACAAAGGCTTTATTGTGACAGACCTCACTGATAAGGTTTAAAGCTGAGATACAATGGAAGATCCCCTGTTTGCCTGAAATATGACTGGGAACATTGAAATGGTGGGAGGAGAGGAACAAAACAAAAAGAGGAGGGAAGCTGAGGCTGAAGTGGAGGCAAGGGTCAAGTTTCATTGATACTTTCTTGGGAGTTTTTTAAGCTCATGCTGAAAAGCTGAGAGCTAACGTTAGAAAGTCATTCCCTGCGGGCAATCACTCACCTCTCTGGGGTGCCCTGAAACATTTGCCAGCAGTGGGTTTTGGCCAGCATGGTCTGTTGGAATGATCCAAACCTCCTTATGTACTGCACTGGAAAGGGTGCAAGCCTTCGCCAAAGGAAACATTTCACTGGGATTGCAGAGGATTGTGAGCCAAGAGACAGAAGAAGTCATTGGTCACCTGTTGGAACCCTGCAATCTGAGAATTTTAGGCTCTCTGTGCTAACAGGCACTGACCCTCAAGAGAACACTACATTTGACCTGAGGCCGTGGAACACACTTCCAAAATTGACTGCTAGCACTGGGATTATGGGTGTGTAGTTGAATTGAAGTGCGTAATATCACAGGGTGGAAAAACTTAGATTTTAAGGTTTTAGTATATGGTAATATATATAAAGCAAGATGGAGGTTTTAGGGCATAGGCTAAGTTCTTCTTTCAACTTCTTCTTCATGGGTTTGGGTGGTGTACTGTAATTGGATAGAATAATCCGCATTGCAGACCACAGGTGTTTGGTTATTAGGTTAAAAGTAAAAACCATTTAGGTGTCCTTTCATAATTGGACAATTTCTGCTTAAAAGACCTTGGAAAGAGACAGAGACAGAGCCATTTTTCACCTCGTTAGCAAGAACTCACAACTCGTGAGACTGTGCTGTGGATAAGAACTAATAAACATCTGAGTCCGAACAGGATAAAACGCATCTGCTGAGCATTTAATCCCGGCTCTTAGCAGGAGAAAAGAAGATAAAAAAGCCCCGGTCACCCACCTGGGCACTGGCGCAGGAAGCAGTCCCGGGTCTCCACCCAGTGTCCCTGGCACTCGGCCCCGCCGTAGGACGGCCCGTTGCACTCCCGCGTCCGCTGCTGGGTCCCGTTGGAGCACGAAGCGGAGCACGAGCTCCAGCTCGACCACTCGTTCCAGTTGCCGTCCACTGAGTGGCCCAAAGAAAGAAAACGAGAGGAATGTGAAAACCTTTCCCTCTAGAAAGAGCCGCGTGGCCAGAGCCTGCGGCCTGTGCCTACTGGGGACAGAGGTGGGGAGACCAAACCGGAGCCACAGAGCTTGGGATTATCAAAAAACATCTGGACAGCTGTAGGAATGCATCTCCACACCCAAGCAAATGATTCTGTTTAAGGAAAAAAGTTTCGGTTTGCCTTTGAGCATATAAGGAAGCCAAGCTAGAAAGTTCTGTGCCCTTCTCATTGGCATGGGCCTAGAGCCAGCACAGAGGTGCTGGTTGGGCTTTGGAAATGTTCCTCAAAACCTGTAGTTGCTTCCATTGGCAGCAAACCAAAATCGTCCCTCCGTGATCATCCTACATTTAAGAACGAGCTCAGAGGTGCTCTGGGCTTTTTAAGGTGTCTAAGCTGCGCTCGGCTTATTTTTTTGTTTCTGTATTGTTTGTTGTTTTACCTTTTATTAAAACCTTTGCTTTACAAAACACGCTTGAAGAGCTGCCTCACAAACTTATTTTAAGCCATTTCTCTGCGAGGGCTGCCCCCTCAGAGGTGATGGACCTTCATGGGGTTTATCACATCTGACCCCACGCAAGATTCCATCGGACAAATGTGGCAACAGGGATTTTTGGGACTCTCTCTGCAGCCTCCAACAGCCCCCAAGGATGCAAGTGTGGTAACATTTCAATTTTTATGTTCCGCACTCTGCATAACGCCATAAAAGCTGAAATTATTGACGTTGCACATTCCGACGTGAAAGTCCAAACTAGTGGCACTGCCAGTCACAACACAACACCGCACCAGAGGGTGTGGCTCGTGTTTTCATTGAAAGCTTTGCAGGGATCACTCCATTTCCATGACATTTCCCATTTGGGGCCCATCAGCACTTTTTTTAAGGGACCCATTTTTCAGAAAAGCAGCGCACGAATCTGAGGAGAGTGAAGTTTCTCAAGCATGCAAATGCTCTGTTTTTCACTGAAGTACACCCAGAATCTCAAATCACAGCGTTATTGACAGGAGTCCCCCATCCCTGCTGGCTGGGAAATGTGGGAGCAAAGGTGCGCTCCAACAGAAGACTGGGAACAGGGTGAGTGCGTGTGGTCAATGTACTTCTCTCACAGCTGAATTGACTCTGACAGGCTGGAGATGTTTTACCCAGCAGTGTCTTTGATAATTAAATAGAGGAGGGAGGGACAAGGGAGGTTATGATAGGGACGGGGCTGGAGAGAAAGAGGAATACATCTTATTATCACGGTATGGACTGAAGCATTCCCAAGTGTGGTGGTTACACCCTAATTGGTCCCTGATCAACAGATCCATCACCCAGGCTGCTCTTCCTGGAGCATTTTTCTCATTAACAGCGGTCATCATGCTCTGTTTAGACCTAATTAGCTGCTGGATCTCACTCGGGAAAAACAAGCTGAATCTCTGAAAAGTCTGAATTCTGGCTCAATCATTGCAGCTCTTTTTTTTTTTGGCTTTGCTTGTCTGTCCAAGAAAAATAAATGCCAACTGGTCCCCCGTGGAATCTGCAAGGAATTGATCAGCCCCGTGTAATCCCCATTGCAACTGAGCATCTTTTTGTTTGCAAACTCAGTTAAGAAAAATGTTAAGGGCATCCAAATGAGCAACTGTTAAAGGGGATCACAAGGTGTACAAAATCAGACAAGCATATAAAGGTACCTCCAAAAGGTGCTTGTTTTTAACAATTCAAAAATTTATGTTTTTATCGTGCATAAATTCAAGGCTTCGTGCCAGTGCTTATCAATCCCAAGGAGGGAAAATGTGAAACATAGTGTTTGACAGGTGATTATTCTTTGGAAAAGGTCCAAAACTTGATAAAGTAGGTCCTACGAGGTATAAATTACCATGGCTTTTCTGACTGAAGGCTGTGTCGCTAAATTTCCATGGGCTGATCATAAAATCATGGAGTCACAGGATAATTTGGGTTGGAAAGGTAAAGATCATTTAATTCTACTCTCCTGCCATGGGCAGGGACACCTTCCACTTATCCCAGGTCGCTCCAAGCCCTGTCCAACCTGGCCCTGAGTACTTCCAGGGATATGGCAGCCACAGCTTCTCTGGTCTCATCCCTCTCATAGGGAAGAATTTCTTGCTAATAATGGTGGTGTCTGCCCCTCACTAACATTTCCCTGTGCTGGAAAAGTGAGACTGCATTCACCACATTAAATGTGACATTTACCAAAAAATCGCATTTGTCAAAAAAAAAAAAAAAAAAAAAAGTTGAATTTTTCCAACACCCTCTCTGCTGCTGGTGATTGGCAGCTTATCAGGAGTGCAAGCATTTGGAGATGACAAAATAAAGAATCCAAATGGCAAAATAAAGAATCCAATAATTTGGTTGTTCAGTGTGGGAACCACAGGTGATTCCCTTCTAGTTATTCACAGGCTGTAACTTCAGAAATGTTTAAAAAAAAAAAAAAGAGAAACAAAGGTGGCTGTGTTGTCCCTCCAGCCACCTTGCACTGGTGCAAAGATGCTTTTTGGCCAAGATGCTGAGAGGTTCTCATCACAGCCACCGCCAAGGACTGTTTGGTACCACGGTCACACCACGGTGGGAGTCTATCAAAAATGTTCATTGTCTGGCGAAGGCATTGTCTTCCTCCTCTTTCCCCTCTTCCAAGGACTTGGGGCATCCACAGCTCAGGAGGAACAAAGGGCCTGTTGTCCCTGCAGCAGAGCACTTTTATCAGCTGCAGCAATAAATCCTTGGAGCAGGGTGGTAATAAACACTGAGAGTGTCAGGGGTGTCAAACGCCCATTGTTGTGCTTCAGTGATTCCCTCAACGCCGCTCTCATTCGGGGCTGCCAAGCCGCTGATTGCCTTTGTGGCACTAATCAGAGCTGAAGCCTTGCAGTTGGGGCTGCTTGTCTCTCCCACCACTGTTTCGGTCGCGTATTTATTTGTATTTAAATTAATTATGGATCAATGTTAACTCAGGGTATGCTTTATTGCCCAAGCAATGCCAGCTCTGACTTTTTAAATTTGTCTTTCTATGACAGAGTCAATTTGGTGTCTGGGAGGTTCTTATTCCAAGTAGAGTCTTCTGGACAGCGCCCAAATAGCCAAGGATAGTTACTTGGAGTGAAAACTCGATGGGAAATGCCAGGAGGCTTCTCACTGTTTTCACAAAGTTCTCATCCCTCCCACAATCCCTCTCCTCCTCCGGGGACATAATAATGTCTCATAATGATTCTCATTAAACTGGAAAAATGTCAGTTGACATTATCCAGGGATAGGGAGGGAGTTTTGGGGAGCTCGCTCGTGTACAGATCGCGCTCACCAGGATACCCAGAGTTAAATTAAGGGGGATGCTGTTGTAAACCCAGGGCCTGTCAGAGGGAAGAAGCCTCTGGAGCAGATGTGGATTTCCAGGTGGTAAAAGTAATTTCATCTTGAGGTTTTTTTCTGATGTTTGAAAGCAAAACCCAAGGAGAGGCATTTGGAAATGAAATTTAGGGGCAAGGAAAAGGTAAAAAGATTAAATTTGGCATGGGAGGCTAATAGGAGTCTCTTAGTCCATCTCATCACCCAGAGCAGGACCAGCCACAGAGAAAACTTGCATTTATATTGAATTAATGTACAGACAAGTAAAACTATTAATTAATTTCAGCACAACAAACCCAGTCAGGCAAAATAACTTTAAACCATTCAGTGGGGAGAACAGGTGAGAAGCTTAAGACGGCCTTGGAAATAGCAGTGGCGGCCAGATGCAACCCAGGTAAGGTGTCCTCTGCAAGAGATCACACAGGGCATACCTGAACCTGAGGCATCTCTGAGCTGAACAACCCCAGAAAGCAGTTTTGGGTTGCTTCTTCAATGTGAATCCTCTCCTCAGGATCCACCTCGGGGTCGCTCAGAATTTCAGCTGGAGTCAGCTACAGACCTTGACGACGCCACGTGAGGGAAACTGAGCTGGGGGGGGGGCCTGCTGGAGGGGAGGCTTCAGATCTGTGACTGTCCCTACCTGGGCAGAGAGCGATGTTGCAGAACTTGGTTTGCTTCTCGGGGCCCTCGCAGGGGTTCCCACCGAACTGGGGGGGCTTGCAGGTGCGGGTCCGGTCCCTGTAGCCTCTCCCACAAGTGGAAGAGCACAGGCTCCACGGAGACCACTCGTCCCAGGTGCCGTGCACTGCAAGGGAAGCAGAAGAAGTGATTTTTCTTTCCCAGGGGAGGTCTGAGGAAGTGAGGGAGCCCACAGGGCACAGCTTCTTCCCACGCAGAACGAGCAGCGTGTGGGAAGCTGGAGGACAAACCAAGCCAAAATGTGCAAGAGGAACATCAAGTGATTTTTATGCTTTGCTATCGGCACCAAGTGTCTGCTGCTTCCCAGTCTTTGAAATAAACCACAATGCACTTTTAGCTGACCTTAATTTTTCAGATTTTTGAGCCAACAGGGCATTTTTTTAAGCAAAAGATGGATTTAGCTAGAAAGGAATAAAATCCCACTACCCTCAGGGAAGCATCATCACCATCGTGTTGTCACTTCTTGCCCTTTTTTTCCTCTCTCTCAACATTTTCTCCTTGAATCCTCAAAGACTACAACATTTTAAGGCTTTCAGAGAAGCTGTAGTCTGTCTACTGATTATTATCATAGGTCAGTAACACCTCAGAGGCAAAGTTAGGGAGACTTGGAAGGATAAAATGGAATGGGCAACATCCTCTAACAGTGCTCAAGCCATCATTGGTAGCTCCTGGAATTTGACATCTAACCGATTTTAATCTAATCTAATTAGCCTTCTAATCTATATTAATCTAATCTTCTCCAATCTAATCTAATCTAATCTGGCCAAGTTATTTATGGAATTTTAGTCACCATAATCTCCAGAGGCCAAATGTTATAAGAATGCACTGATCTTTCTTAAGGGACTTCATCCCTTCCAGCTTTACCAGAGAAGCTAATGCCAAATCAATAATCCTTCAGAAAAAGAAGAAATAGAGAAAAGCAGAGACTTTTCCAGTCCTTCATCAGTTAATAGTGACTGGGGCCCCAGTGTCTGGAAAGGGGGCTCAAAACTAATTCTCACCAGGCACCTTGCATGATAAGAGATAACCACAGGAGGAAACACAGGAAAGGACATGAATGGTGGTTTCACCATCACAGAATTGTTTCTGAACTATGATGTTGCTGGTCAGGAGGAATGGATAACGTGCTTAGCTTAACAGCAACACTCTTCAAAATAATCATAGGAACACAGAATGGTTTGGAGGTGACCTCATAAATCATCTCCTTCCAACCCCCTGCCATGGGCAGGGACAACTTCCACTACCCAGGTTTCTCCAAGCCCTGTCCAACCTGGCCTTGGACACATCCAGGGATGAAGAAGCCATAGCTTCTCTGGACAACCTGTGCCAGGGCCTCACCACCCTCACAGGGAAGGATTTTTTCCTAATATTCAATCTAAATCTACTCTCTTTCAATTTGAAGCCATGCCTCCTTGTACTGTCATTCCATGTTCTTGTAAAAAGTCCCACTCCATCTTTCTCCTAGGCTCCAGTCTCCTCAGATAAATTTTCTCACCAAAATTGTTCCTGACCTGGAAACACCCCGAAGGGCACCTACCTGCAGGTGTACTAAGTTTGTGGACTTTAGATGGCTTGGAATTGCCCACACCATGCACAGCAGGTGCCCATCTTGTGGTGCTTGGTCTAGCAAGGGTCTCTGAATGAGGCCTCAAGGCATAAAGAGAAGGAATAGGGAACAAAACCCATCTCCCTCCAAGGATAACAGAATCATAGAATGGTTTGGAATGGAAGGGAACGGAAAGATCATCCGGTCCCAACCACTTTCCACTCCCCCAGGCTGCTCCAAGCCCCACCCAAGCTGGCCTTGGACACTTCCAGGGATGGAGCAGCCACAGCTTCCCCAGGAAACCTGTGCCAGGGCCTCCCAGAAATATCAGAGTGGAGATACCAGAGGCAGCCAGCCTCCCTCCCCTGCTGGCCACCCGTACCTGGGCACACGGCAGAGTTGTTGCACTGCCTCTGCTCCCGGAGAGGGCCACTGCACTGGGTGCTGTAGGAAGACGAAACGCAGAACCTGGTCCTGGTCTGCCAGCCCTCCCCGCAGGTGGTCGAGCACACGCTCCACGGGGACCACTCCTCTGCTGCAGGGTCACCTGTGGCGGGGTTGGAACAGAAGGTGAGGATGTGGCACCCTTGGATGGGCAGGGAAGAAATTTCCAAGTGACGCTTGGCCAGCTGTGAGGTCTGTGAGGCCGCAATGTGTCCTGCAGGTGGGGTGACAAGATGGCTGGGAGGGCGTGAGGGCATTGGGGAGAAAATGTGAGAGTTGAGAATGGGCTAAAAGGGGTTTTTTGGGGGGCGCTGTGTAGAGTTGTAGCACACACACACATGAAAAAAGAAAAAAAATAAAAGGATGCTATGGAAGCATCAGGTCATTGGAAAGGGCAAACGCCACCATGGAAGGTGGTGTAGCCGCTCCAGAACCTTGTGAGCTGGGATAGGGAACCTCCATTTAGAGATTGTTCCAACAGTGACTGGACAGAGTAAATGCATCCGTAAATTGTTCACTTTTAAGGATTCAACCCCTTTTTCCTGACTTCTCACAGCCCCTGCCAGTGCAGACTGGCAGAGGAGGAGCTGACAAAGTGAAAGGTGATGGTGGCTAAGAAGGGACAGCTGATGAAACCCCAGAAAGTTTTCTTGGCATCTCCTCTGCCTGTGGAGATCTGCTGTGAGCGTGTGACATGGAACAAGGCTGACTCTTCCAGGGTATCACACAGTCCCTATCAACTGCTTATCTGATGGGGCAGCATTGGAAAAGCAACTAAAAATATCCCATTGATGGGAGTGAAAAGAGCTGAGATGTATTCCCTTTGTCACTAATATCCCTGCTGGAGCTGCTTCAGCAGCCACAACCTCCAAATAAGTCACCCTTCATGTGAAATGAGCAGGGAAATGACCGTTTGCCATTAGTTTTCATAGGAAATATTCTACACTTTGACGAAATCCTTTTCTTTCCCACATGAAAATAAAAAGCTGTCTCTGTTCTATTTAACTAAGCCACTCATTGTTTGGGTTTTTGGATTTTCCATGGCTTGTAAATAATTACACATAATAAACCTGGAATGAAATGTTTGGTATGTATAAAACAGGCAAATGGCAAAAAATATATACCAGCATAAACAGAGGGGCAACCCCTTCTCGTGACAAATTCTTCAGAACCTCTGACTGCCCCATGTCTCATCCCAAAAGGATGAATTTGGCAGACTGTGGGTGATAAGAAGGATCACAGCAGTGGGTGGAAGAGGTAAATATGACTCCAAGGGTCATCCAGTGCTTGGATGTGCTATCCCACACCACCACCCCATTCCCAAAGAAAGCTGGGCAGAGGATGCTGTATTAAACGGTCCGGCTGCAACGTGGAGAAGGAAAGAGACTCTGCAGCTGGAGATCTCAGTGAGGGTTATAAACCAGCTGCGTGAAAATGTCAGAGCAGGAACTGTGGTGGGGACTCTTAAGGATGGAGACCACCAAATTTCCCAATATTGCTTAAAACTGGGCATGTCTGGGTTTTTCCTCGAGGTGGAATTTTATATTTATATTTATATTTGTATATGTATATGTATATGTATACGTATATGTAATTTATTTACTTCTGTTTTCCACATGCAATGAAATCTTAAGCGTTTGTGGCTCTCATCCATCTGCTCTTTGGGGTTTTGGGTAGTTATCTGTGTTGTTTGGTTTGTGTCATGCTCTTCAGCACATCTGCGTTGAATGTCTCCTGTCATTCCAGAAGCTGGGAATTTAAAATACACCCAACTGATTGGAGCCTGTTGAATTAATATGTGTTGAGGGGGAAAAGTGTAAAGGAAGACCTGTCCTTGCTGTGAAATTGATGGAATTTCACTCCTTATTTATTGTCTGGACACAGAAAGAGGTGGAGGTGAGGATCAATCTTTCCCTACCTCATCTGTGCCATTGCAATGATCATCATGAGATGCAACTGCTGCTGTTCATTAAGCCAAAGTTGCTCAAAACTGGTTTACTTTTGTGGGTTTTTTTCCATTATTTTGCCCAGTTGGTCGCAGTTAAATGAAAGTTATGGACCACTGGTCTTTACCTGGGACGTGTAGGAGACATTGTGTGTTTTGAGGCTTTGGGGCTTCAGGAAAACATCAGTCACATGTCCTGTTTCACAAGTATCAGACCTCCTGCTACAGAGAGATTTGCATTTCCATGGCAAGTTTCCTGCCTTTCCAACATCCAGCTCTGTCACACCCAGAGTCCTGCCATGCTGAAAGCTCGCCTCCAGCAAATTACATTTATGGTACTTCATCATTTGCCATATAGAGTGTCCCAGACTCCAGCAGATCCCTCTTTGGCCCACAAATCCCAACCATTCCTGTTCCTTTGCCTGCTTGGATGCTCCATGAACCAGTGGTGCCTTTGCATTTCTCCATCCCTGAGCAGCCTCCCCCGTTCTGCACCCAGCGGCACCCAGTCCCTCCGGGGCAGGCAGCTGGGGGATTTTGGTAGTTAAACACTCCAAGTTTAGGTCCCAAAATCTTTCTGGGAGGCCAGAGGTGGGACAGGGGAATCCTGCAGGGACACAGGGGCCTCCTCCATCAGCAGCTCATGGCTTGGAGAGCCCACCATGCCACCAACCTCCCCCTCAGACCTGGCTGGGGCTTGGCAGTCTCCATATTCAGACAAGAGCTACTGTGTCACTGGATGAATGAATGGCACCTCTGAACCAAATCCCACCTCTCCTGCCTCTTTTCTCTTTATTAGTTCTGGCTTTTGCTCTTTCACAGCAGAAATAGCTGTGCTTAGAGGTAAATCTCCTCAATTATCATCCCTCACATTGCACGAATCCCTGGCTTTTAAACCCATAATACAGTTTATTTTCTAACTGCTGGTGACTCCCTTGGGCTTGGTGTCATTCTGAACCAAGCAATTCATCTCAGTCCACTGGGACATTATGTCCAGCCTATCTCAAACCTTGCACAAATTTAACTAATTTTCAAACCAAGCAAGATCCAGTTCTGAGACACTCTCAGGCATGAGACAAATTCACTCTCCACTCAAGAGAAACACAGTAGTGCCCATCATCAAAACTATGAGTGAGAAGAATTTCTGCACTCCTGTGGGTCAAATGGCAGCAAATGCAAATTACCAAGTAAAGTTTATTGCAATTATTCATCCCAGAAGTGGATTCTGACTCTGGGTTTTGATAAAATGGCAAGATGTCTACCATGCTCACTGGGTTTGAAAGCTGCCTTGTCCAGCTCAGTGCTGTTTTATAATTCAATCTGCCAAAGATTATGGAATCATGGAATGGTTTGAGAACCTTAAAGATATCTTGTTTCAACCCTCTGCCATGGGCAGGGACACCACCCGCTATCCCAGGCTTCTCCAAACCCCATCCAACATGGCCTCGATCACTTCCAGGGATGGAGCATCCATAGCTTCTCTGGACAACCTCTGGCAGGGTCTCACCACCCTCATAATGAAGATTTTTGTTCTAATATCGAATTTAAATCTGCCTTCTCCTTCAGCTTAAATCCATTGCCCCTTGTCGTGTCACTCCATGCCCTTGTCCAAAGTCCCTCTCCGGTCTCTTGGAGAATCTTTAGGCACTGGAAGAGTCTCCAAGTTCTCCTCCGAGCCTTTGCTTCTTCAGGCTGATCAGCCCAAAGTCTTTCATCCTGTTTGCATAGCAGAGTGGCTCCAGCAAAATTTGTCCCCAGAGGAGAAGGGGCCATGCCCTGCCCTGTATCATCACCGGTGCCTGCAGGCAGCTATCTCAGCAGGATTGACTTTTGGTTAGTCCTGTGATGCCCCAGAGCAGCTTGGGGATTAACAGGAGTGTCCCAAAGGATTTTTCGGGGCTCACTACCCCACCTGAAGTGGGAAGATGGCCCTCGCTGCTCTCACAGATCCAGGTGCAGCAGAAGGAGAGGGTGCAGCAGGCGCTGCAGAACGAGACACGCTGGGTGTTAATCCATGGGGATGCAGCACTGCAATCCAGGATCATTCCAGCTCCTGGCTGCAGTGTCCCCATCAGTGCCTGCAGCTGCTCCATGGCTCTTCTTCCCTCAGCACTGAGGGAGCAGCACATCCTGCCATCCCTCTGCCAGGAGCCCTTTCTGTTCTGGGGTTTGCCAGTCTGACATCTCCCCACGTGCCTCCCTGTTGGCATCCTGCTGCTGGCAGAGCCCTCCTGGAGGCAGCCTGGGCTGAGCCAGGAGTGCCCGTGCCAGGGACCCGCCGGGCTGGATCTGGCTCTTGTGCTGTTGCTGGGAGAGGCACATGGGCAGCCAGCAGCACCCTGGCTGAGAGCACAGCCCGGCCGCAGCCTGGGGGCCAACAGGACCTGGACACACCAGGGATGTGAAGGGCTGGCAGGAGAAAATGCTGCTCTTCAGCTCTGCAGGGCTGACCCCTCATCCACAGTCCTTATCAGCTATTTCTGTATTTCATCTCTTTCTAGGTCTTGAGAGGCTGTGAAATGTCTCATTCCCTACAGTCTGTGCCCATAGGGAAGTTGTGGGCTTTGCTTCGGCATCCTCAGCTAAAAATTCCCTCTAACCCCTTGCTGGACTGCACCCTCTGTCTCTACATCTCTCCATCCTGATTTCCTCGAACAACCCGGGACAGTGACAGGGGTGTGGGAAGCTTGCAGCAGGACAATGCACGCCTCCCAGCCCATGCTGCCCTCGGGGATGCCACAGCCCAAGCCAGCCATGCTACAGCGGCGGCCACAACGGCAGGGGGGGTGACAGAGACGTCACTGAGCCCAGATCCAGCACCCAGCTGCACGGCAGGAAGAGATGCCAAACTATAAACCTGATGGCTGAGTTACAGGCTGGAACAGAGCTCCGGGGAAAGCACCTGGGACCAGGCAGAATAGGAACAACAGGGCCCTGCCTTGAAGTGCCTTCCTTTCCTCTGCATTTGGACAGAAATTAAGCTCAGCTTTTCCACGCTGTAGCAGTGCAAAAAGTCCTCCCTCTCCTGCAGGTTTTACCAGACTACAGGGAGCCATCCTGCAGGCAGTGGAGCTGCTCTCACCGGAGGGAGCCGAGTCTGTGCAGGGTAGAGAGGAAATTGAGGCTGTCCCCTGCTTCGTGTTGAAAACCACAAGCCCAACAAGTCACCCCCAAATACTCCACGCCACAGAGATTCCTGATGCTGCACAGTGGCAAAGTCCTCCTGGGCTGGGTGGAGCACAGGTAACCTACACCAGAATATGACCCTCTCTCACTTCTCATCAAATCACTTCTTTGAAACCTTTCCAGAGCACGAAAGGCTGGCAAGGTCACTGGGCAGTGATTTTAACCTGTGGCAGGCTCAGCACACAGTGCTTTGCCTGAGACCCCGATGTGTTGAGATCCTGCCATGACATACAGGCATGAAGGGAGAGCACAAAACCTTTCCAGACTGAATCACAGAATCACGGGATGGTTCGGGTTGGGAGGAACCTTAAAGCTCATCTAATTCCAACCTCCCTGCCGTGGGCAGGGACACCTTCCACTAGATCAGGTTGCCCAAACCCCCAACTAATCTGGCCTTGGACACTTCCAGGGATGGGGCAAATCATACCTGGCATAGATCTAGGCCCAATTCATCCCCATCTTCCCAGATCACGCTGTCTGATATTACTACACATTATTCCCCTTCTGCGGCAGAAGGGTGGAAGGTCCTGCTGCAGAACCTACCAGAAACAAGTCCTTGCACAGCACTGAAGACGCAGGCACAGAGGAAACCAATCCTGCTCTGTGCCCACCAAGCCCTGCTCACCCTCTCTCACAGCCAATGGGAAGGCATGACATGGACATCAGCAAAGGGGCTGCATTGCAGCAAGGTCAGCTTTGGCTTCATGAACCACATGTGGCCAGATAATTCAGACAAAGCAGTGACTCAGAAGTAGGCAGGGTGATGGGAAAACATTTTGTGGGATGGATGGTCTGGTCAGGGCTTTGTGTCTGTCCCTTTTTGCCTCCTCTGGCTGATGGTGACGACACAAAACCCCGCGGGGTGATGGAATGGGAACAAAGGGGGCGATGACCATTTGTTCAGCGCGTGACAACACGGCGGGAGTGTCCCCCACACTGACCTGAGGGGAAGGAGATGGTTAGCGGGGTCATTGAACACAGTGCAGAGAGCCCAGCCCAGCTGGGCAGTGCAGTGACCAGAGCAGTGTCCCAGCTCCAGAGGCCGCTGTGGGAGGTCAGAGCTTACCTATTTGAGGTGCAGGGTACCCGTAGTGCTGCAGTTCGTCAGGGTCCTCTCGCTTTCTGTTATCTGTGGACCTCAGCGATTGGCTTCTGGAATTATAGCGTCCATTGGCTATGGCAAGGTAATGGGTCATGTAAATACACCTTGGTTCACTCTGCAAGATCTTTCACTACAAAGGTTACACGCATTAACAACAGCGACCTGCGACGTTCCCCTGACGTGACCGCCTGCTTTTCCAACCCCAGCACCCCTGGCCACCGGTCTTCCCTGAGGTTTCAGCACCAACCAGCCTGAAAGACTCGGGCTGGCTGGTGGTTCAACCCCTTCTTTTCGAGTGAGATTTGGGACCATGCAGAGTACGATCCCTTATGTCTGGTCTTTAATTAATTTCAGTGGTTTTCTAGGGTGTCTGCACTCCTTGCTGCACGTGTGGAGGATTCATCCCTTTCAGACGCGCTGGCACTGAACCCCACCATCCCTAGTGGTGTTTTGGGATTTATGGTGGTAACCGGCAGGGTGTTTCTGGTGGGAAATTCTGCCTTGCAACCAGCACCTGCCTAGAAATTCCCTGTAGAGGAGCCAGGAAACGCTGAGTGGAGCAGGCAGGCGAGGGCAGGTGGAAGGGAAAGGGATATCTCAATAGGAAGTCTCCTTCATAGAGTTTACCCTGCCACCAGCAACAAGGAGAGATGAAAGTCTGGCACCAGCAGAGTACCAACAGAGCAATGACTGGGAACTTTTCCTTCTCAGCAAGAGACAAGCTCCTGACCCTTGTGTCCTACTGAAAATCTCCCAGTGGAGCCCACGGTGTGCAGTTCAGAAGGTAAATAAAGCATCCAGAGTAAATCAAAGGCATTTAACTGTTCCTTCTGAGCCCACACTCCGCCAGCTTCCCAATTTCATCGCATGTGGATCAGCCCTGAATCGGCTGGAGGGGAAACTAAAATTTCTGTTGTCTGTATTGCTGGACATGCTGAAACCCTGACACATTCCCTCCCTAGAAAAGAGAGAAACAATCCAGCAATAGCAACCAAATCCCATCCACCAGGAGTGCCTGCTGTAAATCAGGAGAGCTCAGCTGACTCCACCGGAGTCACATGGAATAACAAAGAGCAGAGCTGAGCCCAAGTAATCTGTGATCTGGCAGCCAATTTGCTTCCAAACAGCAAGTACCAGACAGAAGATCTTTTCCCCCAAGGAGGTAAAACAGTCAGACATCTTTTCTAGAAGTATGAACTGCCAAGGGTTGAAATGGTGACAAATTTGATCCCAGAACCCTGAGAAAATTAATAAAGGTTAATGAAGCTTCAGTGTGGTGGCAGAAGTCTTTATTGCCATCCAAAAAGGGAAAGCAGAGGAGGCAGAGGAATGATTCAGAGAGTCCCTGCCAGGAGCCAGGCTTTAAATTCAGCAGTTTAGATCATGGGAGAGTTTGTGAAATTGTATTATTTACCGTCACTGTTGCCTGAAAGCAGAACTTGAGGAGTCTAGGAATTGTCACATGGACTCCTCCAAACCTTCCCAGCGCCAGCTGACTGCTGGCTGGAGGGGATGGGATGGGGCAGTCACCCACCTGCCATCCTCAAGGGAAAAAAAAAAAACCCCACAACCAGACATCAGGACCACAAACATCCTGATATCTGCAAACACCTTGTTTTTGTCTGGCTCTTTCCTGGAATAGAAAGGTCTCAGACCCTATGCTTTTTACTGCAAAAAATCATGGCACTTTCTTGTGGGAGATTCAGGCCAAAAAAGACAAATTCTAAGAAGTTTTCCAATACTATTTTTTTTGAGTTTGTTCAGAGACAACTTAAATTATTCCCATATTTGGGACTTCTCACATCCCCACTCATTCCTGGCCATACCCACACACTTTCATCTGCTCCGATTTAAGTCCTCTCCATGAAATCCCACAAACCAGAAGAACACACAAAATCTCCATCTGCAGCACACCCCAAGGGCTTCCCACAGACTTCTTTAGGCTGGGAGGAGAAAGTGGGGCTGGGCATCAAGGAGTAGAGATGGAGCTTGGATGGCTTTGTTACCTGCCCAGAGCAAGGACGGTGACAGGGAAAACCTGGGATTGAATATCCCAGAAGCAGTTTTCACCAATGGACAGCTAGGAGGCGGGACAGAGGGAATGAAAGATAAAAGGGCAAAGGAGAAGTTTTAATTGTGAGTCTGACACCCTGAACCTCCTCTCACCAATTATTTGGGCCCCGTGTCACTGACATCTAATGACTTATCCCAGTCTTGAAGGACTGAATGATTTCCTCTGCTCCTCGACAGGTATGACAAGTCTGCACTGATATTTCTCATGTTAATTAAAGCCAATCAGGCCCAGAGGCTAAAGGAGTGACCCTTCCAGCTTCCCCCAAGCTTCCCCCGTGCCAGGGTTGCTCCACTGCTGCAGGAAGCCTTTTTTTGGAAAAGGACGTGCAGAGAAGCCAGTTTGTCTGCATTTAACACAGAGCACGGCTGAGATTTAACCTGGACTGTTTCCTTGGAGAGATGCACAAATCAATCCTGGTTCCAAACAAAGCAGGGAGACACCAGGCCCCTCTAGGGATGCATGGAATTTGGTGCAAGTGCTGCTTTGCTGTGGGTACCTGAACTTTATGGGGTGGAGGTCAAAAAACTAAAGGCAGTGGGGACCTGGTTGGATTTCAGCAGCCTGTTTTCCCACAGCAGGGTCAGTGGAGAGGAGTAATTCCAGGATTAAGGGAAGACCTAGACTCAAGTTACATCCCAGCTGGATAAATGTAGTGAGAATGGCACAGAAAACCCAAGCACCTTTCAGATGCCAACAGGAGGTGCAGAGGGATAATGCTCTTGGAACCAAACAAGGATGTTTCACTGGCAAACAGAGGCAAGTGCATGAGATTTTGAAAAAAAAACCACAGCTCAAGTGTGGATGTGGAGGATGATCAGTGCTGGCAGGAGTGGGAATAGGAAGCAGGTGACCAACACTTCTAATGAGAACATGTAATGTGTCAGACAGCACCTTGCAACAAAACCAAGGGAAAATAAAATAAAGGCAGAGTCTTTGAAGTGCTGTGGGCCAAGGTTTTAGCATCCAAACATGTCTCACCACAGCTACACACTCTGTACTCCTCCCCCAAGCAGGAGAGGCAAAGCAAATAGCAGAATCATGAAAATTATTCAGGTAAGGTGGGATGGTGGGAATGAAGGGATGAACCAGAGCAAAAAGTGGAAAGGGATTACTAAAAATAATACCCAAAACATTCAAATGAATCTCAGTGCAGTAAAACTGAAAGAAAATGTGGTGGCTATGGAGTTTTGGGGGCATCTATCAGCTGCTAAAGAGTAAAACTGAAAAGCACAGAATTACTAACAGCCCCAGAACCCCAAAATCTCAGTGGATGGAGAAGAGGGCCATTATGGAGGCCACTGGATATATTGCAATTACACCAGCTAAGGAAATGACCCAAAGCATTTAAATTTGAGCATCTGAAATTTGTGAAAACATCACTGGGGGAGATCAGTGACTCTCAGATGTGAAATGCCTGAACCACGAGTAAAAAAAGGGGCAGGGCAAAGTCTGCAGCAGCAGCAGGTATCTACAGGAGCTCCTCCAGCCTGCAGTGAGCTGTGGCTTGGCCTGCAGCGAATGAAGATGCTCCCACACATGCCCAGGATATTTCAGCTCTGTGGCTGCAGCAAAAAATAAAAATTTAATGAGAACCAGGGGCGGCAGCGACTGAGGCTCAGCCTTGGGAATGTCACGTGGAACACTCATTCCCTCACACCACTAACAGCTGAAGGGCTACATCCTGAACCTGCTGGAAGCTGAAAATCCAGCCTGGGATGACAGGACTGTGCCAGTGTCACCCTCCTGCACCTGATGTCAGGATGTGGCCACCCCTTTTCCCAGCCCCGGGGAGCTGTGTCTTCCCAATCTGCATGTTCAGAAATGTCAGGGATGGTTCTGCGCAGCCTCTGCCAGATGGGGGGGCAGGATTTCAGCTGGCTCCTCTGCTGGGTCTCCTTCCCCAGGAACGAACACAGCCTGCCCACGTCTCCGATCGTCCTTACGGCTCTCCAGCACTGCTGAATTCCAGCGCTGGGGCCAGGGTTGTGACAGTCCCCCTCTGGCCTGGATGTTGTCCATCCAGGCTCCTTGTGAGGACCCTCTGCCTGCCAGGTTGTGAGCAAACCCGGCTTCAAGAACCTGGCAGCTAAAAAAAGGCACTGGAGCATCCACATTCCATCCACAATGGGTGAACCTGGGAAGCTCCTCCGCAAGCTCCCACCACGCTTGGGTTGGCATTTTTTTTTTTTCCTCCCTCTATAAAACAGCAGCTCCTGCTCAAATCCAATAGAGGGAGGAAATCTCCTCTGTCTGTGCTGGAGAGGGGGACATCACCAAGTCCTTTACCAAGGAAAAACCAGAATTACAACAAAAACTTTGTGTTTTCCTTCAGATTACATCTCTTGAGCTGCCACAAATAAAGGCTCTGCCTAAGCCAAGCTGCTGTTACCAGACAAAGTTTCCTTCCCCGTTTGGGGTGAGCCTTAAAGACAGATTTCCTCAGCATTTCACAGCTCTTGGTGTTGCCCATGGAAAACTTACCTGGCTCACTTCTTGTTGGTCTTGGGTGTTTATCCCTGGGGAAATTTAGCCAGATCATTAAGCAAGAGACTCTACCACATGAAACAGCAAAGATGGTAGCCCAAACGGGTGTGAAAACAGAAAGACCACATAAAAATGGGACCTGCGGAGCCATTCAGCCCCCTCTGTGCACTGATTTCAACCTCTGTGGCCTCCAGACAACATGTTCAGACTCAGCTCTGGGGCCCAGGTGTCTGTACCCACATTTTTGTGACCAGCCTGGCACTAGTCACAGCTCTTGGAAAGACCTTGGAGAGGTTTTCTCCTCCCATTCCCACTCCTGCATGCTGAGACCTGCTGAAGGCCCACCCGGGGGCAGCTCTGGAAGAGGAAAATGCCAAGACCTGGGCAAGGTCCACCTGGGAAAGGAGCAGTGCAACATGACAGCTCTGGAACATTTGCCATGGCCTGGCAAAATAAAACAACCCATGAAACCCTCAAAGATCTTGCACAAAAGCTCTTCTCAGCAGCTCCAGGGAGCTGAGTGTCAGCACTCTGAGAACCGGCCACAGGGGCTGGAGACCCAATTAAACACCTAAAACTCTCCTGCTAATCACTCATCAGCTTCTGAGCCACTTTGGCAGAAGTGAGAAAGGAGGAGTTAAAGCTAAGAGATGGGTTTATCCTTGTTTTGAAGGTGCTGGAGATGTCTGTGTTATTCTAGCCTTGCTTGGCCAGCAATTTCTCAGTGGACAAGTTTCAATTTACCTCCACAGCAAAGGGGAAAATATCAGAGCACCCACCCCTGTTTTGTTCTCCTGTTTTATCAGGATTACAGATGGTCCTCTGTTCAAGGAAAATACATTTTCCTGCTTTTTTTTTCCTACTAGAAAATTAGGATGTCAACTATTCCACAATACTTGGAGAGCTGGTCAGGTGTTACTACAAGCTGCTTAAATGCTGAATTAATTCAAGATAAAGTTGTTCTTCTGGCCAGTTCCTCTTTTTTTTTTTTTTTTTCAATTTCTGTATTTTTTGCTTTTCTTTTAATCAAGAAAAGAAATAATTAGAACCTATTTAACTGCAGCTTATAATGAACACTTAGAATAATAACAGTTCCAGGGAAAGAACGAACATTTTACTCATCCCTAACAGATCTATGAGCAAAAGTCAATACGAAAATAATAGTGACACATTTAAAACAGGATTTCTGTTCTACTTTTAAATCCTCTCAGGTTTTGGGGCAGATCAAAGTAAGAGAAGGAAAAGATATGTGCGAGAAAATTAGAAACCTTTCTTGGGACAAAAGTGCACCTCCTTGGGCAAAGGCAACAGGGGACAGATTCACTGAGAGGCAAGTTCAGAGCCAAGTGAGCAGTTTTGGTATGAAGAGACACAGGTTTATCTTGAAGTAGGACACAGACCTCAAGATGTGCATGGAGAAGTCTTCTGGAAAGATTTATTGCTCACATATCCCCTCAAATCTTTTCCAGCATAAAAACATCAAAACGAGGCTCAGCAGTTTGTCTGCAAAGATGGTCTTGGGACAATTAATCAAAATCAATTTATTTATTTCAACGGAATAAATCAGTTTGTGCTGCCCAACTCTGTGTGTTTACTCTCCTTCCAAACTAAGACTTTCCACTTAGCTTTAAATTCCTTCTTCCCAAATAATCTGAGGTGAACTAATCTCATAGCAGTTTGGAGCAGGAATTGACTGGGAATGCAATGGAGAAAGGACAGGAAGACAAGTGAAATAATTTATTGAATCACAGCCCCTTCAGGTTTTTCTCACTTAGGACTGGCTTTGCTGGGTGTTGTGTTCTGGAAAAAGTGAAGTAAATAATGAGTGAAAACCGAATCATTCTGCGCTCCTGCGCTCCATGCCATGGAAATCCAGCCCAGTCTCCATGGCACTCCACCGTGTCCCACTCCTTGCCACCGCAACCTCAGGAGATCTAGCATGAAGAAGCACCAAAGTTTTGCCCCCGGGGAAGATCAAGGGAAGATGTTACACCCCCTGCTCAGTGCTGATGAGGCTGGCCCTGGAAAACAGGGTCTTCCCCCTCTCACCACCTCAAGAGGGCTGCAGAAGAATCAAACAGGTCCCATGGACAACCTGGAAGATGGTTAGGGCTGAGGAAGGATGTCCTGCAAAGAGAATCTGGGGAACTGGGTTCCCCCCTAGTTTATGCAGCATAGGAGGGACACATTAAGGAGCTTTTTTTGCCTGTTGTCCCATGTGTTCCCATGTTCAAAGAGTGACCAGCCCTGCAGATCTCCCACTCCCAGCGCCATCTCCACCTTCTTCCTTCACACGTTGTTCACCAACACTGGCGTGGCCCTTCCTCCAACTTCACTCAGGCACACCCCAATCCCACAGCTGGACATTTTTCAGGACCAGCTTCCAGGTCCTTGCACTTTTACTGTCCCTAGTACAAGCCACAGCTGAGTCATGACTACAAAGTCACCACCAAGCACAGGAAACATGGATTAAATATCCCTGGTGTGGGCAAACTTCAGAGGGAATTTAGCAATTGTGAGTCAAAGAGATGGAATTCAATATACCAGGTTTCATTAAAAAAAAAAAAAGTCTAAACCTAACTGCAACATATTTTAAATTTATGGCAATGTTAAAAAATGCATGAAATCATTTTAGCCCTTATTAGAGGCATATATTTATCTCCCTTTATTTGAACTTCCCCCTAATCAGGAGATACTTCCCAGGCTTTGAAGACAGTTGAACTTTCCTTAGTTATTTGACTAGTCAGAGGAGTTATTCAAACACTCTCTACTCTGAATTAGAAAGAAAAAGAAGGGAATAATTATAACCAGCCATTTGCTTGCCTTTGCTGAGCTAAATTGTGTCTGCAGTTGGCTTTTCCTCTTCATCCCCCTCTCAACACAGCCTAAAGCAATAGAAGGACTGGGGATGGAAGTGCTGGAGGTTCACCAGCTCTACCCACCGATATCTGACTGGTATGGGCACTTTGTGCCCTGTTCTCTGGAGAAGAGGACCTGGAAAGAGGATGCACTACAGAGGGAGAGTGGAGCGCACACCAAAGCCTTTGCATCACTCAATCCCCCTCTAACAGCCAGATCTTTCTCTACATCTTATCACAGGGGCTTCCGTTTGTAAAAGAAACGGGCAGGGTCACTGCTCCTGAACTAACCCAAGAAGAAGCAAGATTAACATCTCTCTTAGCTTTAATTATTTGGGAGAACTGCGAGCAAAAGAAAAAAAAGCCTTTAAGTGTAGCCCTGGTTTTTCAGCCTGAGATGTTTTGATTTCTAAAACTCCATTCTCACGGAACTTTCTGTAAACAAAAGAAGATGTTTTTCCTAACTCTATCTTGTTTTCATTTTTCTTTGGAGGTGGAGACAATTTGATGCCTCTCTGCGTTGGCCAATGTGATTGAACGGGTGTTGCGTCTAGCACCAATCGGTTTAGCTCTTATATACTAATATAAAGAGGTCAAATTTTGCATAAATCAGTCTTTTAACCTTCTGACAAATTCTGGAGTCGTGTGGTCTGATTTCGTGTCCTACAGCGATGTTTAAGGACGCACACGATAACCCGATGTGAAGCCTGCGTATGGATTGCTGTGAATTCTCTGGGCTGAGGGCCTGGACAAGGTGCAGGAGGACTGTGCCAGCAGGTGCGCGTGTCCATGCGAGGCAGGCAGGGACGGGCAGGGCCATGCACAGCCGAACCCGTACATCCCCCTGGGCTCGCTGCTCCAACACAGCCCTGGGGCAGCTTCCCCCAGCCTCCAGAGCACCCTCCATCCTCGGCGGGGATGAGGCCAGCCTCCTCCTCCTCCCGGGAAGGGCGCCCTGGCCCCCCGCGCGTGCAAGGGAACATGCCTCCACTTACTATTGCAAGCCTTCCTATTGCACAGCCGTCCTTCCTCCAGCACTCCCTCGCAGGCCAGGCCCTTGCCGGGAAGGGGCTTGCAGGAGCGCATGCGGGTCTGCAGGCCGCCCCCGCAGTCCTTGGTGCAGTCGCCCCAGGCCGACCAGGAGTTCCAACCACCTGGGCAAGATCCAGAAAAGCCCCCGTCAGCCTCAGTGGAGAGCCCAGGGGAGCCGAGGCAGCGCCGGCCCGGCCGGGCCCTGCCATGGACCAGCTGCTGAGAATCAAAACTTTCGGGGGTGTCTTTGAGTGGTGGGGCTGGACACTGCAGGGTAGCCCAGAAAGGCAAGAAGGGGGTGGGAGAAGCACTGCCTGACTTTACACTGACTTCTCTTCAGTTATTCCTATTTCTAGAGTTTAAGAAGTGTTTGGAAAATGCCTTCAGGCACATGGTGCGCTGTCCTGTGCAGAGCCAGGAGCTGGACTTCAGGTGATCCTTGGGGGTCTCTTCCACCTCAGGATACTCTACGATTTCCAACTAGAACCAGCCACAAGGTTCTTCCTTGTGCTTCCTGTGGCAAAGAGCTCCCCTCTGACAAGACCCTCTGCCCATTTAGTGTCCTGTTGGCTTCTAACCCCAAGAAGACAGGAGCAAAAACCACTTCAAGGTACAAACCCACCATCAGCGAGGTGGCGTCTCCTCCTTCTGCCACCACGCAAACACACAATGTGAAGACGAGGAAGGTCAGAAAGGATAAGGGTTCTACCACTCCTATTTCCCCAAAAAAACATTTCCTTTCTCCACAGTGCAGACCCCACCAGCCACAGAGAGGCACCGCTCTCAAGGACAGCTTTGGTGGGGGAATAACGTGGGAATGACATTCTCCTCCAGCACCCTTTGTCGAACCCACAGGGAGCAACCTGCGAGCAACATAAGATGAAGGCGCATTTTTGGCTCCTCTCCCCAGCCATGCTCAGTGCTCAGCAATGTTCAGCTTTCCCCACTGTACCACAGTCTACAGCTCTGAAAACTGATGGATCCACCAAACCACCTGGCTGCAGGGATAATCCTGCTACTTAAGGAAAATTCTGAGCCTCTGCAGCCTTCTCCACCCTGTGTCTTTCCAGCTTCCTGCCAGGAGCAACTGGCCCGGGTGGAACTTCCATAAATGCTGATGGCAGGATGGGCTGTGAAGACCATCTGAACCTGGCTGGCCTCCCACAGTCCAAATGGCTGCAGGGAGCACAGCGGGGCTGAGTTTGGGGTTGTAAAAGACAGCAGGGGATTATCCAATCCTTTCAGGTGATGGATAAGCTGTCACATCCCTCAGTGGTCAGTTCGCTCATCGGCCGCGTGCAGCAATCTAAAATCTGCTGAAATAAGCCTTGGCTCCCCTGTTCTGCTCCATCGTTTGTCCACCTCATGGGGAGGAGCAGAGGTGGCCCTTCAGCCCAGAGGTGGCCACTTTCACATGGCTGCTTCTCCTGCTGTGAATTCTCTCATTACCCGCAGCTACCCTTGGAGATGTTTCAGCTCCAGAGATTTCAGCTCTGAATTCTGCTCAGGCACGGATAAAGATAATGAGCTAAAGATGCAGGGTTTTTTGAAGACAGAAAACACTGGGAAAATTCTTGTTTTTAAAATAAAAATTAAATAACGCCCCC